>CM077081.1:0-398618 GCA_039513925.1 Platanthera zijinensis | reverse complement strand
TTTTGTAATCGCACCAGACGGGCGAGGTCTTCTGTACTCACCCCAGGTTGGGCGAGGGTCTTCTGATCTCGACGAATTACGGGTTATATAACGGCAGTTGGAGTTTCAGCATATAGACTACCAGGAGCTCAACAAAAGTGACTATCCCAGACAAGTATTCCATTTCAATTATACAGGAGCTACTCGATGAGCTACGGGGAGCCTCCTGCTTTTCCAAGTCGGATCTCCGCACACACGACGACCATTATAAGTTCGTCGTCATGCCTTTTGGCTTGATCAATGTGGCCGCTACCTTTCAAGCGACCATGAATGCGCAGATACATCTTGGTTTTCTTTGATGACATCCTTGTTTATAGCTTCTCCTGGCAGGATCATCTCATTCATGAGCAGACGACACTTGCTGTTTGGGGCACACGATCTCCGCGTAGGGAATTTCAATGGACTCAGACAAGGTCTGGGCCTTTCAACAACGCCCCAACCCCCCCCCCCCCCTCTTCGTGATGTCTGAGACTTTCTAGGCCTCACTGGGTACTATCGACAGTTCATTAGAGATTATGGAAAAATTGCCAGACCCTTCTCCACCATGCTGAAGAAATTCCAGACTAGTGCATTCCAGTGGACCGCAGAGGCGTCCACATCCTTCCATGCCCTATGCCCTTAACACTTCTCCAGTTACCCTTTCAGATTTCTCTGAGTCGTTTGTTATAGAGTGTGACGCCTTAGGCACAGACATCGATGCGGTGTTGATGCAAACAAGATAACCCATTGCCTACTTCAGTCGTATGTTTGGGTCCATTGTTCGTCCTCCCTCCGCTTATGAATCATAGTTTATGACATTGGTCCTTGTTGTGCAGTACTGACACCTCTACCTGCTTAGATGACGTTTCACGGTCTGGACGAATCATCATATCCTCTGGCGCAACAAATCTGGGTTGCCAAACTATTGTGCTATGATTTTTCGATCGAATTCAGTGTCGACTCCTCCAACCGCGCGACTGACTCTCTATCACAACATCCACATATTGTTCATTTAGCAGCTATTTCGAGATCATTATGGGAGGACGCCAACATGGTCCAGCATGAGCTTGATGTCGACCCACTCCTCAGACCGATTGTTGCAACCTTACGGGCGGATGACAAAACTCGGCCTCCCTATAGCCTCGCAGGAGATCACCTCCACTACCGAGGCCGTTTAGTGATCTCAGCTTCGTCGCAACTCAGCTCATGCGTAATCGCAGGGTTTCACTCAACCTTGAATGGGGGCCACGCTGGAGCCTTCTGGACATACCGCCACCTCGCGACATCTCTGTATTGGCCCGACATGTTTCAACATATCAAGACATTAGTGATAGCCTTCTTGTCATGTCAACATGCAAAGTACGAGGACACTTTTCCGGGGGGTCTTCTTTAGTCCCTCCCTATCCCGACCCGGATCTGGGAGGATATCTCTATGGATTTTATCTCGAAGCACCCTCGCTCCAAGACATGGGATTGCATTTTAGCAGTATTCGATTGTCTATCCAAATACGCCCACTTCTTTCCCCTGTGACACTCGTTTACTAACACCAATGTTTGTCACCGTTTACATTGATAGGGTGGTTAGTTTACATGAGTTTCCTCGCTCCATTGTGAATAATCGGTGTTCAAGATGCAGGGCACCCAGCTCCGTATGCGTACAATTTACCACTCCTAGACAGACGAGCAGTTTGTGGTGATGAATTGTTGTTTGGAGACATATCTGCGATGTTTTGTGTATGATAATCCATGGGCATGGGCGGATTGGCTTTCATTGGCAGAGTACTTGTTCAACACCTCTTTCCACACTAGTTTCGGCACCACTCAATTTGAGGAAGTCTATGGATGACCTCCACCATCCCTCATGTGCACTCTCCTCGGTCAATCTATCGTAGCATCTCTGTCGGATCTGCTCCGCAATCGAGATTCCATATTCCTCCATCTTCCCTAGCACCTTTAATGTGCGCAAGATCGAATGGTTGCCTTTGCCAACAGCTACCGCCGTGACGTCCAATTAACTGAAGGTGATACCATGTTCGTCAAGATTAGACCGTACTGCCAAATTTCGGTCACACCACAGACCCACTCCAAGATAGCGGCCAAGTTCTACAACCTGTTTGAGGTTGTTGCACAGGTAGGCCCCCAGGTGCATCATCTGCACCTTCCTCTCGACAGCCTTATCCACTTGGTGTTTCATGTCTCTCAGCTCAAAAGGCTTACTGGAGACCATCCAATCGACGCTTTTTTGCCCCTGCCAGCTCTCAGGCTCACCTCGTCAGACTACCTTCCTCAGCCCATCACCGACACACACCATCGGTCGAGAGGAGTCCTCGGTCGAGCAAGTCTTGGTGCATTAGCGTGATCGTCCACCATCGGAGGCCACATGTGAGGATCGATCTATTTTTCATGCTAAATTTGCGGACTTTTGTCTTGAGGACAAGACAAATTTTTCAGAGTGCAACATTGTTATGAACACGGAGGAAGGAGAGGGATGCCCTCCAGTGTGGCGGGTGTGTGTTTCCCCTTTTGTATTCGGACCGGGGGGGGGGGGGTACGTAAACCCATGGAGGCAATGTAATTGGTATCTTGGATGATATTATGAAATAGTGGGAACCCTGAAGGTTATTTTCTTTCCTCCATCTTCCTGTCTTCTCCTCCTTTTCTCTTAGTTTTAGGTTGTTATCGGTCTCCATTTCGAGTGGTAACAATTCAACAACAAAAATAATAACCAAGTAATAAACTCACAATAATCATGGGGTAGAAGACTCGATGGATGTCTGGGGAGTTATTGGCGGCCGAGGATGAAACATTAACTAGATTAGGGCCTTTGGGAAGTCCAACTTACTGAAATTGGGCTGCTGCAGACCTGGATGAGTAAAAACAGCTGTTGGGAGGGTCGGGGTTGCTGTTTGGAGGCGGTGGGAGCTGGAGGAGGCTGCCTGCAGTGTGGAAAACCCAGAATGGATGTTGAACAGTGTCTGGCAGCAAGGAAAGTGGGGAATTATGGTCATGGATGTGCAGTTCCAGGAGCCGGCTGGAGTTCAGAAGGCTGGGGAGGGCTGAGGAGCAGAGGAACTGGCCACTGGAATCAGTTCCAGGCTCTGGATGAAGGGCTGCAAAAGACTAACAATAGACTTAGGTGAGTGGTTTGATATGTAAAAAACACATTATTATACGCGGTTGATTGAAGGCATATGAGAAACCAAGAATGTGGAAAAGAAAAATACGTTATTATTATCAATTGTCAAGAAATGCTTTCAACAGCTTAAGTTGTGTTGATTTCTGAGGCATGCAAACCATTAACCCACCCCCCTTAGCTTGAGTTTTAGGAATCTTATTAATTAATCTTTTGAAAACCCGTTTCTTTCTTTCTTATCTAGGGTCTCAAGATTAGATGGTGCTTCTTCTTTTTTCTCTGTATTTTGTTTGCCTGTTTCTAATGTAGTCTCTCTCGTTATCATTTTTCTTACAATCTGCTGGTAGTATGCATGGATGGCAGGCCCAATTTATCTTCCAAATTCCATACCAAACATAGCATATCTGCTGCATGACATGGGGACATACATGATGGTAATATAATCAATTCCGACGCTATTCACTCTGTCCAGATATAATTTCTTCATATAGAATAGAATGGCTGTCGCCAGCGACGCCGAAGAACATCAGCTAAATGCGGAAACAGAGACTCCGCCGCAGCCAACACGGCGCAGGAAAAGAAAGTCTATGGTATGGGAACACTTCACCGTTGAAGCCGTGGCCGGAGGATGCACCAGGGCCTGCTGTAAGCTCTGCAAGCAAACATTTGCGTACAGCACCGGCTCAAAGATCGCCGGAACAAGCCACCTCAAGAGACACATTGCTCTCGGATCTTGTCCCAAGATCAAGTCGCAGGACAGGAAACAGCTGGCCCTGGCTTCGGGTTTAAAGACTGACGACGGGGACAGCCCGGACCCTCCTAAAAGGCGCTACAGAACATCCAGCTATCTGAATTCCCAATTCGATCAGGATATCTGCAACGAAAATCTGGCGAAGATGATCATTCTGCAGGAGCTTCCTCTCCACATGGCGGAGCACCTGTCCTTCCTGGGCTTTGCTCAGAGCCTTCAGCCGCGCTTCAGGATGCTGACCTCCGAGGCAATTGAAATGGAGATCATGGCAGTGTATCAGAGGGAAAGGCATTTTCTCCTTCAAGTGTTCGGCAGCATGGTGGGAAGGATTAGCCTCACCATAGGATTGTGGACGACGAGTCAGACCCTGGGATATGTTTGCCTCAACGGCCAGTTCATAGACAGCGACTGGAAGCTGCACAGAAGAATGCTCAACTTCATGATGGTGTCTTCGCCTCACTCGGAGAACGCTCTGAGCGAAGTGATCGGCATCAGTCTGTCTGAATGGAACATCAAGGACAAGCTGTTCACCATCACTCTCGACAACAACTGCTCCTCCCACGACATATACAGCGCAAATCTCAGAGACCACCTCTCCAACAAGAACACGCTCATGCTCAAAGGACAGATCTTTGTGGTCCGCTGCTACGCCAATATCCTCAACGTCCTCGCGCAGGACGTCATAGCTTCCATTCACGGCATAATCTACAACATCCGCGAGAGCGTCAAGTTCGTCAAAGCATCTCCGACCCGGGAGGAGAAGTTTGCTGAAATATCTCTTCAGCTGGAGATCCCGAGCGCCAAGACGCTGAGCCTTGACATCACAACGCAGTGGAACACGACCTACCACATGCTCGTGGCGGCGCTTGATTACAAGCAGGCATTCACTGTGCTGGAGACCTGCGATGACAACTACAACGAGGCGCCGTCGCCCGACGACTGGAGAAAGGTGGAAGTGGTTTGCGCTTTCCTGAAGCTCCTGTTCGACTCCGCAGCCGTCATCATGGCGGCGCCGGATCCCACTTCAAACATGTTCTTCCACGAAGCGTGGAAGATTCAGCTGGATCTGATTCATGCGGTGGCCAGCGAGGATCCCATGGTCAGCGACGTTGCCAAGGACATGCACGAGAAATTTGACAAATATTGGAAAGACTGCAGTCTGGTGATGGCGGTGGCGGTGGTGATGGACCCTCGGTTCAAGCTGAAGCTCGTTGAGTTCAGCTTCTCGAAAATATACGGGGAGGAGGCGGGCAGGTATGTGAAGGTGGTCAATGACAGCGTTCACGAGCTGTACCTGGAGTATCTGGCACAGCCGCTGGCGCTGACCCCGGCATATCCGGAGCTGGGGGAGAGCATTGAGGGGGGCGGCGCTGCGGGGGCGGCGGGGGGCATGAATGGGGGGATCAATGAGGGCAGCAGCCCGCTGAGGTCTCCGGCCGGTTTGGCGGGGGCGGTGGATGGGCTCCACGACTTTGACATTTACCTATCGGAAATGTCGTGCGCGCACAGCACAAAATGCGAGATGGATCAGTACCTGGAAGAATCTCTAGTTCCGAGGATTCAGGAGTTCGACATCCTCAACTGGTGGAAGCTAAACAATATGAAGTATCCAACGCTGTCGAAAATGGCTCGGGATGTGCTGGGGATCCCGATGTCCATGGTGGGAGCAGCTGGCGGATCGATTTTCGGCACGGGCACGGGCACGGGGGGCAGAGTTCTTGACGAGTACAGGAGCTCTCTGCGCCCAGACATCGTGGAGGCCCTCTTCTGCGGGAAAGATTGGTTGCAGTATCTGCCAACCATGATGGAAGCGCCGCCGTCCAATGCCATTGTCAAAATGGAACTATGACTACTGCAGTATCTGCGTGGCATGCAGCGTGGTGAGCATGCATGCATGTTTAGTATGCATGTCCACTGACTCTCAGTGGACATATGCATGTATAGTAGTATTTTATTAGTTTAGATTTACACGCGCGCCTGCTCTTTTGCCTACTTTGCTTAAAGCAGTAGTAGAAGTAGTAGTAGTATCTCTAGGCTCTAGCTAGCTAGCTAGCATGCATGCATCATCCACTATTATTATGTCTTTTAAATTTGTGTGCTGTTTATGAATCAATCCACCATATTATGTCTTCTTCTTCTTGCTGTTTATATTTAGGCTCTGTTTGGAGGGACTTATTTTCAGCGGTCAAGCGGTTACAACAGCATATATCAGGCCTTAATTAAGGTCCGGCACATGCGGTCGTAACCGCTTGACCGCTGAAAATAAGTCCCCCAAACGGAGCCTTAATCATTATTAATAAGACAAAAATACGATGCCTTCTTTTGGACGATGACCATGAGTCTAATACATTCCCATTTTCACTGGGGTTTGAGGCAAAATTGTTAATTAGTAAGCAGAAACTGTATTTTTGCCAAGGGATAATAGACACTCTTCGGTCCTTGCAGTAGCACACCTGTTTTCTCCCTCTTTTTTTAAATAAAATAAAATTAAATATTATAAATAGTGCATACTATTTTTTATTCATGGATAGGAGTTTAATGTCCAAACTCTAAATGGAGTGAGTCCCAACCATATTTGAGGTTTAGGCATTGATAGATAAATTATATTCAACGTACAGATAATATTTAGGCTCAGTTCAATGTGGTGTTTTGGAAAAAAAACACCATCGCCATAGAATGTATGTTTAGCATGAGAAAAGAGGACTAGTTTTGAACATAATAGTGGATGGAGTTTCTTGGGTGAGGTCGGGCATTCGTGACCGCTATCGCCATGCCAAACCAGGCTGGTGTTGTTAGGAATGCTGTTTAAAAACAACATTTTAGGACCAAATCTTTGGGTTGGCTCAGCTTTCAAGAGGTAAACAAATTCATTGAATTGTTTTGATGCTCTTCCAACTCTCACAGGCGTGACCGAAAGAACACGGGTGTGACTAGAGTTAGATTGGCTAGATGTAGTCGGGTTGGCGGGAGGGCTCGATTGGCTAGCTGTCACGGCCCGAGCAATTATATATTATCAGACTGAGAGAAAATACACGTTGTGATGTCACGTTGTGCATGCAAGGGACAACTGCAGACGCTAACTCGATCCCGTCTTTTACTTTACTTTTATAAAAACATATTTAATTTTATGTTTGACAGCATGGTTTAAATTGAAGTTTTTAAAGACCGTGTCCCTCGATTCAATGAAATAACTACTCCACAAGTAAAAAGTATATATGCAGTGGAAAAATACGTAGTTTAATTTGTTTTAACCTACATGAGCATGATGATCCAACAAACGTGCTAATGACGTGCAAGTTTCTAAATTTAGTAGGAATAAAAAAAGTTTTATAATTCTTAAAAACGAGTGACATTCAGCTAAAAGAGATATCATAAGTTTATGCTAAAATGTAGCTTTTATATTTTAATAATACCTAACATTCATCATAATGTAAAACTTTCCCAGAGAACAAGATCTGAAAAATAAGTGAGCAACAATAGAAAATTAGCAAGGAGTCTAACGCCGCCTGAAAACGCCAAAACAAATAAAGTCTTACTAGATCAGCCAAAAATAGTGTGAAATAGATATTATTCATTTCACTTTAATTTGTACCTGAATTCATAGCATGTGTGCACAAAATTTTTTCCTTAAACACTTTTTTCACAGGGAATATTTTTTTGGGTGGTTGTTAGGTGAAATTTATTTTGAATGTGTGCAAATAATTTTATTAATTAGAAATTTAAAAAATTATAAATGACTAAAGATAGAAGCAAACCAATCCCAAAAATATAAACTTCTCAGAATGTGATAAAACTTTTCAAATTTATTCTCCTAGTCGTCACGAGTTTATTGTTAGAACTAATAATTGTGTGAGTCAAATATGTTAATTATATGTGTTATTGGGATGTCATTAACATCGACCCAAATTTAGGTGATCTAATTAATCGGGTCGAATACGTTTCATATTGCATGTACGGTTTAAATTATATGTGGATACGTCGTTTAAATTTATATGATGAACTTAAATGTAAAACGGTCGCATTGAGTTTTGTTATAAATAGGTTATGGTCTCCGAGCCATAATGCATCGTATCATATTCACTCTCATTTAATCGTAGCATCTCATCTCTAGAGAGAGTCTAAGGAGGAAGAGTCTTCTTCTTCATCAAGACCTTGTAGACTTGGAAGATACATAAATGCACAAATTCATCTTCATGGATTCCACTATACTTTCGCTCATGTTTTTATCTCGATGTTTTGACTAGAGCGAATCTTTCTCCGTCATGAACTCATGAATTCACCCCCAACATCAATCTCTTGAACCGGTTTTGCAATTAAAGTCACAAAATTCACACATTATTTTATTCAAAGTAGAAAAACTCGAAATCTTTCATCCTCGATATTTCTATCAATAATTCATCAAAATTTTTGATTAAGGTACCTATCACGTGTGTTTTTTATCCACGAGTTCACTACAACTTTTATATTCAAATTTTATTGAGTAGATTAAAATTTATGGGTTCTAAAGTTTGGTCATTTAAATGAATTGATTTTGATCTGCATGTAGCAACAACTACAATCCTGAAAAGTCTAAATCCTAAACCCTAAACTCTAAACCTTAGTAGCAACAACTACAACCCTGAAAACTCTGCTCTAACTTCCCCTACTGTGACTGTTCCGAACCTGAGGCATTCAAAAGAAAAGAATGTCTCAGCATGAAAGTATAAGTGGTAATTAAAACAAAATAAGAATATCTTAAGATAATCACATGAATAGTGAGCATGATAATTCATATTAATTTAGTCATGAGAATAATTTTGCATCAAATGTAAATCAAATCTATATTATAATTATATATAGATATAATGAAGTAATTGAGGCTGATCAACTCAAGAAAGGTATTCTAGGGGTGGCTTGCTTACCAACACAACTCATCAATCCTAAATAAAAGATATTGTGGGGGGTAGCTTGCTTACCAACACAACCTAACAGTCCTAAACAAAAAGATACTCTGGGGGTGGCTTGCTTACCAACACAACCAATCGGTCATAAACAAAAAAGTGTTGTGGTGGTAACTTGCTTACCAACACAACCCAACAGACATAAACAAAAGATATTGTGACGGTGATATAGTCCACTAACACTCACAGCCTAACATATATTATTCATAAACAGCTTACTGGCACACAACAAGACTGGGCATGACAATAAGAATAGAATAAACTATGCAGTCAAAATTCAGTCATCTAGTTGAACTTCACTAATGTAGTCAAATTTCACTTTTGTAGTCGAATTTCACTTATGCAGTCAAATTTGAAGTCATGCAGTCGATTTCATATTTAGGCAGAAATCATGCAATTGAACTTAACCATGCAGCTGAATTTAGACTTAGCTAGAAATCATGCAGTCGAATATGGACTTATGCAAATTTCATGCAGTTGAAAATGACTTAGTGCAAAAATTAATTATTCAGACGAATTCATGCAGTTAAATCATAAAGTTGAATTTCATGCAGTCGAATTTAGACTTTGACAGATTTCATGTAGTTGAAAATGACTTATTGTAGAAATGAACTATGCAGTCAAATTCATGCAGTAGAATCTGAACTTAGTCAGATTTCATGCAGTTGAATATGACTTAGTGAAGAAATGAACTATGCAGTCTAATTCATGCAGTCAAATTCATACAGTCGAATCATGCAGTCA
The DNA here is from genome assembly GCA_039513925.1 of Platanthera zijinensis. Classification (NCBI taxonomy): domain Eukaryota; kingdom Viridiplantae; phylum Streptophyta; class Magnoliopsida; order Asparagales; family Orchidaceae; genus Platanthera; species Platanthera zijinensis. The sequence goes on along the minus strand of CM077081.1, from coordinate 389,032 downwards.
AATTCATGCAGTCGAATTCTTGCAGTCGAATTTATGCATTCAAATCTGGACTTAGGCAGATTTCATGTAGTTGAAAATGACTTAGTGCAGAAATGAACTATGCCGCCAAATTCATGCAGTCGAATATGAAATTTGACAGATTTCATGCAGTTGAAAATATGACTTAGTGCAGAAATGAACTATGCAGTCGAATTCATACAGTCGAATCATACAGTCAAATTCATGCAGTCGATTCATACAATCGAATTCATGCAGTCGAATTTATGCAATTGAATTCATGCAGTCGAATCTGGTCTTAGATAGATTTCATACAGTTGAACTATATGCAGACAACATATAAGACATAATTTATGCCTAAAATTCTAAGCTGTTAACAAAACTTCCAGAAAAAAATTAGCAAAATTCTACCATACTTAAGAAAATGAAACATCAAAAGGAAACTTTTGGTGATATATATATATATATATATATATATATATATATATATATATATAGATATATATATAACTTAAATGAGAGCAAGTTATAAAGGAGAGCAAACATGGGAAAACAATCCACCACTTGTTTTAACTATAACCACCAGAAATCGGCCTCACAGACCCTCTACGCCAAAGATCGACTCACACTAAAGCTCAGCAAGAAAAACTACGAAGATTTTGCAAAAAACGACGGTTAGAGACGCTAACCATAACGCTAAAAACTCAACAAAATGGAAAATACTAATCACGTATGCGAAGAGCTCGATGAGAGCTTTTCAAATCTAGGCTCCGTCGAGAAATTCGAGCACCGGAGCTCCCAAACGGGCAACCGAAAAGCTTCTTGGTGAATAGCTTTCTCCGCCTCACTCTCTCTCTCTCTCTCTCTTTCTTCTCTGGTTCGGGTTGTCTTGAGGGAGAAGAAAAGCTTAGGGAAAGTACAGCTGACTTTCTTATTTCTATTTTTTTTTATTTCTCAAGGTAACAATTTATTGTTTTTGGTCATTATCGAGGATAGTTTGACTAAATTGATCCAAAATTAGAATTAAAAATCACAATTAATTAATTAGGTTTGCTTTAATTATGACTTAGGAAATTCCAATTTTTTATAAATTAAATCTTAAAATCTTGAAATCTCAATTTCGATCAAGCTCGGGCTTCGATCGTCTTGACCAAACGGACACGAAAAACACACCAATGACAACACTCCGCTAAACATCATGCTAACGTAACGCCCTTATGCTAAATATTACTCAAATTAGAGGATTGAAATTAATTATCGAATATCTAGGGCGTTACAGTCACCTTTCATAAAAAGAAGTTTCGTCCCAAAACTTAGAGCGTAAGGCAAACCCTAAGTGCAAAAGTGATAAATAAGATTTTTTGCTAGATAGAAACACTTACCGAAGAAAACTAGGAGAACAGATCAGAGTGAGATTCTCTCATTGCAGACTTCAATTAACAGGTTGCGCTCCTGACGTCCTAATTTCTCTAAAGAACTTTAACCATATGAATTGTTTTTCTCCTCAACACTCGATCTTGCATCTCTAGAATACAGATAAGCTCCCCGACAAAGGAAAGATTAGGTTGCAACTGGGGAATAAAGCTAAGGACTTAACGATCACTACACGAGCACTTTCACAATTGGCTCAGATGAAACACATCGTGAACACAAGGGAAAATCGCAGGTAACTCCAGCCAATAAGCAGACACTCTGATGCGCTCAACAATCTTAAAAGATCTCACATATCTGGGATCCAACTTTCGGACCTTCCTAAATCTCTTAACACCTGACATCGGAGAAACTTTCAAGAAAATCATCTCCCCAATAGCGAACTCCAGATCAACCATCCGTCGATTTACATACTTCTCGTAATGCTCTTGAGCCAATCGAAGTTTCTCACGGATATGTGCCACAGAAATGCTTATCTCTTCCAAGGCCTCTGGACCCAACAATGACTTCTCACCAACCTCGGCCCAAAACAAGGGAGTTCGACAACGCCTCCCATACAAAGCTTCAAAGGGGTCCATATGTAAGCTTTTTTGTAGCTATTATTGTAGGCGAACTCCTTGAGTCTGAGACGCTCGTCCCAAGCTCCACCATGGTCCAGGATATAATTCCTAATCATGTCTTCCATAATCTGATTGACCATTTCCATCTTTCCATTAGTCTGAGGGTGGTAAGTAGTAGAATTTCTAAAGGTCAGTGCCCAACGCTCCCTACAAGCTTTGCCAGAAACGAGACATAAACCTGGAGTCCCGATCTGACACTATACTCACTGGAATACCATGCAACCTGATAACTTTGTTCAAATAAAGCTCTGTTATTTTCTTCATGAAATAGTCAATCTTGAAAGGCACGAAGTGAGTACACTTAGTCAATCTATCGACAATAACTCACACAGCATCATGCCTTCGGGGGGACCTCGGCAAACCGGTAATGAAATCCATTGAAATACTCTCTGACTTCTAGCTTGAAATATTCAAAGGTGTCAACTTACCTCCAGGCCTTCTATGATTTGTCTTGACATGTTGACAAGTATAGCACTAAGATACAAATCTTGCTATATCATTCTTCATACCTGACCACCAGTCAATCTACTTTAGATTTCGGTACATCTTCGTAGAACCAGGATGATAAGCAACACTAGAACTGTGTGCTTCTTCACAAATCTTGGCTCGAATATCCTTAACAGCGGGAATGTAAAATCCACCACGGTACTTCAGGGTACCAACATCATCAATGGAAAAATCCGATAATTTTCCCTTTTCAGCTCTACTCTGAATATGCTGCAAATCTGAATCATCCTTCTGATGTAATCTTGTAAGCGTAATCCATGAATGCTCTTCAACTTCGCAGCTACTCGACAAGGCGCTACCCCCAACGGTTATGTTCATCAATAATAACTCCTCCACCAAGGATTGAACAAAAAGATTAAAGATAAGCGCGGCCTTCCGGCTCAAGGCATCGACCACCACGTTAGCTTTGCCCGGATGATAAAGAATATCAACCTCATAGTTCGCAACATACTCTAACCATATTTGATGGCGCAGATTCATCTCCTTTTGAGTGAAGATGTACTTCAAATTCTTATGATCCGTGAAAATCTTGCATGATATCTCATACAAAAGATGTCTTCACAACTTCAAAGCATAAATAACTGCAGCAAATTCCAAGTCATGCATACAATAATTCCTCTCATGAACCTTTAATTGTCTTTAACCATACGCAATAACTTTTTCGTATTGCATCAGAACACAACCGAGCCCAACTCTAGAAGTATCAACATAAACGGCATACTCCACCCCTTCGGTAGGTAAAGCCAAAACTGGAGCAGAACATAACCTCTTCTTCAATTCCTGAAAATCTTCCTCATAGGTATCGCTCCAAACAAAATCCACGCTCTTCTGCGTAAGCTTGGTCAAAGGCGCAGACAGCACCGAAAATCCTGGCACAAATCTTCTATAATAACCTTCCAACCCCAAGAAGCTTTTTATCTCCTTATGCGTTATAGGCCTCTGTCAATCCAACACTATAGTTATCTTAGATGAGTCCACTGAGATACCATCTTTACTTATAATGTGACACAAGAAGGACACCTGAGATAATTAAAATTCACACTTACTTAACTTCGCATACAACTTGTGCTCCCCTAGAGTAGCCAAAACTAAGCATGGATGCAAAACATGCTCTTCAACACTTCTAGAATATACCGGAACATCATCGATGAATATCACCACGAAATGATCCAGAAAGTCCCTTAACACTATCTTCATCATATCCATGAAAACAAAGGGTGCATTCGTTAAACCAAAAGACATCACCAAAAATTCAAAATGGTCATACTGGGAACAAAAAGCAATCCGCAGTATATCCGACTCGTAGATCCTCAATTAATGATAGCCTGAGCGAAGGTCAATCTTCGAGAAAACAGAACTATCTCAGAACTGTCAAACAAATCGTTAATCTGAGGTAACAGATATCTGTTCGTGATCGTCACCTTATTAAGCTCCCGATAGTCTATACAAAACCTCATTGATCCATCATCTTTCTTCACAAAGAGGACCGGAGCATCCCAGGGCGAAGAATTAGGCCTAATAAAGCCACACTGCAACAACTCATCCAACTGGGCGTGCAACTCCTCCAACTCACGTGGTGTCATGTGGTAAGGTGCTTTCGCAATAGGACGAGTGTCTGGCTCAAGATCTATAAACATCTCCACATCTCTCTAAGAAGGAAGTCCAGGAAGACTAGCTGGAAAACATCTGGAAACTCTCATACCACGAGAATGTACTCAACCCGTAACGCACTACGAACAGCTTCCAAAACAGAAATAAGATATGCCTTACAACCATACTCTAAGAATTGTCAAGCATGTATCGTAAAAATAATTGGGGAGTCCTAACGCGGCAAGCCATACACGCTCATGGGTTAGCTATTGTCCATCCTTAAATCCAAATGTTTAACCTTACATTGGATGACTGCATCATAATTGTACAACCAATCAATGCATAAGATCACATCAAAATTCTCCAGATCTAATACCTTCAGGTCCGCAAACGCAAGGAATCCTCCTAACAAGATAAGGCACTTCTTAATACCCTAATTTCACTCCACCGGATCTCCTGAGGGGAACTTGATGTTAAGAGATCATTTAACCGGTCAACAACCCAACGATGTTAGTTTACAAAACTCTTTGTCATGAATAAGTGGGTAGCACCCGAATCGAAAAGAACGCGCGCTCACTTATTCATCACTTTAAACTTGCTTTAAAAAGTCATGCACATAATTAAAGGAAATTGGAAACTTAAATCCACAATGAAGGGTTATTAACTAGGTTGAAATCTAATCTGATATCACTTGGGTAGACGACTGAGCTTCTTCCTTAATTAGCACATTCAACTTTCCCTTTCTTCTGTCCACATGTTGTGGCAACGACGATAATGCCTGCAGTGGAGCCGCCTGCAATGCGGGCCAGGACTATGGGCATTGAACCCTCATATGCCCCTCTGACCCACACTGGAAGCAAACTCTTGACTTTTGAAAGCAACATGCAACCTCATCCCTCCTTTCTTGTGATAGGAACAAGTAAGATCTTCTCTAGGCGTGTATTGGATCGCATGCACCTGAAGCTATTTTCTGAGCACCCAACCTCTTAAAACACTTCTCAAAAGGATGACCTGGTCGACCACAAAAACTGTCTGCTTCTTTGCTTCCTTTCTTCGTAGCGGGGTCGGATTCCCGAGATCTTCCACTATCATCAACCTTTCTCTTATCCTTCCTCGCCTTCAGCCAATGATTTTTAGCATTCTCGATCGCCTCTACCTTTAAGACTGCTTCAATAGCTTCCACATAACTCTCAGATCTGTATGTGTTGTCTAACTACTGGATATCACTTCTAAGATCACCCAGAAAATGCTTCACTCTACTTGCCTCAGTGGCAACCATCTCCGGAGCAAACCTGCTTAACTTGCTGAACTCTACCTCGCACTCACCAACTGTGAATTGTCGTTGTTTCAAGTGCAAAAGTTGTTCATTAGCCTGTTTTACTCAACTGAAGGCAAGAACTTCTTTAACAACGTCGTCTTAAACCTTTCCCACTAGCACCCACCGATGAGGGTCTCCTTTTCCCTGATCCACCAGCCTTTAATAAGACCCTTCAATTGGTAAGTAGCTATCATGACCTTTTGGTCCGCAAAAATCCCTGAATAAGAGAACATATCTTCTATCGCTATGATCTAATCATCTAATGTCATGAAGTCAGCCTTCCCAACATAAGTAGGAGGTTCTAGATGCTGGAAATGGAAAATGAAATTCATTTCTTGCGGCAATTGGACAGGAGATACAAGAGGAGTGGGAGGCTCAGGTACAGTCTAAACCATTGCAAGATATTGCACCCTAGACTGTTGCGCTAAGGTGGGCGTCAACAAGGTCTGGATCTAGGCCTGCATCATGATCTTTTGCCTCGACAAGGTCTCATTGCTTTGACGTAGTTCCTCGATCACCGCCTCGATTAGAGAACATGAAGACTCACCTTCTAACTGGGGAGTCAACCTCAACGGATAACGTTTTGGAGGCATCGCCTACGAATACGAACGGGCATCGATCAACACTTAGCTTACGACACCTCGGCTTGAAAACTATAATTACTTAACTCAAACTAGATCAGAAATGTGTAGATACTTGCTCTTGCTATTACTTTGCTCTGGGAATTCATAAAATGATGTTATGCCTACACTTAGGATGATGCACCATCATCCTCTTTACTATTGTGCATATATCATAAATGCATGAATGCTTTAATCTTTCTTTTAAATCGTGTGTGTACGAGTGTCATCATGCAGATCTTAACTTAACATATGTGTTAATGCTATGTTATGTTATGCATGTTGTGCTATGCATTCTAAAAAGGACTTAATGCATGTCATGAGCGGCGTACACATGAAATATTATGTATCTCATACTACATAATATTACATGTAACGTAAAAATAAAATCTAATGAGCATCTATGTGATAATGTTAAGTCGCATATTTCAAATTAACAGTCACATGTTGTTATGTCTATGAGAATCTATATACAAACACATATTATGCATCTCATACTACATAATATGTCTCGTATACTTCTATCATGCTTATGAATGTAGTGTTCATACTTTCGCCAAGATATACTGATGACACATTGATGTGTGTAGGCAAATGAAATGAGATAAGGTAAAATGTAATTTGTTTAAAAAACAATTGTTTCAAGAAAATTCCAACGTACCAATTTAACCAAACATATCCCCAACTTAGCTATGATACCAACTGTCACGACCCGCATTTTTTCAGCAATTATATATTATCAGAGTAAGAGAAAATACGTGATGTGATGTCACATCGTGCAGAGGACAACTGAGACGCCAAGGCGACCCCGTCTTTAACTTTGCTTTTATAAAAAAAAATACATTTTTTGTTTGAAAACATGGTTTAAATTGAAGCTTTTAAAGACTGTATCACTCGGTTCAGTAGATCAACTAGTCCACAAGTAAAAAGTATATACACAGCGGAAGAATACGCAGCTTAATTCGTTTTATCCTACATTAGCATGCGGACCCAACAAGCATGCTACTGACATGTAAGCTTCTAAATTTAGTTGACATAAAAAAAGTTTTACAATTCTTAAAATAGAGTGATATTCGGCTAAAAGAGATGGCATGAGTTTATGTTAAAATGTAGCTTTTATATTTTAAAAATACCTAACATTAATACTAACATAAAATCTTCTCAGAGAGCAAGATTTGAAAACAAACAATAAGCAACAATAGAAAACTAACAAGTAGCATAACATCAACAACTAAAACTATGGGCATCAACAACCTGACACGAACCTATAGAATTAAGTCACAAGTCTGATCTAAAAAAATGGCAACTACCTCACAACGGTGTGGGAGTAACAAACAGAAGCAACAACAACAGCCCTGGAAACTCTGCTCTAACTTCCCATACTGCAACTACTCCAGGCATAGGGCATTCTAAAGAAAAGAACGTCTCATCAAGAAAGTACAAGTGGTAACTAAAACAAAATAATGATATTCGAAGAAAATCATATGAATAGTGAGCATGATAGTTCATATTAATTTAATCATGAGAATAATCTTACACCAAATGCAAATCAAATCTATATTATAATTCTATATAGATATAATGAAGTAATTGAGACTGATCAGCTCGAGAAAGATATTGTGGGGGTGACTTGCTTATCAACACAATCCATCAATCCTAAACAAAAGGTATTGTAGGGGTGGCTTGCTTATCAACACAACTCAATAGTCCTAAACAAAAAAGGTACTATGGGGGTGGCTTGCTTACCAACACAACCCAACAGTCCTAAACAAAAAAGGTACTATGGGGATGGCTTGCTTACCAACACAACCCAACAGTTCTAAACAAAAAGGTACTAAGGGGGTGGTTTTTTTACCAACACAACCCAACAAACCTAAACAAAAGATGTTGTGACGGTGGTGTTGAAACCGAGAATTCGGTCTCGAGGAGTTCACCCTTGGGGAATGGGTGATCGCACACGTACTTCTCCCTCGCGAGCCCGAAGAACCAAGGAAAAAGAACTAGGGACAGGCTAAAGGCTCCAACATGGAGGTCCCTCCACACACCCGGAAGATCTCAGAGCACTTCCCCTCCTTAGCCAGGTGTTGAAGCTAAGGTATCACAGAAATCGCTAGAAGACCGGGCACAAGTGAGCATGCTTTCTGAGATACTTCTTGGGTCCTATTTATAAGATTCTGCAAACTGCCTGCAAATAGCCAGATCCCGCTGTTCTGAGCAGCTATGTGCAGTCCAGGTTGGTCTGCCAAAAGCGTAACTCCGCTATTTTTGGGGGGATATGGGCAGACCAATGGGGCAACATGGTAAAAGCACAGTACATACCTGGGCGAACAACCCTCTGAAGCCTCTGCTCGCCCTGGAGGGGAGGGGGAGTGCCCGGTGGAACTCGCGCTCACCTCCCTTCCTTAGGCTCGGGCGAGTATGAGCTCGGCCGGCTCTGCTCGCTTGACGCCCATCCCCCGCTCGACGAATGTCGAGCTTGGTCCGACGAAAGCCGAGCTCGGCCTAGGCATCCATCCCCATTCGTCGAGCTCGGCCCGACGAATGCTGGACTCGGCCCGGCGGTAGCCGAGCTCGGCCTAGATGCCCATCCTCATTCGTCGAGCTCAGCCCAACGAATGCGTTAGAAGATGAGCTCGCCTGGGGCTTTAGGCGGTCTAAACCGGTTAGTCGGGGCTCCCGTCAACCCACTCGCCGGATACGGGGTTGTACACAATCTCTGCTCTTTGCAAGGTTGGGACAAGCTCGGAAAGAAACATCCGACCCCACAGGATTCGGTGAGTACGACGGGAGCCCGAGAGAATCTTTTGGTGGGATCCACCAGCGGCTATATATACATGCGCTTGCGTACGGGCTGACCTTTGCCATTCTCCTTGCTTTCTCATCAAAATGCCACTTCCCAAGGAGGTTCTAAAGCGAGTGGCGTGATCTCGAGCGGAGGTTGTAGCTCGCGTCGCGGGCCTAACCGACCTCAGCTCCCCGCCTCGCAACCTTGCCGAGTTTAGTTCGACCAAAAAGGCTAAGCTCCTTCCAAAATATGTCGAGCCCATCTACAACGAATTTAAGACAACCCTGAATAACGGGGTCGGCTCCTCCACTCAGCTGACTCCATAACCCAAGGGCAAAGATGTCATTGCCATTTCTGCCGACCACACCAGCCAAGGACATAGCGGTGAGATATCCACACCGCAGGCCAAGGACCCTCTCGATAGCCTGTAGAATAAGGCGTCCGACGCACGCCTGCGGGCCTCGCTTCCTAGCTTCGGGATCATGGGGCTGGACTCGCAGAAACCGAGGTCGCCGACTCGCCCTTCTTCATAGCAGCCTCTTGCTCCTGCCTCTACAGGGGGAGGTACTGAGGTCATCCCCACCCCCAGCTTTATCCGTCTCTCTTCAAAGGCTCCCCGGCATGGCCGTGGTAAGGTTTTAGGCAATCCTCCTCCTCGCGTCGACCTGGAGGAGCCGGGTTTGCACTGTAGGTTTTTGACTTCCCCGAATCATGTTCGGCTTCGGTGATACTCGCCCCCTTTACTCAATACTGCAACTGTTCGCGCAGACCTCACCGTGGACTCTGAGGCCGAAGAGTCCACGGGCCAGGTTTGATACTCGCCCCTCCCTTCTCCACGCACTTTGGACGCCTTTCTGGATTCCGAGTTGGAGGGTCCCGAACGGTCGAGGCGAGAACAGCTGGTTCTCAAGAAGCTGGTGCGCGAGTTCCACGAGGTGCGGAGAGACAACTACAGGCTGCAACGGGAGTGCGCGTGGCTTGCGGACATGGCGTGGGTCAGCCCGACGTTTGAGGAGGCATCTTCTTCCATGCTCCTGGACGAGATCGACGAGAACCTTCAAATCATTCACAGGAATCTGGGGCGACTCCGCGAGCTCCGCGCGCGACGACCCGCGGCGACAGGGTCGCAAGATCGGGGTAACTAGAGGCGGCCCCCTGATGGGCCTACCAGTACTCTCCTCTGTTCTCCCCTGGTCCACGCTTGTCGGGGGTTTTTCATTTCTGCTTTGGGCCTTATTCGGATCCTGCCTGTAATAATTTGGATAATAATTTTTCTATCGCTGTTAATACCTTTGAATATAACAATTAGCGTCCAATCAATCTCATCTCGCCATAACACGAGGTTAGCTCGCGGCGGTCGGCGAGCTGGAGGCAGCGAGCTGGGGTAGGCGAGACGGTCGTCCAGCCAGTTCAGTCCCAACTTTCTCCCTCTATAAATAGGCCTCCCCACCAACACCGTCACGCCTTTATTGCCTCCGTACTCTTTCCCTTTGTTGACACTACCTCCGGTGCCCGCGCTCTCAGTTTCGGCAGGCATGGGTAAGGGGAACCCTGATTCTGACGGGCGGGCCAAGTGTGCTCGGCACTTCGCCGAGCACTGCTTCTTCGAGGGAAACACAACCGCAGAAGAACTCGCCGAGTGCGTGGCTGACTACGTTCCCTCTGGCTTCACGGCTCGCCTCCCGACACTTCGAGATGGGGTTGCGTCTGTCTCTCTGGCCGGAAATCTGCCAGATGCTAAAATACTACGACACAGTACCCGCACAGCTTAACCCGAACACCATCGCTATGATGGTTGTGTTCGCTTGCTACCTCTGTCGAGAGCGGATAGAGTTCAACCTGACGGTCTTCCGGAAGTTATTCTCTTACAAAGCCACTCCCGACAGGGTCGCCTTCCTTGGCGGTTCTTCCATAAAAGTTCGCGTGGTCGCGAACAAACACCATAATTGGATGTCCAAGATCGTCTTCATCAAGGGCGATCTCGGCAACATCCCCTTCTCGTCCCAGCAGAAGGTTGAGGAGGTATACTGCCCCCCTCGGTATTTGGTAATGATGTCGAGCTCCACAAGTTCTTCCTCCACAAGGATTTCGAGGTCGCCTTCCTCTGCCGAGGCCTCGACTCTCTCCTGCCCGTCCCCCCTGGCGAAGGTATGCCTCGATTCCCCTTCGCTTTCGCTGGGTTCGGCAGAAATAATAAGCAAATTTTGACTAATTTTTTCCTTAAAGGGGAGCGGCTCATCCCCGAGAACCCGCCTTTTTCGGACTCAGGGCTTTACTCTGACCCGCTCCAGCTCGCTCAGGCGGCCGCGCTGGCTTGCCGAGACGATCAGGTGGCATCCCGGCCCTCCTACAGCAAGAGGCGGTTGATCACCGAGGGGTTGGGCTCGCCTCGCCGGCCCCCAGCTCAGAAGAAGAAGGTCAGGGTGGTCTCCAGGAGGGAGGGGCTAACCCCCAAATACATGGACTCGCCTGCGACCTCTCCCGACGCCTCGCCGAGGAGCCCACTAAAGAAAATGTCGGGGAAGGATCAGAGGGGGCGCGGGCCTCCCGCCCCTGAGATTGCTGAGGGGGTTGCGCCTCGCGAGCTGGGTCTGCCCAAGGAACACCCCCTTTTCGGCATGGGGGAGAAGTGCAAGGACTCGGCTGGCGATCCGATGGTTAAGTGGGATGAGCTGACACATCGGGTCTCCATCTCCACTCGCCACCCTTCTTGGGGTGCTCGCCAACCTCCCACCGGCCACGCCTATGCACTCGGCTTTGGCCTTTATGGTCGTGACGGCGCCGAGGCCTACAAGAACATGACCCCTCGCCAGTTGGGTCACGAGGGCCTGCGGGCCCACATGCGGTCCTTCGAACTGCACCACATGATGGTGTGCCGCAACTTCAACCTCAGTCGGCTCCTGTTGAAATCCGAGCAGGAGCGCGACGTGGCGAAGGACAAAGCCGCCGACACGGAGAGACGGTGCATCATCGCCGAGGATCTACTTAGAAGAACTACAGGCGGGCTGGTAAGTGTCGGCCGCCTCTTCCCGTTTTCACTTGTACTTTTTGCGACGGTATTCATTTTTCGATTTACAGGATGCCGAGGCCACGTGCAAGTTACAGACTCACGCCACAGGGTTGGAGGAAGAGGTCGCCCAGCTGTGGGCTCGCCTTGCCGAGCAAGAAGCCCTCTCCAGCGAGCGGGAGACTCACACCGCCGAACAGGAAGCTCTCGCTACCCAGCTGGAGGCCGAAGTGGGGCGGCTAAAGGAGCAGAATCGGGGGCTCCATGGCGAGCTCCTCTGGAAGGCAGAGCTTCTCCTCCCCGAGGGTGGCGGCGTGTCCTTTACCCCTATCATAGGCCGCAGATCTTCGGCGAATAGGAGGTCACAGAGCGGCTGCGAGTTAATTCGATCGAGTCTGTCGAGTGCCTTCTGGACGTCATGAGGGGTACGGGGATACTGGCGGAAGGTTGTGAGGAAGTCGCAGTTCGCGACCTCATGTCAGGCCTGTTCCCGCCAAGCCCACCCGGCGAGAAGGAGGACAGCTTCGCCTCACTTTTCGGGGAGATGGACAAGGGCCAGAGGCATTGGGGCGAGGGAGGCCATACGCCGGGGGAGGAAGTTGAGAGCTGACAGCGTATCTTCGTAATTTCTCCCCCCCCTTTTTGTAACCTTGCCAAGGCGAGTTCTTATTTTGTAACAGTCATATTAAAGAATGAAGAACAACACTTGCATAATTTTTCTATCTTCTTTTTCTTTGGACTTGTTTATTGTGATACACTCGTTTGTGAGCTTTCCACCTTGGGCGACCTTGCCAAGCTCGTCCCCGTCGTTAGAATGCCGAGTTAAGACGTGTGCTTGCATTGGGCCCTGAGCGTCAGCAGTCGTTAGGTCCGCGAGCGCCCGACTCGCCCGCGAGCGCCCGACTCGCCCGCGAGCGCCCGACTCGCCCGCGAGCGCCCGACTCGCCCGCGAGCGCCCGACTCGCATCGAGACCTAACCCCAGAGCGAGAATACTTAGAACATTTGCCACTCCCAGGTACTACCACCGGACCAATCAGCTAGGTGAGAGCCTGACGGCGGGTGTTGAACATCCTTTGGGCTCAGCCCTAGGGTCATAACGACGTCCATCGAGACCCCAGCCCTGCCATCTAGGTGGAAGCCTGACAGCGAAGCATCGAGACCTAGCCTCAGAGCGAGAATACTTAGAACATTTGCCACTTCCGGGTGCTACCACCGGGCCAATCAGCTAGGTGAGAGCATGACAACGGGTGTTGAACATCCTCTGGGCTCAGCCCCAGGGTCATAACGACGTCCATCGAGACCCCAGCCCTGCCAGCTAGGTGGAAGCCTGACAGCGAGCATCGAGACCTAACCCTAGAGCGAGAATACTTAGAACATTTGCCACTCTCGGGTGCTACCACCGGGCCAATCAGCTAGGTGAGAGCCTGCCGGTGGGTGTTGAACTTCCTTTGGGCTCAGCCCCAGGGTCATAACGACGTCCATCGAGACCCCATCCCTGCTAACTAGGTGGAAGCCTGACAGCGGGAGCATCGAGATCTAACCCCAGAGCGAGAATACTTAGAACATTTGCCACTCCTGAGTGCTACCACCGAGCCAATCAGCTAGGTGAGAGCCTGACGGCGGGTGTTGAAAATCCTCCGGGCTCAACCCTAGGGTCATAATGACGTCCATCGAGACCCCATCCCTGCCAGCTAGGTTGAAGCCTGACAGCAGGAGCATCGAGACCTAACCCCAGAGCGAGAATACTTAGAACATTTGTCACTCCCAGGTGCTACCACTGGGCCAATCAACTAGGTTAGAGTCTGACGGCGGGTATTGAACATCCTCCGGGCTCAGCCCCAGGGTCATGATGACGTCCATCGAGAACCCAGCCCTGTCAGCTAGGTGGAAGCCTGACAGCGGGAGCATCGAGACCTAACCCCAGAGCGAGAATACTTTGAACATTTTCCACTCCCGGGTGCTACCACCGGGCCAATCAGCTAGGTGAGAGCCTGACAGCGGGTGTTGAACATCCTCCGGGCTTAGACCCAGGGTCATGACGATGTCCATCGAGACCCCAGCCCTGCCAGCTAGGTGGAATCCTGATAGCGGGAGCATCGAGACCTAACCCCAGAGCGAGAATATTTAGAACATTTTCCACTCCCGGGTGCTACCACTAGGCCAATCAGCTAGGTGAGAGCTCGACGGTGGGTGTTGAAAATCCTCCGGGCTCAGCCCCAGGGTCATAACGACGTCCATCGAGACCCCAGCCCTGCCAGCTAGGTGGAAGCCTGACAGCGGGAGCATCGAGACCTAACCCCAGAGCGAGAATACTTAGGACATTTTCCACTGACGGTGAGCGTCTGAACATCACCTGCTAATAAGGTAGATGCCAAACAAAAGATTGAAAGAATTGGACAATTTATATTCATAAAGAGGAAGCACATACAAGATTTATGGATAGAAGCGTTTCAGGTCGTCGTTACTCCAAGTATGGCTCAGGGTTTCGCCCCCTGCATTCTGGAGGCGGTATCCTCCCGACCTTAGTGCTTCATGTACAATATAGGGCCCTTCCCAGGTCGGGTTAAGTTTGTCGACTGCAGTTGACCTTCCTGCCGCATCTACCTTTTTCAAGACCACGTCCCCTTCTGCGAACTGTTTGACCCTGACATGCTTGTCAAAGTACTAAGCCATTCTTCATTTTACCTCCTCCTGTCGAATGGCGGATAGGTCGCGCAGCTCCTCCACCATGTCTAGGGAGAGTCGCAGCTCTTCCTCATTCTCGGTTTTCCACTCTTCCCGACCTTCCTGGGCTTCTGCCGGAAGCACGGCCTCACAACCATGGGAAAGCTTGAAGGGAGTCTCTCCCGTGGTCGTGTTTGGGGTAGTTCGCAAGGCCCAGAGGACTGAAGGGAGTTGCTTAACCCAGCTCCCCTTCAAGTTTTCCACCTTCTTTTTCAGTAAGTTGACGATGATTTTGTTTGTTGCCTCCACCTTCCTATTGCTCCTAAGGTGGTGAACTGAAGCAAACCTGAGGTCGATCCCGAGCTGCCCGCAGAAACTGATGAACTCGGTGCTAGCGAACTGAGGCCCGTTATCCGTGACTATGGCCTGGGGTAGCCCGTGCCTACAGATGATCTCCCCCCCCCCAGACAAAATTTCTTATCACCTGGGAGGTCACTTCTGTCAGCGCCTTCACCTCCAACCACTTAGAAAAATAATCGATCATTACCAACAAAAACCTTCTCTGCCCGCTGGCCTGAGAAAAAGGTCCCACCAGATCCATTCTCCATATTGCGAAGGGCCAGGGAGCCGTGATGCTCCTGAGCCGCTGAGCTGGCTGTAGTTCGGGGGGGGGGGGGCGAACATCTGACATTTGTGACATTTCTTTGCGAACTTGGCAGCATCATGGCCCAGGGTAGGCCAAAAGTATCCCTGCCTGACAATCCTTCCTTCCAGGGTTCGAACTCCTGAGTGACTACCGCACTCCCCGGAGTGGACCTCCTCCAAAATCCTCGGTACCTCCCTCTCGGCCACACAACGAGCCAACAGCCCTGAGAGAGTCTTTCGATATAACTGCCCATCGCACATGAGGTAGTATGCTGACTTGTGTTTGAGTTTCTCCCTGTCCATCCCCTCCGGGTACCTCCCTGTGGACAAGAAACTGACAAAGGGAACCATCCATGTGGGGTGCTGATCTACCTCCATCAGCTCCCCCTCTTCGATGGATGGGCGGAACAGGTCAGTGATGGTACCTCCCATCCGGGGGCCGTGCTTGGCTAATTGATCTACCTGCTCATTTTCCTCCTGCGGGACATGTCGGATGGAGAAGGTCTGGAACGTACCGATAACCCCCTTCACCTCTACCAAATATAGCTGAAGGGCAGGCTCTCTCGCCTTAAACTCCCCGTTGATCTGGGAAGACACCATCATGGAGTCAATGAGGACCTCCACATCAAGTACCCCCAGTTCCTTAGCTAGGCGTAGCCCTGCGATCCCTGCCTCGTACTCAGTCTGGTTGTTGGTGATGGGAAAGTGCACCACCACCGTTTGCTCGATCCTCGTTCCCTGAGGGCTCTCCAAGATCACCCCCACTCCCAGGGAATGCCTCCCCGAGGAGCCATTTACCATTACCTTCTAGGGGGCAGGATGAGTGAGTTCCGCCTCTACCACTTCAGCCACGTAGTCTGCTAGGAAATCGTTCATTGCTTGAGCCTTGATTGAGAGGCGGGGAACGAAGGAGATATTGAATTCGCTCAACTCCACCGACCATTTGGCCAACCTGCCTGAATGCTCCACCCCCTCGAAGATGTTGTGGAGGGGATGATCAGTCACCACTCAGATCGAGTGTGTCTGGAAGTAGTGCATGAGTCTTCGGGCTGAGATGACCAAAGCGAAGGTCAGCTTCTCTAAGATGGGATAACAGAGTTCTGCCTTCCTCAGGACCCGACTTACATAATATACGGGGAGTTGCTTCTTCCCCTCTTCCCGAACCAGGACAGAGCTTAAGGCCTCTGCCCCGGCCCCTAGATACAAAATTAGGTCCTCCCCCTCCTTTGTCCCTTGGAGCAGGGGCCTGAGTCAACTGCCTCTTCAAGGCCTGGAATGCCTCCTCTCATTCCCTAGTAAATTCGAACCTCTGGCTTCCCCTCAAAGTTTTAAAGAAGGGGGAGCACTTCTCCCTAGCCCAAGAGAAGAACCTGCTCAATCCTGTCAGCTTCCCCGTCAGCCGCTACACCTCCTTAGCGTTCTGAGGTGACCCTAACTCCATGATTACCCTCACCTTGTCAGGGTTGGGTTCCAAACCTATAGGGGTAAGGAGATGGCCTAGAAACTTGCCCCTGCTTGCCCTGAAGACACACTTCAGGGGGTTCAACCGCATCTTATACTTGCGTAAGGTGGCGAAGGTTTCCTCCAAGTCCCGGAGGTGAGAGTCAACATCTCGACTCTTGATCATGAGGTCATCCACATATACCTCCAGGTTCCTCCCCCTTTGCTCTCGGAAGACCCTGTCCATCATCTTCTGATAGGTTTCTCCTACATTATTTAGCCCAAAGGGCATCATTTTGTAGCAGTATCACCCGTCCCCTGTAATGAAGGAGATATCTTTGATGTCGGGAGGGTGCATCCTGATCTGGTTATAACCTGAAAACGCATCTAGAAAACTCATTATATGAAAACCGACGGCTGAGTCAACCAACACGTCGAACCGAGGCAAGGGGTAACAATCATTGGGACTTGATTTATTAAGCAAAGAAAAATCAACACATATGCGCCACCGGCCGTCTCCTTTTCTAACCATTACTGCATTGGAGACCCAGCCGGGGTATTGTATTTCTGATACAAAGCCAGCCTTGAGAAGCTTGGCTACCTCCTCCCTGATCGGCTCGACCAGCTTGTCCGCAGTGGAACTCTTCTTTTGCTGGATGGGGCGAGCTCCCGGGTCCAGGTTGAGGTGATGACAGGCCACGTCAGCATCGATCCCCGACATCTATGGGGCGCTCCAGGCAAAGATGTCCACGTTCTTTTGGATGCACTCCAGCATCCTGCCCTGGTCCTCTTGGGTCAGTCCCCCGCTGACGCAAACTTTCTCCACCCTACCCCCTAGAGTGAGAACCTCCATCTCCACCACCTCCTCTGTTGCCTCCAGACAGGACTGCTCCCCCCATTCTTCAACTTCCTCCCCTCCTGGGACAAGGACTTCTTCCTCGACCTCCTCCATAACCATCGCTCTGGCCGACTCCCGGACTTCCTCCGCCTCCTCCTCCCGAGCGCGATTATCCTTTATCTCCATCCCCTCTACATCCTTCTCCGCCTCCTCCATCTTCCACTCCATCTCCTCAGGCCCCTTCTGCTAAGAGATGGAGTTTACAATCGTCACATAGCATTCCTTCGCCGCCTTGGGATCGTCACGAACTCGGACCTGGATCCCCTCCGCGTTGAACTTGAGACACTGATGGAAGGACGAGGGGACACAACGGAAAGCGCTGATGAGGGGTCGTTCGAAAATAGCGTTGTAGCTGCTGGGGGCGTCCACGATGACGAACATGCAGTTCCTGGACTGTCCCCCCAGGCTGACATGGAGTCCCACTCCTCCTTCCACTTCCTACCTTTCCTCGGAGAATCTAAAGAGAGGTCCATCCGAGGCCAGCACCCTCTTGCCCTCCACATTCATCGCATCGAACGGCTTTTTGAAGATGACGTTGACGGAGCTCCCGTTGTCGACGAGGATCTGGGCGATGGTGAAATTCTCGATGGCTGTCTGAATGACCAGCGCATCGCAGAAAGGGTCCTCATGGCCCGGCATGTCCTCCCTTGAAAAGGTGATCCTCTCGTCTGGGGGCGGGTTCTGGGATGTTGAGCCGACACTCCTTCGATACATCGCGTGGAGGCTCGCCTTGCGGGAAGCCTCGACCCCTACCCCCCCCCCCCCCCCCCCCCCCCCGTGGATCACTCTGACCCCCCCCCGGGTTCCAACATCGGCCTGGTATTCGCGTCTGTCTTCCTCCGCCTGAGGCCGGACCTCTTCAATATGCACGCCCTGCTGGTCCTACCACTGCTACTGCTCCCTGTTTCCCCTCATCTCGAGGAACTCCGGGCACGTGGCAGTGGTGTGCTCCTCCTCTTGATGGAAGTCGCAATAGGGTAGATCCACCCTGACCTCCCTCCTTCTTCTTGGCTATCCTCTCCTCTTTCCCCCCAGGGAAATTGCCATAGCCTCCTCCTGATCAGGGAGAGAGGGTCTCGTACCTTGCCTCCCTCCCTGGGGGCGAAATTGACCGTGGACACCCTGGCGATTATCCCCTCCATGATAACCTCTTTGTGACCCTTGGTCCTGCCACTCCGGCCTCCACCCCAGCCGATTGGTCGGCTCCTGGCGCCCCCACCTGGGTTGTTGCTGCTGCGGCTGTTCCCTCTGTCGGGGCTTAGCCCTCCTCTCCTCTTGAACTCGGCCACCCCTTGGCCTCTCCTCCTCTGTTTCCCACCTGGACAACTTCCAGGCAAACTCTGGGTGCGCCGCCTCCATATTAGCCTCCCTTGTCGCCCTCTCCATGAGTGTCTCGAAAGACACTAGAGGTGTCCTCTTCAACTCCATGGCGAAGAACCCGGGCTGGAGGCCTAGGGTAAAGGCTACCATCATGGTGTACCCCGATATTTCCTGCACCTTGGACAGTTCCTCCTAGAACCTGTCCATGTAGCTACCCAGGGTCTTGTCTGTCCCCTGCTTGATGCAGAACAAAGACTCCACCTCCTTTTTCCTCTTCCTGTACGTGGTGAACCTCGGCATGAACCCCCGGCGCAGGTCCTCAAAACAGTAAATGGAGCTGGTCAGGAGCTGGTGGAACCACTCTCTTGCCTTCTCCTTGAGGGTTATGGCGAAGAGTCGGGACTTAAACCCATCCGACATTTGTCGGATCGAGACCATGTCCTCAAACCACTGGACGTGCGGGACCGGGTCTCCCTTCCCGGTGTAGTAGGACATCTCCGGCTCCCGGAACCCCTCTGGAATTGGGGCAGAAGAAACGAGCTCGCTGAAAGGACTTCCACCCATAACCGGGCGAGTTGGGAACTCTTCCCCTGCTGTCTCGCCGATATGGCACTCGCCTGCCGAACCGGGGGATAGGACTCGCCTCCGCAGCACGCGCTCTCCTCCTCCAGAGAACTCCTTCCCAGCTCGTCGGATAGGCGCGTCGTCGCCTAAGGCCGGGGCGGCGACCACGGGAACTGTCGGTGTCGCGCTCTCGGCCCACATGTCGAGTGCAGCCCTAACGAGCCTGATTACTTCCTCTCATAGCTCCGCTGAAATTCCCGCCACTGCGGGAGAGGGAAAGGGTGGCGAGTTGCCCCCGCCTGAACCTCGTCCTTCATCTCTGGCCATCGAACTTGCAGAAGATTTTTTTGTTGATCACGCTCCACACTCACCGCACCAAAATGTTGAAACCGAGAATTCGGTCTCGAGGAGTTCACCCTTGGGGAAGGGGTGATCACACACGTACTTCTCTCCCGCGAGCTCGAAGAACCAAGGAAAAAGAACTAGGGACATGCCCATGGCTCCAGCACGGAGGTCCCTCAACACACCCGGAAGATCTCAGAGCGCTTCCCCTCCTTAGCCAGGTGCTGAAGCTAAGGTATCTCAGAAAGCGCTAGAAGACCGAGCACAAGTGAGCATGACTTCTGAGATACCCCTTGGGTCCTATTTATAGGATTCTGCAAACGACCTGCAAATAGCCAGATCCCATTGTTTTGAGCAGCTATATGTAGTCCAGGTTGGTCTGCCAACAACGTAACTTCATTATTCTGGGGGGCTAGGGGCATACCAATGTGGCAACATGGTAAAAACACAGTACGGACCTGGGCGAACAACCGTCTGAAGCCTCTGCTCTCCCTGGAGGGGAGGGGGAGTGCCCGACGGAACTCGCGCTCACCTCCCTTCCTTGGGCTCGGGCGAGTATGAGCTCGGCCGGCTCTGCTCGCCTGACGCCCATCCCCCGCTCGCCATACTCGGCTCGACGAATACCGAGCTCGGTCCGACGAAAGCCGAGCTCGGCCTAGGCGTCCATCCCCATTCGTCGAGCTCGGTCCGACGAATGCTGGACTCGGCCCGGCGGAAGCCGAGCTCGGCCTAGACGCCCATCCTCATTCGTCGAGCTCGGCCCGACGAATGCGCTAGAAGATAAGCTTGCCTAGGGCTTTAGGCTGTCTAAATTGGTTAGCCGGGGCTCCCATCAACCCACTCTCCGGATACGGGATTGTATAGGTGGTATAGTCCACTGACACTCACATCCCAACATCTATTATTCATAAACAGCTTACTGACACCGAACAAGATTGGACATGACAATAAGAACAGAATAAACTATGCAGTCGAAATTCAGTCATGCAGTCAAATTTCACTAATATAGTCGAATTTCACTTATGTAGTTGAATTTGAAGTCATGCAGTCGATTTCAAACTTAGGTAGAAATCATGCATTTGAACTTGATCATACAGTCAAATTTGTTCATGCAGTCGAATTTTGACTTAGGCTCTGTTTGGGACAGCTCTGGCGGATTGAAAAGCTGCTGTTCGGATAGAGCTGTTTTAAAATAGATCTCTGGGGAGCAGTTTTGAAAAGTTGCAGAGTGTTTGGGTGTTCTGTGCAGAAGTGCGCTCGGAATCGCCGGAGAAAGGCCGTCGGGGGCTCGGAATCGCCGGAGGAAGGCCGTCCGGGGCTCGAAATCGTCGGAGGAAGGCCGTCCGGCCTCTGAGCATGTTCCAACTGAAGAAACCATTAGATTTCCAAAACCTGTGAGAGAGAAAACTAATTTGCGGAAACTGAAGCTGGGGGAGGGAGATTTTTGAAGAGCTGAAAAACAGCTCCAGATTTCTGAAAATCTCTTCACAAGGAGCTATCCCAAACAGTTAAAAAAAGCTCTGGCGGCTGGAATAGAGATTCTCCAGCCGCCAGAGCTGCGCCAAACAGACCCTTAGGCAGATTTCATTCAGTTAAAAATGACTTAGTGTAGAAATGAATTATGCAGTCGAATTCATACAGTCGAATCTGAACTTAGGCAGTTTTCATGCAGTTGAAAATGACTTAGTGCAAAAATGAACTATGTTGTCGAATTCATGCAGTCGAATCTGGATTTAGGCAGATTTCATGCAGTTGAAAATGGCTTAGTGTATAATAAACTATGTAGTTAAATTCTTGCAGTCGAATTCATGCACTCGAATCATGCAGTTGAATTCATGCACTCGAATCATGCAGTCGAATCATGTAGTCGAATCATGCAGTCGAATTCATGTAGTCGAATCTGGACTTAGGAACATTTCATTCAGTTGAAAATGACTTAGTGTAGAAATGAACTATGCAGTAGAATTCATGAAGTAGAATTATGCGGTGGAATTCATACAGTCAAATCTGGACTTAACCAGATTTCATGCAATTGAAAATGACTTAGTGCATAAATGAACTATGCTGTCGAATTCATGCAATCAAATCAAGCAGTCGAATTCATGCAGTCAATCATGTGGTTGAATTTATGCAATGAAATCTTGAATTAGGCTGATTTCATGCAGTTGAACTGTATGCAAATAACAGAAAAAACATAATTTATACCTAAAATCCTCAGTCGTTAACAAAACTTTCAGAAATTTTTTTTTAACAAAGTTCAACCATATTTAAGTAAATGAAGCAGGAAAAAGAAACTTTTGATGATATATATATATATATATACAACTTAAAGGAGATTAAGCTGTAACATCTCATTTATAACTAGATCCCTAAGATGATTTTGTCATGACTAGGTCATGACAAAATCCTAGGAAGCTCAAAATGACCATGAGAACTTAGGCATAAAGGTGAAGATCATCATGGTCTGTAAATAACACTTTACAATTACCCAACCTAGGGTTTGACTTTAGGGAGTCACCTTGACTCCTTGACCCCACCATAACATACCTAGCCCTTTAGAAGGTTCATTGGGTCACAAAGGATCCATTAGGGTCAACCAAAGTAGTCAAGTTGACTAAAGTCAACCCTAGCCCCAAAAAGATCAAAGTGCCATAATTAAGGGTCAAGTGACCTCCAAGGTGCCCAACCAATCCTACCCAACCCCTCCTAGACCTTAGGGGAGGCCAATGGGTCACCACGGACTCATTGGGGTCAACCCAAAAGGTCAAGTTGACCAAAAGTCAACTCTAACCCTAAAGTGGTCAAAGTGTCCTAATTAAGGGTCAAGTGGCCTACATTGTGTCAAACCAACCCTACCCAAGTCTCCCTAGACCTTAGGAGAGGTCAATGGGTCACTAAGGACCCATTGGGGTCAACCCAAAAGGTCAAATTGACCAAGTCAACTCAACCCTAAAATAAGTCAAACGAGCCTAAATGACCTAATTAACCAAACCCAAGCCACTTGGGCTAATCCCAACTTGAGTGGCTCATTAACTTTAGAGGGATGATCTTTACATGCAATGCTATTCATTTTCTGAAAATGGTGACTAAGAGAGAGAAAGTTCATTTTCCCTTTAATGGAGGAGGGAGAAAGAGAGAGAAAGAGGGTCATTCAAGGCCAAGGAAGGCCAAGGGGCCTCCTCTCTCCATCTCCAAAAGGCTTGATTCATCTCCCCGATCAGTTCTGAGAAGATCAAGGGGCTTTTCAGGCCCATTCAGTAGCTGGATTCAGTGAACCCACCATGGCTGAAATTCTCCCCTTATGGTCATTAATGGCATTAAAGCCATGACCCTCCATCTCCCTCAATTACTCCTTTTAAAAGCTTCCCTAGGCCCCCAATAGTCATTTCCACCCTTCCCCTGAAGAAACGGAAGGCCTTGGTAGTGTTGTTGCAGAGCACCCGGGAGCTTCAAGTCCGGCCATGGCGATTCGACGATCGGCAAGAACACCCCCCCCCCCCCCACACACACACACAGGTCCACTTCTCCTCCTCTCCCCTTGTGTTAGTATCTAGATCAACTAGGATGTGTAATCGAGTTCAAATGAGCCGACTCCAAGCTTCATTTTCCATGGAATTTTGGATTTGAGCTCCCTTGCGGGTTCGCCGGAAACCGCCCCTCCGACGGTCGTGCCGCCTTCCGGCGATAACCACCACCTCAACGGAGGTGGTGGTGGTGGTGGCCAGCCGGTGAGGGGGCTAGATCGCCGGAAAATAGCTCTGAAAGCTGCTCCAGGCCAGGTGGATCGTTGCCTTCGGCTGGAGGTTGAAGACAACTCCATCACCGTTGGATCTGTTATATTATAAAGTATTAAATAGTGTATTTTTAACCCTTTACTGTGTACCCCTTTAAATCAAATAAATAAGGCCCTTAGGGGCTGAACCATGAAAATTTTCCAACATGACAATTGTAGCCCTTGAAGTCTACTTTATTTTAAAATTGATTTCAACCTATTTGAGTCAGTAGTCTGACCACAACACTCAAAATGGTGCAGTCTATACATAGGGTTAACCAGATACTAAATTGAGTGCCCCCCACCAATCCAACCATCAAAATAACTTGAAATTTGGATTGGGGATCACTCTTACATATACCTCTGACATATCCAAAAATGGGAATTTGTGGAAAACATTTTTCCATAGTTTTTGTAAATATTTAATAATTCATGTATGATTTAATTAAGGGGTCTAATGACCTAAAAACCATTCAAAATTTTGGTGGATGTCCCTTAGGGTCATGATAGGACACTGGTAAAAATCCCAGCCCATTTGGGATTGATTTGGATGGGTAATGGTGTGACCAAAGTTTGGTCATATTAAGAGAAAATTAGGGCAAGGCGAAATTAGTGGGATGAGTGGTCAATCCTCATCCAAAAGGGATGATACTTTAGCAACTGCATCAAGGTCACCTAAAGACACCCCACAAGAGATTTAGGGTGGTTTTGGGTGGAGATACCCTAAGTCCCTAGTGTAAGCCCTAGGGTTAAGATTTGGAGCCTATTGAAGGACATGAGGTCATATGTCCTTGGATTAACTTGAAAAATTGGTAGTCTACTTCATAGTGTGGTAATAAGCCTCGGATAATTTTACTGGAATTTTTAGGAACATTTATCCCCTCTGAGTTAATTAAGGATTAATTAGGGCACTTAATTCAAAATGACATTTCATGTTTATATAACCTTGGATGTTCATGAAACTTTGGCAGTAAGCTTATATTAATGTTATTGTTCTCTGATAATTTTGTTATGAATTTTGGATTGATACATTTGGTACTTTATTCATAACCTCAATGTTCTCCCTAATTGCAAGAAAATTAATTATGGATTTGTTACTTATTGAAAAATTATGAAACTTGGTCAGAGGACTTTATAGGACATCCTTGAGCTCTGTGATCGAATTTTTATAAAATTATTGAAAGCCTTTATATACAAGTTATTTCACAAAGTCCCATATGTAGAAGATTATTAGATAAATAAATTATGTGACCAAATAAGCTTGTAAATTAATAATTCTTGGTATGTGGTCTTTTCTGCATATATTTGTCATCTAGTAATTTTACTATAATTTTTGGATGACTATTTGTAATACTTCCTTCTTTACCTTATCTTAGTGATTATTAAATCAATATATTATTTGGAGGTTAAATTTTTTTGTAAAAATATGAATTTCAGTATTTACTGTTATTTTGATGACATACACCTATAATAATTTTTCTAAGGTCATACCTAGACAGAAAAGTGTACTTGTTGTTCAAAGCACAGATGACCTGATTTTGTAGAAAATATAATAAATGCCAAATAAATTAGGAAAAAATGTTATCTTCTGGATTTAACTTTAAAATATCATGATAGACCCTCAGTAATAATCTTAGGTCATTTATATAAATAATTGGATGCAGGCACATCATGTAGCTCAATATGTCTGTACAAAGTAAAAACTGTAGAACTAATGTATCATGTGAATCTGGTATGGAATGGGTAGTTGGTGTACCTAGTCTGGTTGTAATATATAGGGTCACTAAAAGAAGGTAGGTTGTGAGAGCCCGGTCGTGCAAGGGCAGAGATGTGTTTGGGATCTACGATTGTCACAACCCGCATTTTTCTCACTATATTTTAAATCAGAGTAAGAGAAAATCTACGCGCTGTGATGCCACGTCGAGCAGGGGATAACTGCCGACGTTCAGGCGACACTCCAAATCCTTCAAATCATGACTTATTTGATTATAAAAACTTGATTTATTTATTGGCCGTATCCCTCGGCTCAGTGGACCAAAGAGTCCACGGTTTCAAAACTGATTTTTTATACGTAGCGGAAAATACTTCATTTATGTCAACATCCTAAATGAGCGCATAAGTGATCCCGGAGAGCCCTTACGCTGAACCAGAACTCTAGTTTTAATTTATACATATATAGGAAAATTCATTTGTTATACGTAATTAAGAAAGTACGCTAAGTGAGTTCTTTTTTTGAAATCATGCTGATCATGCTTTATACATAATATAGTTGAGGTTTTATAGTTTTAAAATAGCTAGCAACCTAACATAAAACTTCCCAGAGCAAATAGACTATCTCCCAGAAAGGGTAGCAGTAAGAAGAAAAACATATCTAGTACAAAAAAGGTAAAACTACCAGGGGCGCCAACAGCTGACACGAACCCACTGGCAAGTATGTATGTCTGTAGAAAGTGCAGTAAAACTACCTCACAATGACTCAAGAGAGTCTCAACAGTCAACAGAAGGACCTCCAACAGCACCACAGCAACAGCCACCTACTGGCTACTGCCCAGAACCTGAGGCGTTTAGAAGAAAATAGAACACCTCAGAGCAAGGAATGCAAGTGCTAAAAAGAAAAGTAAGGTAAAAGCAGGTAAAGTAAGGTAAAGAGAGTACAACTAGAGTAAAAACAACAATGCCCAAGGAAGGGCGAAAAGCAAACCTGCACCAAGTGCGGGTAAACAGCAACTACTCTGCCTAAAAACCTGCAGAGTCAACATGGCCATGATGCCAAAAAAAATGCTGCAACACCTACGGAAGAAACGCCTAACATCCTAAATTGTGAGAGGCGGCAGTAGCAAAAACAAGAAACTTGGAATCAGGTCGAAAGCGTTCCAAATCGCCCAACCACTAATTCCGAGTCAACAAATTGCTCAAGGGTTGACACGTGAAGGCACAAAAGACCCATCACTCACTTGCCCAGAAACTACTCGGGTCAAGGTAAAGAGTGTGGTCAAGGCTACATCACGCCACACAACCCCTAAAAGAGCCATCCACCACCACTACTGACCACAACCCACGATTCGGCCTTCGAAAGGTAACAGCCGACAAGGGACTCTCGATACACGAGCAAAACACTCGGGGAGAAATCAACGCTAAGGGATTAGTCGTTGCGATTACGCAACGCCGCTGCGAGTGAGTACACTCACTCGATCCTAAGCCTAGCGTACGAGCACCGACATCGGGTCGCACGATTAACAGACGCACGACCATAGGCCGTGCGTGCACCATTACACCTAAACGCCTCGATTAGGCAAACTAGGAAAAATCCCAAACCCTAGACCTACACCTAGGCCTAACATAAACCCAACCCGACGCTAACCCACATCAACGCTACACACCTACCGCGACGCCGTCCTAAATCGGAAGCTACTAGCGGGAGGGTAGAAATCCTAATTTTTTAACGCGATTCAATAGGGATTAGGGTTAGGAGGATCGTTATTACGACAAAATTAACTATTTACTAATGAATTTAACATGCAATAGAGGGAAAAAGAGAGGCCAAACGGCGAAAGAGGGGAAGCACTTGCCTCGCACGCGTCACCGAAAATTTCGCCAGCACAACGGCGCTATGGCGGACGCCCAAAAATTCCGGAAGCTCCCAAAATCACCAAATCCACCAAGATAACCTAAGATCGCATTCTAAACATGAAAGGAGAACAATAAATTCCAAAACAACGAAAAATCCAAAACGAATCCAAATGAAAAACATGGAGGAATGACGAATAGACTACCTCGGCTCGAAGCTCTCGGCGAGGGGAGCGCGGATCCGGGCTCGGATCGGAAGGAGGGGGCCGGGGCGGGCGGCGGCGGGCGGCGGAAGGAGGCCGGCTAGGTCGAATCGCCGGGCTCGGGGATTTCGCACAGGAAGGGCACGGGAGGAGTGGGCTGCGGCTCTTTTTAATTTCTAGCGGGGGGGGTTTAATTTGATTAACAAGGGGGCCGGCTGTAGCTTTATTAGGATTTGGGGGGGGGGGCGGTTTAGGTTTAATAAATCCTAAATACTTAACTAATTTATTAACCTAATAACAATAGAACTTAATTATATAACCTAATATAACTTAATACCTAATACCCCAAATAATTAATACACCCTAATTAAAATTCATCTAATTAATTCATACAACCCAATCAATCCTAATAACTAACTCTTAATAACGAACTAACCAAATAATTATATATACATATTAACGCAAATGCCGACACGCACGCGAAATCAATAAACCACACCGGCTCGCACGAGTCGCGCGCCACGCGACACATGCGCCAAGAGACGTGCCGTCATAGAAAAATGACGACTCGTACAAACTAACAACCGCCAAAACGACGCGAAAACGCGACGTCCTCGGATTTCGACCAAAATCGCACCGTAGCTAAAAACCCGGGCTACGAGAACAACGGCGAAGTCAAAAACGACTTCCGACGAACAGAACTCGAGCTAACCTCGCCCGAAGCCAAACACGAGAATTCCCGGAAAGGCTCAACCGGGTCTCCAAAACAGACACCGGCTAGCTGGGGAAACCCGCAAACAGGCTAAACCTCTAAGAACACCTAACGAGGTACTCTAACAACGGCTCGAGACGGAAAACGTCAACGTAACGCCGAAAAGGATTTAAAATAAATCATCGAAAATTCGGGGGCGTTACAGTCACTCCCCCTAACAAAAAGTTTCGACCCGAAACTTTGCGAAAACTACTCCTACAACAGAAGGAAAGAAACCAACCACTAGAGGGGAAACGTACCCGCAAACTCAGGGGAACAAATGAGGGTGAGCCTCCCTCATAGCCGACTCTAGCTCCCAAGTCGCGCTCTCCAAATCCTGATTCTTCCAAAGAACCTTCACCATAGGAATAGACTTCGTCCGCAACACTCGAGCTTGAGCTTCCAAAATGCGGACCGGCACCTCGACATACGAGAGATTTGGCTCCAACTGGGGCACAGCGTCCAAGACTTGGCCACTGCTCCGCACACACTTCCGCAACTGGCTCACATGAAAGACATTATGAACCCCCGGGAAGCTAGCTGGCAGATCCAGCCTATAAGCAGCCACACCAATACGCTCCAAAATCCTGAACGGGCCCACAAATCTCGGATCCAACTTCCGATTCTTGCCAAACCTCTTCACTCCTACCATCGGAGATACCTTCAAGAAGACCAAATCATCCACTGAAAATTCTAAATCGGACCTACGCCGATTGGCGTTCTTCTCATACCTCTCCTGAGCAACTCGAAGCTTCTCCCGAATAAGTTTCACGGAAACCTCCATCTCTTCGAGTGCATCAGGACCCAAAACAGGCCTCTCACCGGCCTCGGCCCAAAACAAAGGGGTTCTGCAGCGCCTCCCATACAACGCCTCGAAGGGAGCCATCTGTAGACTCTCTTGGTAGCTGTTGTTGTAGGCAAATTCCATGAGCCGCAAACGCTCATCCCAAGCACCTCCATGATCAAGAATATAGCACCGGATCATATCCTCCACAATCTGATTCACACGCTCGGTCTGCCCGTTGGTCTGCGGATGGTAAGCTGTGGAATACCTCAAATCAGTGCCCAAACCCTCTTGCAAACTCCTCCAAAAGCGAGATGTAAACCGAGAGTCTCGATCTGAAACGATGCTAACTGGAACACCGTGCAATCTGACGACCTCATCCAAGTACAACTCAGCAATCTTCTTCATCGAGTAATCGATCTTATAAGGTACGAAGTGCGCACACTTCGTCAATCGGTCCACGATCACCCAAACAGAATCAAACCCTCTCGGAGATCTCGGTAAGCCTGTAATGAAATCCATCGAGATGCTTTCCCACTTCCAAGTCGGGATCTCCAAAGGTGCCAATTTGCCACCAGGCCTCCCATGGTCGGCCTTCACCCGCCTGCAAGTGTAACACTCCGAGACAAAACGAGCTATATCACCCTTCATCCCATACCACCAGGCGATCTGCTTCAGATCATGGTACATCTTCGTAGATCCCGGGTGGTAGGAAACACTGGATCCGTGAGCCTCTTTGCAAACTAATACTCTGATGTCTCCAACTGCGGGGATGCAAAACCTGCCGCGGTACTTCAAAGTACCCGCCTCGTCGATGGAGAAATCTGGCAACTCTCCCCTCTCAGCTCTGAGGTACAAGTGCAACAAATCCGGATCCTCTTTCTGATGCAATCTGGTGAGAGAAATCCATGACGGCTCTGCCACTACCAAACTGCTCTGCAACTCACAGCGTCCTGCGGTGATATCCATCAATAGAAACTCCTCCACTAAGCGATCCGCGGTGAGATTGAAGACTTTCCCCGTCTTCCGGCTCAAGGCGTCGGCCACCACATTGGCCTTGCCCGGATGGTACTGAATCTCAACATCGTAATCAGCAACATACTCAAGCCACCGCCGCTGGCGCAAATTCAGCTCCTTCTGAGTGAACACGTACTTCAGGCTCTTATGATCGGTAAAGATCCTGCACTGGGCCCCATAAAGTAAGTGTCTCCACAGCTTCAGGGCGAAAATCACCGCTGCGAACTCGAGGTCGTGCGTAGGATAGTTCCGCTCATGAATCTTCAACTGACGAGACCCATAAGCGATCACCTTCCCTTCCTGCATCAACACGCCACCGAGTCCAACGTGCGAGGCATCCACATAAACGTCATAGTCCTGTCCCTCCGCCGGTAAGGTCAACACAGGGGCAGAACATAACCGGCTCTTCAGCTCCAGAAAGGCCTCCTCGCACTTATCACTCCAAACGAACGCCGCATGCTTCTGCGTCAGCTTTGTCAAGGGCGCTGCCAAGGTAGAAAAGCCCTCGACGAATCTCCTATAATAGCCGGCCAACCCCAAGAAGCTCCTG
This sequence comes from Platanthera zijinensis, assembly GCA_039513925.1. Classification (NCBI taxonomy): domain Eukaryota; kingdom Viridiplantae; phylum Streptophyta; class Magnoliopsida; order Asparagales; family Orchidaceae; genus Platanthera; species Platanthera zijinensis. Next base: position 358,639 of record CM077081.1, on the reverse strand, counting down.
ATCTCCTTGGGTGTGCTCGGCCTACTCCAATCCATCACTGCTGAGATCTTCTCCGGGTCCACTGAAATACCATCTTTGTTCACCACATGACCCAGGAAGGAAACCTGAGGCAACCAGAACTCGCACTTGCTCAGCTTGGCGTACAACTGATTATCCCTCAAGGCGGATAACACCAACCGCAAATGCTGATCATGCTCCGCCGCATTCCGAGAATAAATCAAAACGTCGTCAATGAACACGACGACAAACTTGTCCAGAAAGTCCTTGAACACCCGGTTCATCATGTCCATAAATGCTGAAGGCGCATTGGTCAGCCCAAAAGACATGACCAGGAACTCGAAATGACCATGCCTCGATCGGAAAGCCGTCCGTGGAACATCCGACTCTCGGATCCTAAGCTGATGGTAACCCGAACGGAGGTCTATCTTCGAAAATACTGAACTGCCACGCAACTGATCAAATAAGTCGTCGATTCTGGGCAGTGGATACCTGTTCTTGATGGTGACTTTGTTCAACTCTCTATAGTCGATACAAAGGCGCATCGAACCATCCTTCTTCTTCACAAAGAGAACCGGAGCACCCCAGGGCGACGAGCTTTGCCTTATGAAGCCCTTCTCCAATAACTCATCAAGCTGAGTACGAAGCTCCTCCAGCTCTCGCGGGGCCATTCGATACGGCGCCTTGGCAATCGGACGCATACCAGGCTCCAAATCAATCACGAACTCCACATCCCTGTCTGGAGGAAGACCGGGAAGATCGCTAGGAAACACGTCAGGAAACTCTCGCGCAACCGGAATCTCATCCAAAAGCGGCACATTGCTAACAGTCCCCAACACTGAGACTAGACAAGCAAAACAACCAGCAGGAAAAACCCTCTGAGCACATACCGCAGAAATCGCCGGAGAGTCCCGACGCGAATCACCGAAAACACTCCCGGGCTGACCGCTGTCCTTTCTGAAATCCAAGCGCTTTCCCCTGCACTGAATCACTGCATCATATCGGGACAACCAGTCCATACCCAGGATGATATCGAAATCCTCTAAGTCTATAACCTTCAGATCAGCCTTGGCCAGATAATCCCCCAACAAAATAGGGCAGTCCAGAATGCCCTGATCTGATATCACGGATTCACCCGAGGGGAACTTGACGCTAAAGGCACCACCAACACGATCAACAACCCACTGGCACCGCTCGACAAAGGCCCTAGCCACAAAGGAGTGGGTAGCACCTGAGTCAAACAGAACGCGGGCCCAGCGGTTCCTTACCTTAAATTTCCCTATACACAAACAAAACCATAAACGCACGAGCAATAAACAAAACAATAGCAACACTAAAACTGCTACAAAAGAAAAAGCCAAGCGAGGGGGGGGGGTTTACCTGAAATGACCTGCGTCGAAGTCTCAGCCTCCGCTGAAGATACCACATTCAGCTTCCCTTTACCCTTGTCCACCGGCTGAGGCGGAGGTAAAGCCTGAAGCGGAACAGCATGAAGAGCGGACTGAACCTGAGGGCACCTCGACTTAATATGGCCCTTCTGGCCACACTGGAAGCAAACACGATCCTTGGACCAGCACTGAGCAGCATCGTGACCGGGTCGCTTGCAGACCGGACAAGGAACATCCCTCCTAGGAGCACCCTGGATAGCATGCACATGCTCCTTCTTCTGGACCCTTGCCCTCTTGAAGCACCTCTCAGCTGGGTGGCCCGGATGGCCACAGAAACTGCACACTACCTTGCTCTTCTTCTCAGAAGCAGCACCAAGAACCTGGGGACCCTTTTCCTCAACTGACCTCCTCTTCTCGCTTCTCGCCTGCTGCCCACGCTGCTTCGCGTTCTCGATAGCCTCTACCTTCAAAGCGGCCTCAACTGCTCCCGCATAAGTAACTGTGCCATGAGCAACCGCAAGCTGCTGGACATCGCTCCTGAGGCCACCCAGAAAACGCTTTGCTCTGGCCTCCTCAGTAGCCACCAAACTCGGAGCAAATCGACTGAGTTTGCTAAACTCAATCTCGTACTCGTTGATGGTGAGCTGACGCTGCTTCAGATGGAGAAAGTTGTTCATCAACCGGTCTCGTTCTACTGACGGTAGAAACTTCCTCATCAGCAACTCCTTGAAAGAACTCCAGGAACATTCTCCGACCATGCCTTCCTTCTCTCTTAACCACCAGGTCTTCGCCAAACCCTTCAGCTGATAAACGCCCAGCATCACCTTCTGATCATCTGAGATACCTGAATAGTGAAGCATCTCCTCCATAGTGATCAGCCAGTCGTCCAATACCATGAAATCCGCCTTCCCATCGTACGTGGGAGGGCTCAGCCTCTGGAACTGGGAGATGAAAGCCATCCCGGGGGGCACCACCACTGGAGGCACGAGAGGAGCAGGAGGGGCAGGAGGGGCTAGGACAGCTGTACCCACGGCGGGGTCCTGAACTCCCGGAGTCTGACCCGCCGCTCCGGATAAAAAGGACTGCATCTGGGCCTGCAACTCCACCACCTGCCTTGATAAGGCCTCGTTACTCTGCCTCAGGCTTTCCACCAACGCATCACTTTGAGCACCGGAGGACTCACCCTCAGACTGGGGAGTCGACCTCGTCACTCTACGCTTCGGCGGCATACTATAAGGAAAATTAAAACATAGCAAACGATTAGAACTTAGTTAAACTCCTAGGATTAGACAAAAGGTACAGACGATACATACATAAATATGATCTTCTACTGCTATATTTGCTCTGAGATTTTATTTTATTTAATACAAAAGGAATGATATGCTTAGCCTAAGATGGTTCACCACCATCACACTAACTCTTGTGCCTAGATCGGTAATGCATGAATTATATTATTTTTGACTCAAAAATTATGTGACAACGATGGATCGTCTTTCCCTGGAAGATGTCTAAATACACTTAGGTTTAGTTCAAGTGTAATGTCAAGAGGGTTTGGACATGGGTAGTTATCAATAATAATAAGTACCTTGTGAAAGGGAGCTTTGTGCTTCAGCCCATCGTAGTTCCTAGTGCCCTCGAGAGCTTTTCACAGGGAATGCCCTGGGCAGTCTAAGGTTAACCTTAAACCGTAAGACTAAAATGAATACAAGAGTAATTAGCAATATATTAGGACGTCACTTTCACTCACCCTGGTGACTTGGGACGTTAGCTTGACTAGATTATCCGAGCGGTAGGCTCGGTGGTTGTGAAAATGGGCAAGTTAGCCCGGTGAGCCGAAGGCTCGGAAGGTTGTTGTGACGGACAGGTTATCCCGGAGAGCCGATGACTCAGAAATTCATGGTGCATGTGCATAAAAGGTGGTGGGTCTTCGGTATTAGACGGTCGATCGCACCTACGTCGATACATTGACTCGGCAAGTGTGGTTCTCACTTAGCCAAGGAAAATACTAGCGGTTGGTCAGCATAGTACGTGGTGACTCTGGTGTGTACTTCAGAGGCGTACGTAAGGGCTAGGCCTGGTAGTGTGGTTACCCGCCTAGGAGTGGGGTGATCTGACTCACTGTCTCCGTTGGCCACTACGGAGGCTCCTAGGAGTGAAACTAGCTTCCAAAATGGGGGAACTAAAAGTCTGTGCGCATAAAGTCGTGTGTGTGTTGCACTTGCATGAATCATGATATAACAAATCACTACACACATACCTGCATATAACATGACACCTCATCGTATAAACTAGTATGTGATAACTTATACGATGGGAGCCTTGCAAAAGACCCCTTAACTTATAAGTTTGTATGGACATTCGTATAAGTTAAGTTTACTTATTTCATAGTTTACTTTACATGTACTCACTGCTCTACTTTACTTGTTTACATTACTGCTTCTTTGTTATAGTTCTTCTGTACATACACCTGCTAGGGTAGTTGTCACCTGCTTGTTCTACTCTGCATTGTTGTCCTTCGCTTTCATCCTCCCCGCACGGTGCCTAGGAGTCGCGGGGGTGAGGCAAGGACGATATTGGCTTAGTCTTTTGACTAACGGTCGATGGACCACATCATTTTAGGGGATCGAGCAGCAGGAGCCTCAACACCGACAAGACAAGGAGGCAGGACATGAGGAGCAGTTGTTGCGTACTACCACTACTACACGGCGACGGGTCGAGGATGGATTTCAGTTGCTTCCGCTAGATGTGTGAGTTGTGTGAGAGAGATAATTTGTATTAGACATGTACCGGGCTTAAGCCCCTTTTCTTTTCTACTCTCTTTCATACTTTATACTTATTGCGGACTATTGCTCTTTTATATATATTGATAGTGAGCTATGATCTATGGACTAGTATTACTACTTCTTTGGTGATCACTAATGCCGGTAGGATCGACATTTTGTAATGGCGATCACCCCGAGTGTTGGTGTCACCACAAAACGACGATTCTGGGCGTAAGACTCGGTAGCGTAGCAAAAAATGGGGTCTTACATAAGCTATAAAGGAAAACAAGCAAGGGAAAACAATCCACCACTTCCTTAACTATAACCACAAAAAATCGGCCTCACAAGGCCTCCACGCCAAGAATTGGCTCACACTCGATCTCAGCAAGAAAAACTACGAAGATTTGGCAAAATTACGGTTAGGGCGCTAATTCTGATACTAAAAACTCAACAAAACGAAAAATACTAACCACGCACGCGAAGAGCTCGACGAGGGCTTTCCAAATCTAGGCTCCGTCGAGAAATTCGAGCACCGGAGCTCCCGAACGGGCGACCGGAATGCTTCATGTGAATATCTTTCTCCGCCGCTCTCTCTCTCTCTCTCTCTTTCTTGTCTGGTTTGGGTTGGCTTGAGGGAGAAGAAAAGCCTAGGTAAAGTAAACTACAGCTGGCTTCCTTATTTCTAAAAAAATTTAATTTCTCACGGTAAGAATTTAATGTTTTTGATCATTACCGTGACTAGTTTGACTAAATTGATCCAAGATTAGAATAAAAAAAATCTTAATCAATTAATTAGGTTTGTTTTAATTATGACTTAGGAAATTCCGATTTTTTTATAAATTAAATCTTAAAATTTTGAAATCTCAATTTTGGTCAAGCTTGGGATTCGGTCGTCTTGACCAAACGGACAGGAAAAACACACTAACGATGATACTCAGCTAAACATCATTGTTAACGTAATGCTCTTACATTAAATATTACTCCAATTAGAGGATTGAAATAAATTATCAAAATTTCGGAGACGATACACTTACCCCGGCACTACACGAACGTGTCATAAATGCAGTGGCGGACCCAGGATTTTTGCATGACCCGGGCACTAATAAATTTAATTAAAATTAGAGAATTAAATTGCCAAAAAAGATAATTTAATACTTTAATAAGTATTGCTAACATTCATTACAGTTTATAACAATATAAAGTGATATTAGAAATTGCATAATAGTGAATTCAAAAGAACTAACCTGTCAGCAAGCAACTTTTCGGGGATGCATATTCTGAAAACGAGTAATAATTTCTTCATTAGTGATTTTGTCCAAAATATCTTTCTCAATATATGTGATTAGACAATCATTCATCCATTCATCGTCCATTCTGTTTCTCAAACGACTTTTGATAATCTTCATAGCAGAAAACATTCTTTCCACACTAGCAGTCGCAACAGGTAGCAAGCAAGCTAACTTTAGCATTCGATAAATCAACTGGTAACAATCATGTTTTTTAACCTCCACTAATTTCTCAAGAAGCCCACTAATACCTTTAACTTGTGAGAATGCTTCATTAGACCGCATATCAAATATATATGTATCTAGCTGACCGTCAAGGAACTGCAATTCTAATGGAGAAAAATCACATGGATAAAATTTTGCAAGCTGAATCAACTTCTCTTTATCAAAAGAGATGAAATGGTCACTAGGATCAAGACATGTAATACAAAGAAGTAATTCAGTATTTACTTCATTAAATCGGTCGTTTAACTCATTCAACATCATATCAATCACAGTGTTAAAAATCTCAACCCGAAAGTAATGATAAGTTGTAATGTCCCGTGCTGTACGTCTTGATCTCCCTGCTGGATAAAATCTGTCATTCATGTTTGGTATATCAATGTTTTGTTTTACACAAAAGGTTGATACCTCAATGAGAAAAGTCTCCCACTGAACATCAACACTTCTCATATTGAATAACATTTGTTTTGCAATTTTAACAAAATTCATTGCGTTGATGATGTCCTGATCCTTTTTTTGCAGTACCTGTGATAATTCATGTGTCTTTGATAAAATCTGTTTCATCAGATGCAAGAGAAAGATAAAATCAAAAGTCCTCATATTTTTCCAAAGACTATTTGCTGTTCCTCTTTGATTTCCATCAGTTTCCTTCACGTGCAATAATTTCAAGAACGTTGCCAATAGATGAGTACATACGAATGAAATTCTGAACAGTGCCATAATGTGAACTCCATCGTGTATCACCTGCCTTCTTAATTTCAAGGGGCTGATTGAGTCCTCTCCCACTATCTAACTCTCCACAATTAATTTCATGAGCAACTCTTTCAATTTCCAATGCTCTAAGACAATCACGACGTTTGCAAGAGCTCCCAACAACATTCAATACATTGGTAACATATGAAAAAAATTCTGCAACTTCAGAATGTCTTTCTGCCACGGCAACTAATATTAACTGTAATTGGTGGGCAAAGCAATGGATATAAAAAGCTGAACTATTCTCTTTCATTATCAATGTTTTTAAGCCATTAAATTCACCTCTCATATTGCTGGCTCCATCATAACCCTGTCCTCGTAGCCTTGAAATACTCAGGTTATATTTAGCAAATGTTTTATCAATAGCAAGTTTGAGTGATAAAGCTGTAGTATCAGAAATATGAACAAAACCAAGCAGTCGTTCAATAATTTTACCTCTTTTGTCAACATATCTCAAAACAATAGACATTTGTTCTTTAGTTGAGATATCACGAGCTTCATCCACTAAGATTGTAAAACATTCATGTCCAATATCCTTAATAATAATGTCAATAGTTGCACTTGAAATTGCAGAAACAATCTGTTTTTGTATTTTTGGTGATGTTAACTGACAATTATTTGGGGCATTCTTCAAGACCACGGATTTAATATCATTGTTATGTGAAGCTAAAAAATCCAGAAGTTCAATAAAATTTCCCCTGTTGCTTGACTCATTGGACTCATCATGGCCACGAAAAGGCATTCCTTGTCGTAAAAGAAAACGTACACAATCAATAGATGCATTCAAACGAGTACGATATTCAATTATTTGAGTTTCTTCTTGCCTTGCAAATACAATTGGGATACTCTGCTTAAGGTTCATTAAATTCTCACACATTCTCTTTGCGCCATTGTGAGCAGTATTGTGATTCCCAACATGTTTTTCAAGTATAGTCTTATCTTTCCAATACCTGAAGCCACGACTTACAAAAGTTTGATCACAACCTCTTTGAGGAAAGACATAACAAAAAAGGCAAAATGCTGCATCTTTTTCAGTACTGTATTCTAACCAATCTTTGAATTCATTATACCAGTTTTTGTTGAACCGACGAGCTTTTTTTCCAATTTCAGTTTGAGGGAAACTCTCTAAAAAAGGTTGACAAGGTCCATTCTGCAGATAATATCTTCTTATAGTGTCGTGTAGATTTACATCATAAGAGATTATGGGATGTCTCAAACCAGGATCCGAAGGTAAGTCCTCAAGCTTAAACTCAACTCGAAGCCTTTTATTATCTGAATCTGGTGTCTCTTGTGCACTTTTAATAGTAGTATTCTGACTTGAAGTTGAACCCACTTTCAAAAAAAACCTCTCCATCGAATTTATTAACTGTGACATAGTGCAAATTAAATTCAAAAATCCTAAATGAAAAAATACTAGAACAAACTAAATGAAATACCACTGAATAGTGAAATACCAAATTGATTGACATGCAAAAATATAATTCAAATTGCAACGAATTAAGAGATTACCTCTCGGTTCTCTTCTTTGGATTTTGAAATGGGAAGAACGCCTTCGATCTGAGAGCCCTTTTAGTACCTAAATTGGGGAGGGGTTGATCAGTAAAGACTTGGAATAAAATTTTAAGAAAAGACATGGTGTACATTTGATAGAAACAATATAAAAAATACTCAAACATGAAACAACAATACTCAGACATGAAACAACATCCTCATTCCTCAAACAACAATTGGCCAAATCAACAACAATCTCAACAATGTAACAATCGGAAGGCTGCAATTCAGATTTCAATGCAATCTAAAATCACATTCATTAATATTTTGCGTACCTCAGATAGTCAGATTGACTCAGATATACTGGATTCGGATTTCGGAACATCTACTTGCGCTGAAATTAGGAAGCAAAGAAATGGTTACATACTTACACAATGAAAGTTTTTTGATAGTAAAGTCTTAAAAAAAACTTACAGATAGAGCTGTTTTCATAACAATAGCAAAAAAACAAAATAATAGCCTAACAAAATTATAACAATAGCAGACAAAATAGTTTGTCGCAATATTTATTCATGAATCTGAAATTTTTCTGAAATTTTTTGGGTACAGATCTGAAATTTATTGGGTATAGATCTGAAATTTTTTAGGTACCATGTTTATGTTCTGAAATTTTTTGGGTACTATCTAAAATTTATACATGAATGATGAATCTGAAATTTTTTGGGTACCCTGTTTGTGCCAATTTGAAAAAAAAACAGCTTCTGCTATAGCCTATAGCCATTGACTGTTAGGATTCAAACGGAGAAGCTTGATCGATAGCTTACAGAGTTACTGTTACAGTAGCTCGATCGATCCCGGGCCCGTGCCCCACCGGAAAACTGAAAAACTCATAGAATCATCTAAAAAATGAATCAAAACAATAGCTTACACTTATAGTCCAGCAGAGTAGCAGGAATCAAACGGAGAAGCTCGATCGATCCCCACCGGCCACCACTCACCACTGCGTCTGCGTGTCTTCGTCGCCAGCCCCTCCGGCCTCTTTTAAAGACTCCGTCTGTCCCTTTGTCCGCCCACTCCGTCGTATGTCGGCTCCGCTCCGTGTCAAATCGCCGCCTTCGCCGAATCGCCGAGCTCGCAGACGCGCATCCGCTCCTTGCAGTTCGCACTTCCCAGACTCGCGCCGCTCAGCCTGGGGAAAAACCCTAGCGATAGAGAATATATCCCGCGCGGGCCGGCTCCTGTAGAAAAATCGCGAAAAACACACCCGGGCACGTGCCCGGGTGTGTCTAGACATAGGTCCGCCCCTGCATAAATGCCACGAGTGTGTGACCTGGAACAATGGCGTGTAATGGCTCGACTTCAGCAAATTGTCCCCAGGACACTAGGAAGCTGGGAGAGTGGGATTAAAAAGACGACCTCGATCGTGCCCATGACCGAGAGCTTGTGCATTAAATTTTTCCGAAATTTTTTAAAACTTGTAGAAAATAGTATAAAATGAAAATATTTAATAAACATTTAATATTAAAAGGAGCATTTAATATTAAAAGGAACATTTAATATTAAAAGGAACATTTAATAAACACGGAATACATAAAACGCAAATAATTATAATGAAATTAAGCTAAATTCTATGCTAAAAACTTGTACGAATCCTACTCATCAGCTTCTCACTTTTATGTTGGCATAGTTTGGCTTCCACGGATTTCTTTCTCTTCTCAAATATTGAGGTAAGATTGCATGTTCTGAAAAGATGAGTAAGAGTCCGACTTGCAAGTTGCATGAAGCGAGTATTCGAGCCACGCAAGACTAAGGGCCTAGCGAGTATTTGAGTCACATGAGCCTAAGAGCCTAATGAGCATTCAAGTCGCGCGAGCCTAAGAGCCTAACGGGCATTCGAGTCATGCGAGCCTAAGAGCTAGCCTAACGAACATTCAAGTCACGCAAGCCTGAGAGCCTAGCGAGCATTCAAGTCACGCAAGCATAAGAACTTAACTAACATTCAAGTCGTGCGGGCCTAAAAGCCTAGCAAGTTTTTGCTCCATGGGAGCCTAGGAAAAACAAGCAAGCAATAAGCAAAAGAGAAGATAATCAAGCATAAATATTGTTTCCTTCCTTGGTGACAATACATTATAGCAAAAATTAGATAATGTATTGCCCTTTACATTTAAATTAGACTGGAAAAAAAATGTTGAAAGAAAAGATCCTCAGTCTACACGAGCTTGCACATGGCGAACAATGAGTATACTAGGCATCAAATGGCGCACAATTCGAGGAGTCGGAGGATTCTTCATCGTCCTCCCCGAAGATCTTGGGAACGAGATCCTCGATCTTCAGATTCTCGCCCTCTAGAGAAATATAACCGCCTATCTTTAGCTTGTTCAACACCAAGTTGCCGACGATAATCGTGATTTCTTGGCGCATCATCGATTATTCGATGAGAGACATGTGAATTATGTTCTCGAGACTTGGGGGGTCGAATTCTTGAGGTCTCCACGCCGAGTCCCGAGATTCATGCTCGGTAATGCAAATATGATACCAAGTGTTTTTCTAACTGGGAGATTTACTCAGTATCTAGTAGTTCAACTTCTGGCGAGTAAGAAAAGCAGACAAGCACTAGAGAACCCGCTGAGCAAGCACATATATAAAAAAGAACAAATTTATACCAAAGCCACTGCATGTCCCTTGCTCTCATCAACCTTGTCCTTGGCCTCGGTAACCCTCTTCTCAGTAGCAGCGAGTGACTTCTCAATTTTAAATTGGAGCTTCTCCAAAATCTTATACCTCGCTTCAGACGCGAGTAGAATCCGAGCTATCTGGTAGGAGAGCTCCATCGCCCGAAGCTGCACCCAGGAACTCTGGTTAGCGAGATATTGAGGAGAGGCTTCTTGTAAAACCTCATCATCATCTCGCCCATATAGGCCGAACGAGAGATTGAACACGTCCTTGTTCGACTCCCAATCTTCGGACCGGTACGGGAAGTGAGAACTGAGGTGAACCTCATTCTTATGTTCGTCCCATGCGTGCAAGGGGAGACCATAAAGATCTATGCTCCTGGACCCTTGTCCAAAGTTAGGGTGCGAGAAGGGAGCACTGACCTGGTAGTCTCCCCTTTTTCCCGACCGCCCTTGCGAGTTACGTTCTTCCTCTTCCTCTTCTTGGTCGAAGTCTTGGCTTCCTCCAGGCACTTCATTTTTTCAAGAATCACGACCAAGATATTGAAATCTTCGACCTCCTCCTCGGTGGTATGTCGATGCCAATTCTCACTGGAAGAAGGGGGAGTGACCTTGCCAACTATGGGAAGAATGGTTTGAGGAATCACGCGAGTTCCTGAAAGGAGACAAAACATTAATAATCGAGAAGCAAGTTGAGTTTGGCAAGCTCTAAACTCGCATAGAATTACCTTCCCCGACGAGAGGTAGGGAAATTGGTCAACTCGATGATGCCAGAAAACAGCGTCAAACTTCTGGCACTTCACTGCGTTTCACACCTCTTCTTGCGGCCCTCGAAGGATGGGGATTGGAAGACCTCAGATGCTGGTTGTTACGGACGGCGAGGAATGTTGCTGAAGTTAGCCATGATGAACACAAACCTTTTTTTCCCAACAATGTACTTTGTTCGACATATCAGTAAACAAGTATGTGAGGATACTGAGGTATATCACACCTTTTTTAGTAGCACCTAGGTAAACGCCTTGCTAAAAACTTCCTTGATCATTCATTTTTTGGTAATTTATTTAACAAAACTATCGAATATTCCATGTTGAGTGTAACTGTGGAAACATCCCCAAGTTTTTTTTATTGGATAATAAATTCTCGAGATATTTAGCGTATTTCGGCATTTGTGCGATGACATCACAAAACAATAAATTTATAGGGATTCGTTTGAATAATTACAAAAAATTACTATAGTGTTCATCCATATGATCTTTTTTTAATTTGGAGGGGTAGGAGATTGTTGGGTTCCAGCCTAAAGACGAGTCTTAGTGACTTGTAGAAGAAAATCAAATCAGGTTTGTATTCTGATGCATATCGACGAGAAGAGGAGCATGTCGATTAGAAGTCTGAAGGATGTCGACTTGAAGTCTGGAGGATATCGTCTGGAGCATGTCGACTGGAAGCTATAGTAATATCGAAGAGAAGCTAAGTCCATGTCGATAAGATGTTGGACTTACCTACTAAACAAGGACTTTATCAGCGAGACAGCTGAAGTATGTCGGTCAAGGCGACTGAGGTATATTGACAAAATGTGCTGCTTGTTGGCGAGAATACTCGGCTGAGCATGTTGCCGACGTGAAATCACAACACACATTTTCTCTCACTCTGATAATATATAATTGCCGAGAAAACACGGGTTGTAACAGATGGTATCAGAGAGAGGTTGGGGGTAGGTTTGGTTAAAATTGGTATGTTAGAATTTTCTTGAAACAACCATTTTTAAAACAAATTATATTTTTACCTTATCTCATTTCATTTGCATACGCACATCAATATGTCATCAGTATGTCTTGGTGAAAGCATGAACACTGCACTTATAAGCATGACAAAAGTATGTGAGGCATATTACATAGTGTGTGATGCATAATATGTGTTTGTATATAGATTCGCATAGATATATCAACATGTGACTGTTAATTTGAATTGGGCGACTTAACATTAATTATCACATGCATGCTCATTAGATTTTTTATGTTACATGTGATATTATGTAGTACATGATGCATAATATTTCACTTGTATGTCGCTCATGACATGCATTAAGGCCTTTTTAAAATGCATATCACAACATGCATAACATAACATAATATTAGCACACATGCCAAATTAAGATCTGCATGATGACACTTGTACACATATGATTTAAAAGGAAGGTTAAAGACTTCATGTGTTCATAATATATGCACAAGAGTCGAGAGGATGATGGTACATCATCCTAAGTGTAGTCATACCATCATTTTATGAATTCCCAAAGCAAGGTAATACCAAGAGCAAGTATCTACACATTTCTGATCTAGTTTGAGTTAAGTAATTCTAGTTTTTAAGCTGAGGTATCATAAGGTAGGTGTTAATCGATGTCCGTTCTTATTTGTAAGCAATGCCTCCAAAACGTTATCCGTTAAGGTTGACTCCCCAGCCAAAAGGTGAGTCTTCAGGTGCTCAGAACAAGGCGATGATCAAGGAACTACGTCAAAGCAATGAGACATTATCGAGGCAGATGGTCGCGATGCAGGCCCAGATTTAGAGCTTGTTGACGGTCACCTTAGCGCAGCAGCCTAGGATATAAGACCCTACGGTGGGTTAGACTGTACTTGACCCTCCTGCTCCTCTTATACCTCCTACCTAGATGCTGCAAGAAATGAATTTCATTTCACATTTCCAGAGTCTATGACCCCCCCCCCCCCCCACTTATAATAGGAAAGTCGATTTCATGGCATTAGATGATTGGATCATAGCGATAGATGATATATTCTCTTATTAAGGGATTTCTGCGGACTAGAAGGTCATCTTGGGAAAGGTATAAGACGATGTTGTTGAAGAAGTTCTTGCCTTCGGTTGAGCAAGATAGGCTGATGAACAACTTTTTGCACATGAAGTAGTAACAACTCACAGTTGGTGAGTATGAGGTAGAGTTTAACAAGTTAAGCATGTTTGCTCGAGAGATGGTCGCCACTGAGGTAAGCAGAGTGAAGTGTTTTCTTGGTGGTCTTATAAGTGACATCAAGCAGTTGGCTAGTGCATACAGATCTGAGAGTTATGCGGAAGCTGTTGAAGCAGCCTTAAAGGTAGAGGCGATCGAGAATGTAAAAATCATGAGCTGAAGACGAGTAAGGATAAGAGAAAGGTTTATGATAGTGGAAGATCTCAGGCATCCGACCCTACTCTGAAGAAAGGAAGCAAGGAAACATGCAGTTTTTGTGGTCGGTCATGCCATCCTTATGAGAAGTGTTTTAAGTGATTGAGTTCTTTAGGGTTTAGGGTGCATGCAATCCAGGATGCATGCAATCCAGGATGCGCCTAAAGGAGATCTTACTTGTTCCTACTGCAAGAAGCGAGGGCATGATGTTGCCCGTTTCTTTCAAAAGTCAAGAGTTTGTTGTGGTCAGAGGGGGGAATTTGAGGGATCAGTGCCCGTAGTCCTGACCCGTATTGCAGGCGGCTCCACTGCAGGCCTTACCACCGCCGCCGCCGCCACAACATGTGGACAGACGAAGGGGAAAGCTGAATGTGCTGACCAAGGAAGAAGCTCAGCCATTTACCTAGGTGATCTCAGGTTAGATTTCGACCTAGTTAATAACCTTTCATAGTGGATTTAAGTTTCAATTTTTCTTTAATTATGTGCATGACCTTTTTAGGAGAGTTTAAAGAGATGAATAAGTGGGTACTCGTTCTTTTTTATTCGGGTGCTACCCACTCATTCGTGGCAAGTAGTTTTGTAGACCAACATCATTGGGTTGTCGACCGGTTAGATGATCCTTGTAACGTCAAGTTTCCCTCAAGAGATCTGGTGGTATCAAATCAAGGTATTCAGAAGTGCCCTAACTTGTTAGGAGGATTCCTTGCTTTTGCGGACCTGAAGGTATTAAATATGGAGGATTTTGACGTGATCTTGGGCATGGATTGGTTGTCCAGTTATGATGCAGTCATCCAATACAAGATTAAGCACTTATATTTCAGGATGGATAATGGCTAACCTATGAGCGTGTATGGTTTGTCGCATCAGGACTCTCCAATCATTTTTGCAGCACATGCTAGACAATTCTTAGAGTAAGGCTTATCTTGTTTCTGTTTTGAAAGCTTCTTGTAGTGCATTGCGTGTTGAGGACATTCCTGTGGTACGAGAGTTTTCGGATGTTTTTCCAGTTAATCTTCCCAGACTTCCTCCTGAGAGAGATGTGGAGTTCATTATAGATCTTGAGCCAGTCACTCATCCTATTGCGAAAGCACCTTACTGTATGACACCGCGTGAGTTGGAGGAGTTGCGCACCCAGTTAGATGAGTTGTTGTAGTGTGGCTTTATCAGGCCTAGTTCTTCACCCCGAGGTGTTCTAGTCCTCTTTATGAAGAAAAAGGATAGATCAATGAGGTTGTGTATAGACTATCGGGAGCTTAATAAGGTGACGATCAAGAACAGATATCTGTTGCCTCGGATTGAGGATTTGTTTGACCAGTTACGAGGTAGTTCTTTTTTCTCAAATATTGGTCTTCGCTCAGGCTATCATCAGTTAAGGATTCGCGAGTAGAGTGTACCACGGATTGCTTTATGTTCCCGGTACGACCATTTTAAATTTTTGGTGATGTCATTTGATTTTACGAATGCACCCTCTGCTTTTATGGACATGATGAACATAGTGTTCAAGAACTTTCTTGATCATTTCGTGGTGGTATATTTTGATGATGTTCTGGTATATTCTAGAAGTGCAGAAGAGCATGTTTTGTATCTATGCTTAGTTTTGGCTACTCTGAGGGAGCACAAGTTGTATTCGAAGTTAAGTAAGTGTGAATTTTGGTTTTCTTGGGTGTCCTTATTGGGTCACATTATAAGTAAAGATGGTATCTCCGTGAACCCATCTAAGATAACTGCAGTGTTGGATTGGAAGAGGCCTGCAACACTTAAGGAGATACGAAGCTTTTTGGGGTTGGCAGGTTATTATAGAAGATTTGCGCAAAGATTTTCAGTGATGTCTGCGCCTTAGACCAAGTTTATGCAGAAGAGAGCAACTTTTTTTGGAGCGATGCCGGTGAGGAAGCTTTTCAGGAGTTAAAGAAGAGGTTATGTTCTGCTCTAGTTTTAGCTTTGCCTACCGAGGGGTATGTGGAGTATGTCATTTATGTGGATGCTTCCAGAGTTTGGCTCGGTTGTGTTCTGATGCAAGAAGGAAAAGTTATTGTGTATGGTTCAAGACAATTGAAGGTTCATGAGAGGAATGATCCTATGCATGACTTGGAATTTACTGCAGTTATTTATGCTTTGAAGTTGTGGAGATATCTTTTATATGACGTGTCGTGCAAGATCTTCACGGATCATAATAGCTTGAAGTACATTTTCACTCAAAAGGAGTTGAATCTGCGCCAGCGAAGATGGTTAGAGTTTGTTGCGGACTATGAGGTTGCTATTCTTTATCATGTGGGCAAGGCTAACGTGGTGGCTGATGCCTTGACCTAAAGGTTGCGCTTGTCTTTAATCTTTCTATGCAATCCATAATGGAGGAGTTCTTATTGATGAACAAAAATGTTGGGGGTAGCGCCTTGTCAAGTAGCTTGGAAGTTGAAGAGCCTTCATGGAATATGCTTACAAGATTACATCAGAAGGATGATCCAAATTTGTAGCATATCCGGAGTAGAGTTGAAGAGGGAGAATTACCGAATTTTTTCCATTGATGATGTTGTTACCCTGAAGTATCACTGTAGATTTTGCATTCCCGTTGTTGAAGATATTCAAGCAAAGATTTGTGAAGAAGCGCATGGTTCTAGTGTTGTCTATCATCCCGATTCTATAAAGATATATCGAGATCTGAAGCAGATTATCTGGTGATCAAGTATGAAGAATGATATAGTAAGATTTATATCTGAGTGTTATACTTGTCAATGTGCCAAGACAGATCATAGGAGTCCTGGGGGTAAGTTGACATATTTGGATATTCCAAGCTGGAAGTGAGAGAGTTTTTTTATTGATTTCATTGCCGGTTTGACAAGGTCTCCTCGAGGGCATGATGTTGTTTGGGTTATAGTCGACAGATTGATGAAGTGTGCCTATTTTGTGCCTTTCAAGATTGACTATTCCATGGAGAAGATAACAGAGCTTTATTTGAATGAGGTTATCAGGTTGCATGGTGTTCCGACGAGTATAGTGTCAGATCAAGACTCCAGGTTTATGTATTGTCTCTGGCAAAGCTTGCAGGGAGCATTGGGCACTGAACTTAGGTATTCTACTGCTTATCGTCTGCCGACTAATGGTCAAACGGAAAGGTTCAATCAGATTGTGGAAGACATGATTAGGTGTTATATACTGCACCATGGTGGAGCTTGGGACGAGCGTCTTAGACTCGTGGAATTCGCCTACAATAACAGCTACCAAGAAAGCTTGTAGATGACCCCCTTTGAAGCTTTGTATGGGAGACATTGTCGAACTCCCTTGTTTTGGGCCGAGGTTGGTGAGAAGCCATTGTTGGGTCCAGAGGCCTTGGAAGAGATGAGCATTTCTGTGAGGCATATCCGTGAGAAACTTCAATTGGCTCAAGAGCGTCACGAGAATTATGTAAATTGGCATAGGGTTGATCTAGAGTTTGTTATAGGGGACATGGTTTTCTTGAACGTTTCTCTGATGCGGGGTGTTAAGAGATTTGGGAAGGTCTGTAAGTTGGATCTCAGATATGTGGGACCTTTTTAGATTATTGAGGGCATCAGAGTGTCTGGTTATAAGCTGGAGTTGCTTGAGACTTTCCCTAATATTCACGATGTGTTTCTTGTGAGCCAGTTACGAAAGTGCTTACGCAGTGATCGTCAAGTACTTAGCTATGTTCCTTAGTTGCAGACGAATCTTTCCTTTGTCGAGGAGCTTGTCCGTATTCTGAAGACGCAAGATCGAGTGTTGAGGAGAAAGAAAATTCCTTTGGTTAAAAGTTTTTTGGAGAAATCAGGATGTCAGGAGCGCAACCTGAGAAATTGTAGTTTGCAATGAGAAAATCTTACCCTGATCTGTTCTCCTAGTTTTCTTCGGTAAGTGTTTCTATCCAGTAACAATCTTATTTACCTTTTTTTGCACTTAAGGTTTGCCTTAAGATCTAAGCTTTGGGCTGAAACTTCTTTTTAGGGAGGGTGACTATAATGCCCCGAAATTTCGATAATTAATTTCAATCCTCTAATTGAAATGACATTTAACGTTATGACGTTACGTTAGCGTGGTGATTTTTGTAGCGTCATTGTTAATATATTTTCGTGTCAGTTTGCTCAAGACGATTGAATTTCGAGCTTGTCGAAATTTAGATTTTGGACTATAAAGAATTTAATTTATTAATTTTAATATTTTATTATAAGAATCGAAATTTCCTAAG
Source organism: Platanthera zijinensis (assembly GCA_039513925.1). NCBI lineage: Eukaryota > Viridiplantae > Streptophyta > Magnoliopsida > Asparagales > Orchidaceae > Platanthera > Platanthera zijinensis. The sequence continues at coordinate 340,692 of CM077081.1, read as the reverse complement.
TCTAAGTTAAATAAAACTTAATTAATTAGGATTCCTTTTCACTAATCTATGTTCAATGAAGTCAAACTAGCCTTGGAAATTACCAAAAGCATTAAAATTCCATCTTGGAAATTGATCCCTTCATTTATTAAGAAGTGGGAGTGAGTTATACCTTTCTTTTCCCAAAGCCCTTCTTCCTCAAGCCAACCCGAGCCAGAGAGTGAGAGAGACGAAGAACAATTCACTTGGATCTTTTTGGTTGCCCGGTCGGGAGTTCTGGTGCTTATTTTTCTCGACAGAGCCTAGATTTGAAAAGCTCTTGTCGAGTGCTTTGTGTGCGTGGTAAGTATTTTCCATTTCATGGAGTTTTAGTGTTAGGGTAAGTAACCATAGTCGTGGTTTTTTGCTTTTTCTTCCCAGATTTTCTCACCAAACAATAGCTTGTGTTGATCCTCGGCGTAGAGGGCTTTTTAGGCCGAAAATCTGGTGAAGAAGTTGAGGTAAGTAGTGGTTTGCTCCCCCTTGCTTGTCCTTTTTTATATAAATTTTTCTATGTGTAATGTTCAGTTTTGATATATGGCTTGTGCTGATCTTTTTTTTAAGAATTGGCTAATGCAAATTGTGAGAATGATAACATTTTTTTTGCTAATTTCCCTTCTAACAAAATTGTTAAGTTAACTGTTCAGGATTTCGTGCATAAAATTTAGTCATTTCCTTGCTCTATATCAAAGTTTAAGTAAAAAAAAAATCAACTGCATGAAATCTGTCTAAGTCCAGATTCGACTGCATGAATTTGAATGCATGATTCGACTGCATGAATTTGACTACATAGTTCATTTATGCACTAAGTCATTTTCAATTGCATGAAATCTACATAAGTCCAGATTCGACTGCATGATTCGACTACATGAATTCGGCTGCATAGTTCATTTATGCACTCAGTCATTTTCAACTGCATGAAATCTGCCTAAGTCCAGATTCGACTGCATGAATTCGGCTGCATAGTTCATTTCTGCATTAAGTCATTTTCAACAGCATGAAATCTGTCTAAGTCCAGATTTGACGACATGAATTCAACTCCATGATTTGACTTCATAGTTCATTTTTGCACTAAGTTATTTTCAATTGCATGAAATCAGCCTAAGTTCATATTTGACTGCATGAATTCAACTACATGATTCGACTGCATGACTGCATAATTTTTTCTACACTAAGTCATTTTCAACTGCATGAAATCTGCCTAAGTTTAGATTCGACTGCATGAATTTGACTACATTGTTCGTTTCTGCACTAAGTCATCTTCAACTACATGAACTATCTAAGTCCAGATTCGACTGTATGAATTTGATTACATGAATTCGACTGCATGATTCGACTGCATGAATTTGATTGCATAGTTCATTTTTACAACAAGTCATTTTTGACTGCATGAAATCTGCCTGTCCAGATTCGACTGCATGATCAAATTTGACTATATAAGTTAAATTCAACTGCATAAGTGAAATTCAACTGCATGACTCAATTTCGACTATATTGTTTAATCTGTTCTCATTATGGTGTCAGTAAGCTGTTTATGAATAATAGATGTTGGGTTGTGAGTATTAGTGGACTTTACCACCATCACAATACTTTTTGTTTAGGACTGTTTGATTGTGTTGGTAAGCAAGTCATCCCCACCGTACCTTTTTGTTCAGGACTGCTGGGTTGTGTTGGTAACCAAGCCACCCCCACAGTACCTTTTTGTCTAGGACTATTGAGTTGTGTTGGTAAGCAAGCCACCCCCACAATACCTTTTTGTTTAGGATTGTTGGGTTGTGTTGGTAAGCAAGTCACCCCTACAATACCTTTTGTTTAGGATTGATGGGTTGTGTTGGTAAGCAAGACACCCCCACAATACCTTTCTCGAGTTGATCAGTCTCAATTACTTAATTATATCTATATATAATTATAATATAAATTTTATTTGCACTTGGTGCAAGATTATTCTCACGACTAAATTAATATGAATCATCATGCTCACTATTCATGTGATTTTCTTCATATATCCTTATTTTATTCTTTTTGCCACTTGTACTTTCTTGCCAAGGTATTTTTTTGAATGCCTCAGACTCGGAGCAGTTGCAGTAGAGGAAGTTAGAGCAGAGTTTCTAGGGCTACTGTTGTTGCTTCTGTTTGTTGCTCCCTCACCGTTGTGAGGTAGTTGTCATTTTTTTAGATCACACTTGTGACTTAATTTTATGAGTTTTTGTCAGGTTGTTGATGTCCATAGTTTTAATTGTTAATGTTAAACTACTTACTAGTTTTCTGTTGTTGCTCATTGCTTGTTTTCAGATCTTGCTCTCTGGAAAAGTTTTATGTTATGATGCATGTTAGGTATTTTTAAAATATAAAAACTGCATTTTAGCGTAAACTCATGACATCTCTTTTAACTGAATGTCTCTCTATTTTAAGAATTATAAAACTTCTTTTTATATCAACTAAATTTAGAAGTTTGCACGTCATTAGCATTGTTGAGTCATCATGCTCCTATAGGATAAAACGAATTAAGCTACGTATTTTTTTTCGATGCATATATACTTTTTACTTGTGGACTAGTCGATCCACTGAGCCAGGAGACACAATATTTAAAAGCTTCAATTTAAACCATGTTTTAACATAAAAATAAATGTCTTTTTATTAAGGCAAAGTAAAAGGCGGGATCGCCTTAGCGTCTGCAGTTGTCCCATGCACGACATGGTATCACCGTATGTATTTTCTCTCACTATGATAATATATAATTGCTGAGAAAATGCGGGTCGTGATAAAGACGGGTTCAGAAGTGGAAATCTACGCAGTATGGTTTGTTAATCTTGTGATTTCAGGCCATTGGATCCTCTTTTAAGCCATACGATTCCTGTCTTTGCTACGCCTATGGGATTTAATTAGGGGCCCGACCCCTATTTATGGGAGAGATGGTTTTAAACCTAAACCTAAGTTTAATTTGGCCATGAGTTGAGAAATCTAGAGAAGTTGCAAATCGCCATTCATGTGAAACCTTCAGAAGCCATTCACAAGTCCTTCAGGAGAGAAAAACAGGAGTTCTCATAGCCCGGTGTTATCGTCTTCGCCTTCGAGAAGGTCCATCTTCATCTTCGCTATCGTGCGTGCTTGAAGAAAAGTGGAGGTCATTTTATTCCTTTGAATTGATTTTGTTTTATCATGGGCTTGTGAGGAGGAATTCGGTCTGTCAAATTCAGTGGGTTCTAGGTTGGACAAACCTAGAGTTTTTGCACTTGTAATCCTTATTGTTTATAGTGGATTTTGTGTGACCTTCCCCATGATTTTTTCTCTCATTCAAGTTGAGACCACGTATTTTCTGGTGTTCTGTTTGTGGTTTTTTTTATCTTCTTTATTGTTACGTGCTATGGTTTTTTGTGTGGGTCAATTCCCATCAAGTGATATCATAAGGAGGTTCGTCTCAGACCGTCATACGAGAATACAGAACCAACAATTAGAATGGCCAGTGTGAACGACAAGAATGTGAGTATCTAAATCCTTAGATGGAGGATCACTTGTACTATAAGGATCTTTATACTATGTTGTCTTGGAGGCCGACTTCTATGACAGATGATGCATAGTGGAAGAATATGGATCATAATCTAGTTGGATTCATTCAATAGTGGATTGATGATTCTGTCTTTCATCATGTATCCATTGAATCATCAGCCCATGCTTTTGGTAGAAGCTATAAGAGGTGTACGAGAGGAAGACAACGAGGAACAAGGCTTTCTTGATCAAAAAGCTTGTTAATCTGAAGTACAAGGAGAGATCTCAGATGACTGAGCATCTGAACCTTGCACTACTAGAAAACAGACTTTTAGTCACGACAGATTTCTGTGGCTAAAAGTCCAAAACCGTGGCTAATAACTATTAGCCACGACCTATCCACGACAAATGAGCGTGTGCAATGCGAGCGTGGCAAATAGTATTAGCCACGCTGAATCCGTGGCTAATAAGTTATTAGCCACGGTTCAATTGTCGTGGCTAAAAGTTCCTCATTTGCTACAGTTCAATTGTCGTGGCTAAAGGGTCTGTAATAAACCTAACATAAAAAATATTCGGCCGCCGCCGCTGCCCGGCCGCCGCCGCCGCTGCCCGGCCGCCGCCGCCGCCGCCCGGCTGCCGCCGCCGCTATAGCTGTCACGGTTCCGGTTCGGTTCCGGTTCTACTAAAACCATGAACCGAACCATTAAGGTAACGGTTCTTCAAATTAGAACCAAAACCTTATTTCGTTTGACCGGTTCCGGTTCTGGTTCCGGTTCCAGCTTAATTTTTGGAACCGTTGTGTCAACGGTTCCGGTTACGGTTCAACAAGAACCAAAACCAAACTGGTCACTATCGGTTCGGTCCGGTTCCATGCGGTTCGGTCCGGTTCCAATCGGTTTCAACTAAAATCAAAATCAAGTTTGATGGAATGAAATAAAAGCTGACTGCAAATAGTAAAAACTCAAAACAATATCAAAATAAAAATAATTATGTTGCGCACTTCTCGGCGGCCTTTTCCGCGATTGGTGGCATAGTATCAATTTCCTTCCTACGCGTGTAGACTTGCCACGAATTCTAGTTGGCTTGCGAACGTCTCATCGACATGCTCAACCGTAACAACCGCCTACAATTAGTTGTCTTCATGATTACTAATAAATAGTAGTTTTATATTTTCTTTATTTTTTAAATAAAATATTTCAAAAAAAATATGTTAGTAAAATAAAAAATATATTATATAACTGTATAAAAATAAAAAATGCACGGCAAAAATTGACTCCAAACCGCACCAATGTCAAATCATACCATACGATTTTTATGCAGAGAAGTTTTGTTCGGTCCAAAATCGTCCTCTTTATTGCGATTGCGGTTTGAGTTCAAACTGCACCAGATTCACTCGTGATAGTAAGTATAAATATTATAGATAAATTATAAAATAATAACAATATAATAATAAAAATAATAAACGGGTTGCGGTTCTGTTCTATCTCGGTCCGGTTCGGATCGGGTCTAAAAATCTTGAAACCGCCTGAGACTTGTATGTTGCGGTTCCGGTTCCGGTTCCGGTCCGGATAATAAAATGTAAGAACCGCACCCGGACCAATGTTATTCACGGTTCCAAAATTCAAACCAAAACCCGAATAATTTGCAAACGGTTCGGTCCGGTTCTTTGCGGTTCCGGTTCGGTTCCGGTTCGGTTTGCGGTTTTCGGTTTTAAGTGACAGCTCTAGCCGCCGCCCGGCCGCCGCCACCGCCGCCCGGCCGGCCACCGCCGTCGCCGCCCAGCTGTCGCCGCCCGGCCGCCGCCGTCGCACCGATTTTATTTCAAACAATAATTTTGAATGGGCTATATAAACCCCAAATCGAGCTTTTTGTTGGCGGTGTGGGACTAAAAAAACCCGACCTTTTGCCATAGATTAGACTTTCGTGGCTAATACTAGATTATTAGCCACGAAACAGACAAATCGTGGCAAAAAATCGGGTTATTTAACACGGATTAGTCATTCGTGGCTAATACTAGCTTATTAGTCACATAATAGGAATTGTGGTTAATACTTCAGTATTAGCCACGGTTTTCCCCCGTGGCTAAAAACTATTTTTCTAATAGTGTTCCCTAGAGTATTATAAATTAGTTGGAAGCTATGAAGATCACCTTAAGAGATGAGAGATGTAAGCTTTGATGGTTCTCACTTCTTTATAACAGAAAGCCTAATCGTGGCTAATAATCTGTTCAGAAGCTATCAAGGGAGTTGCCTGACACGTGTTCATTGCTTAGCTGGAAGTAAAAAGAGAGTATCTTTTGCAGAGTCTAAACCAAAGAGGAAGCCAAAACTACGGAATCTGATACACAATGATATGTGTGGTCTGATTGAGCCCAAATCAGTGGGTGGTGTAGCCCATATTGTCACATTCATTAATGATCACTCCAGAAAGGTTTGTGCTTACTTTCTGAAGTAGAAGAGTGAGGTCTTAACAAATTTTTCTGAGTTCAGAGCAACAATGGAGAAGATGACTGAGAAGCAGATCAAACGGGTAAGATATGACAATGGGGGAGAGTATGTTGGACCATTTGATGCCTAATACAGGAAACATGATATCGTCCACGAAAAGACTAATCCAAGGACACCGCTTCATAATGGGCTGGTAGAGAGGATTAACATGACGATTATGGAGGAGATTAGATGTATGATCTCACATGCAGGAATTGGTAAGCAATTTTGGGCATATGCAGTACAGACTGCAATGAATCTGATCAATATGTCCCCCTCTACACCATTAGATGGAGATGTTCTATAGCGGGTTTAGTCTAAGAAGAATGTGTCTTACGGACATGTGAGGGTGTTCAGATGCATAGCACATGTCCATATCCCTAAAGAGGACAGATCTAAGCTTGATGAGAAGTCTTGAGAATGCATCTTATTAGGATTGTCGCATGAAGAGTTTGGGATCCTGAGATCATCAAGAGCAGGGAAATGATCTTTATAGAAGATCAGACTATTGGTGAGCAAAAGGATGTTGAGCCATAAAATTCACTGGTTGTGGAGAGTTCTGATTTAGATTTTGAGCCAGAGAATGTTGGTGCTGGTGAAGAGCATGCTGAAGAGGAAACTGTGCAGATTTCAGGTGTGGAAGAAATATTAGATGACGGGAGCTTTCCTATTGATGTTCCACCTATTACAGAAGTAGTCCTAAGAAGATCTGAGAGAACACGGAGGCCAAGAACTAGGTATCCACTGCAAGACTCTATCTTGCTTACTGATGATGGTGAGCCTAAGTCATTTGAGTAGGCTCAGAGGGTTAAAGATAAGAAGTCTTGGGTAGAAGCTATGCAGGAGAAATTAGACTTGCTCTAGAAGAATGTGATTATAATTTGGTTCGACTACCAAAAGGGCGGAAGGACTTGAAAAACAAGTGGGTATTTAAGGTGAAAGCTGATGAGAATCTTTCCAAGCCAAGGTATAAGGGGAGGTTGATAGGTAAACGTTTCAGTGAGAAACACGATGTTGATTTTGATGAGATATTTTCACCTTTGATGAAGATGTCTTCGCATACTGGTGTAAGGGTTTATTATCTCAATGAATCTCGAGGTTGAGCAGATGGATGTCAAGACAACATTCTTGCATGGAGACTTAGAAGAATAGTTATATATGGAGCAACCTAAAGGCTTTGAAATCAAAGATAAAGAGAACTTAGTATGTCGATTCAATAAGAGTATATATGGGTTGAAGCAGGCACCCAGACAATAGTATAAGAAGTTTGACTCCTTCATGACGAAGAGCAAATTCTAGAGGGTCATGGATGATCATTGTGTCTATGCAAAGAGGACTAAGAAAACCTTTATCATCATGTTGCTGCATGTTGATGACATGCTGATTGTCGAGGATGACCAACCAACATTGATGATTTGAAGAAGGAGCTCATCGAGTTCTTTAAGATGAAGGACTTGGGACCAACAAACACTACAACATTTTCGGCTTTTAGCAACATTTGAAAACTGTTGCCTAAAACTGCAAAGTGTTGTCAAAACGGTGAAACTATTGCCATAGGTGGTGTTGTCTATACGCGTGTTGCCAAAGATCTAAAGCAACAGTTTTCTTACCTTTAGACAACACTATACAAAAACTGTTATCTAAACTCTTAGAATATGCAACAGTTTTTTGATGTACTAATTACAACATTCTAGAAATGTTGACATGTATTGTTACAATTTTAAACAGTTGACAAAAGCTACAAAGACAACATTTTAAAACTATTGTCAAAAAACTGCGAAATTATTTTTAAAAAAAACGTCAATGTCACGATAGAGGATGCTGAGCGTAACATATAAGGACGTGTTTGGAAATCAATAGAAGTGTTTGAAATATAGGCATAAAAATAACCACAAAACTGAATCGAAGAATTGCATTTAATAAAGTTTAAAGACGAACGCACAAAATTTTTTGTACTCCGGAAATCTATATAATATTAATTGCATATATATTATTCAGAGTTAAAAGAAGTTAGGTGCCATACAACACAACACACCAAACTGGCACACCACAACAAAATAGTAAAGTTCTGTTCAAATATACAATTGTATGATACATAGACACGTATAACATGTACGCATTTCCAATTTGTTGGAGTGCGCGCCTTCGGCACCAGCAAGCTTGTTCTTGTCGGAATGGAGCAAGAGTGCCAGCTTTCAAGATTGCTTCTTGATTGTCCATTCATCTGCAATCATCTCTACATGAAGAATCATGTACCAGTCATTCCTTCTTCCCCGGCTAGCTTGCGTTGCTTGAAAGGTAAAACGTTTAATCATAACAATGCTTCCTTAAAAAATTATAAATGTGTCTGGTTTAGTTTTCAAAAAATCTCCTTATTCTTGCAATGCTAGTTGTTGTATATAGAAGACATTACCTGGAAGAATACAGCTTCTAGATGATAAAACTATGCATTTAACGCTTTTAATCCGCGGAAGAGTGGGGTTGGAAGTCACATCCTGAAGGATTTGAGTGAATTCTTTGACATCGTGGCTGCTCACATTTCTATAGACGTAGAAGTAAGTTCTTGGCAACCACCTGAGATAGAGGGCTCATAAGTTTTTCCATCAAAAAGTGTTCTTTAAGTCAAAGCAGATCAAATATTTTCTTTATTTATAATGAAATTTTCTGAACTCTCAAAGCTATAATAAGTTTATTTCATATAGAAATATGGAATTTCTTATGTTTTGACTTCTGCCCAAAGATCAGAAACATAAATTTTAAAAATATATTAACAATCAATGGACGATTGAAATCTAAACTGGAACTACTGGGAGGTCTGAGATCAAAACTATTTTCTTTAGGAAATTCTCACGACATAATTTTTTAGTAGCACTGTTTTGATCATACATCTAAGGAATGCAATGTCATGTCAAAACCTTACCAGATGACCACATCTGAATGCCATATCTTTGGGGCTTGTTAAGCAAATAGTGCAGGCCTGCAAGAGGAGAATGAAAAATTCAAGCTGATGTTTGGTCATGAAAACAAACTTAAGTGGGAACAGACTTATATTGAAATGGAATTACTCATGAGTTTTTTTCTAGAAAATTATTGTGATAAATTATAAATAATCACAAAGAAAAGAGATCATAAAGGAAACAATATACTTACTCTATAGGCCTTAGAGGCTGAGTTGCTTTATATGGAAATGAAATTTCCATCAGAGCACAAAAGCAAATGCTACCTCCATCTTCACACGCAAAGCCCGAGTTGATCATATATTGAAATCTTGTTTTTATTGCTTTAATCTAAAAAGATGTGTTTCTCTCAGCACAAAAAATGAAACAAAAACGAATAAATTTGAATTCGAAAGCCAATACATTGATTTAGTGAGAAAAAAACCCTACCAACATTATTAAAAAGGCTCGCACTAACATTATGAGCATGCACGGATCCCGACAAAGTGACACATGGAACACCCATATATACAGATTCATAGGTAGTAGTTGTCCCAACATATGGAAATGTATCTAAGTTGCAAGAACAATGAAGAATTTGAGATCATAATATCTATACAACAGTATGGTGTACAAATGCATGCATTCATCATTGGAGCAGATGATCCACAAAATTATGCTTTTAACTAATGATCGTAAAACAATTAATCTAATAAGAATGAAGAAGTACAAATCAAAAAATGATTGCTAAAAATTTGAAATTACGACATCAAATTACACATGAAAATAATATGGTTTGAGGATGAAATGAAAGAGAACATTGTGGAATGGTACTAATGTCTGCATTAACTGAAAATTACCAACACAAAAAATCTGCACAAGATCAAGGTTGCGTGCATGTTCAACAAACAGTATCCACTCTTTAAAAATATTTTTTGTGAAAATACATGCAGGACTTGGTATAGGAGGTGAGGTAATCTTTATTGCTAAAAGTTTTGTTGTTAAATATTTTAAGCAGTTTGATTAGATAGAAACTAATTATTTAAATAGAATGCTTAAAAATACCATAGAAAAGACGTGCTGCCTAAAACTAACTAATTTCAATCCAACACCCAGGAACCCTCATTCCTGCATACTAGTCCATGCTCACAATCCGACTGACCGCTCAAAGCCCCTTCCTAGCAAATTAATTCTGCACGTGATCATCCTGTAGAGTTAAACCTTGATATATACATTTATATAACTCAGGTATACCTCAATGGAGGTGAAGACTAAAAACCTCAGTGGCTTGCACTGGATGAGAAGATGGACGAACCTCAATGGACCATGTCTTCAGGCCTTCACGTTTGTCTTCAATTATCAGAAGATGGATTGAACCTCAGTGGACTGCATCCGAAGATTAAAACTAAAATGATTCAACAATTTTCCTTAAATTATTATAGCATGGGCTCCCTCCGCACTAGTGCCCTCTTCTTGACCCATTTATTAGTAGAATACCCTTGCTTAAATGGAGGTGCAGATATTGTTTGGATAAAGTGATGTTTAGGCAATCTTATATATTAAACTGAAAAGTACATCTTTATGCTAGATTGTATGTACCTGTATCAAAACCTGTCAGAAGAGTGTGTACCTGTATCGAAACCTGTCAGATCTTCACATCTATTGTAACTAATAGGGAATGCTAGGGTGCTAAGCTTGAATTCCTATGTCGTTGATACTAGTGTGGCTACAATTGAACCCAGAACTTGATCCAGGAGGAAAAATGAAGTAGAACATTATACCTATAGTTCTAGAATATTCAAAGTTTCCAACGATTAAAAAAATATTTAAATAGGTTTAGATATTAAAATTAGTAGACTAAAATAACTAGACATCAAGTCCTTCAAAGAAATAGCACCTGAATCAACTTGAACATCAAAAAATCTTCATAGTCCATCATTATGCTCCTCATTTGCCTCCAAAATATCTAGAACTTTATGCATAAAATGAATACATAAATATATTATGATTATACTAAAATATATAAAGATCTATAGCACTATACCTCCTTAAAATTTAGAAGATGTGTGGATGTAGAAGAATGTGCACGTGGTGCACCCACTATCTTCACAGTCCATCATCGACCTTCTCATTCGCCTCCAAAATATTATGAACTTTCTGCACAAAATGTATAAATAAATATAATTTGATTATAATAAAATTATATAAGGATCTATACCACTATACCTCCCCAACATTTGGAACATGTGTGGATGTAGAAGAATGTGCATGTGGTGCACCCACTGTCTTTTGTGCACTATTCGCATCGTCGGGAGATGAACCCAACATATCTTCCAACGATTCTATATCAATTCCTGTTGGATTGTTTTTTTGCAACATAGTCTTGAGCATATCCTTTAATTTGTTTAGTGAATTTTCCAACGAGTCTATCTTTTGTGCATTATTATGCATTTGTTCGTTCAATAAAAACACTTCTTCCTTATGTATTTTCCTCAGAGTAGCAATCTCTTCCTTTCGCTTCAAAGACGATTGTGTAACACCTTTCCCAAAACAACGCATTGATTCAGAATATTGTTTCCCAAGCACAGCTTGAAATTCTTTTACATTTGTTTCCTCATTGTTCGTAATAATTTCCTGAAGTTGTGACTAAAAAAAATTGAAATAAAGTTAATATAGAATTAACTTGAATAATGAGGAAACTAATGCAAAAGATATTCTTCGTATTAATAATATTTAACTTATAATTGCATCATTAGTCTCCAAGTCCAGCTCTTTTCCCTTATTGCCTTTTCAGGTTTCAATAAAAATTTCAGCTTGAGTGGTCTTTCTTTTCCTTTGAACGCTACATATGCATAAAACATATAAATATGATTTGAAGTAATAAAATTCAAATAAGGTGCTACATACCAATTTTCCACGAATTATAGCAAATGTTTTGGGTCCCATTCGATGCCTCCACTTTTGTCCTGCTATACTTTTAGTATTCCTTTCACTATTTGACTACACATTTAATTAAAAATATTAGAATAAGTATATATATATTTACAAGACAAGTTACACAAAATAAATTTTATTCTTACTTTTATATTTTCCAAACTTCAAAAATGGCAAAGCTTTATAAATTGAGACTCTGGCATCTTTACAGGACAATTTTTGAGTCTATCAGCCATATTGGAATACTTCAGAAAATGATTCTTCTTAATTATGCGTTTATATCGTCTCCAAGTATCTCTAACGGTAATCTTTACCCAATTATTTGCTTCATCTGGAAAATAAACTTCGACTACAAAGTCCAAAATAAGAATGAGTGTTTAAATCATATCATTTCATACAACTAAAAATTTAAAAAATAAAAACATGTACACATACCTTGGTATAATTCCATACACGCACTATGTTCTCATTTGACATGACTTTCCAACTTGTATAAATCAGAGGACAGAAAGTTGAATTTTTAGCCAATGTGCCTAAGAATAGACTTAGGTTAGATACGACTGAATCAGTAGGTCCTATAGGCTGACCTTCTTTATTTATTGTCACTTCTTCACGCTCCTCCAAAGTTCTTGCATGAATGTTTTTGCACATTGTTTTTTCACGAGTTTTTTTAATTGTTATCCCTATTAACAGTGTATGTGCATTCAAATAATTAAATATGAAATAAATAAAAAGAGAATTAACACTGTAAAGAAAAAATAAAATTATATACATACCAGATTCTGTGTTTGGTTGTGCAACTATCCCTTCTTGACTAGTTTCTTTATCAACTTGAATCGACTCAGTTCTCCCACTAGATTGTCCCTGAATTTGATTCACTTTTACCAGAACATGTAGATTTCCTCCTCCATGAGAAACCACATGAGCTTCAACAAACTCATCAATCAACATTGATGGACATCTCTTGTTCCTCCTAACCTTGTCGTTGAGACTTTCCTCTATATTATTGCATTTCTGGGGCATAATTGTAATGATAGGATCTAGCTGTTGAACTTGATTTTGATCAATCTTGTCACCAACCTCTTGTTCTTTATTTGTTGTATTTTGTCAAAGTATTTTATGCAAAACAACAGTTTTCTCTTGCTTAATTTGACGAAATTTCCTTGCCAACTCAGCACTAGATCTTGCTTGGAGAGGCAAATCAAATCCACTTGTTCTTTCCAACCTTTTATCATCCCCTTTAATGCACAATTTACTTGTTTCTTTTTTCATTCTTGCAAAGCTGAAATCAATTCATAAAAATCCTTGTAAGCATTATCATATTTGGAATAAATAGAATAAAACTATTTTGTAAATGAACAAATAAATGAATATTAGCTAATTTGTATTATCACTACAAAAAGAAGCAGTATCACTTTCGTTTTCACTTTAAGATAGAGTCACGCCATCGACTCCCGTGTGTTGAATATGAATTTCAGATAAATGCAATTCAATAATATCATATGGTACATTTTCCCTAGCCAAATCAACTTCTAAATCATCCTCTTATATAGAAATATTTATTGAAATATCATGTATTTCTTGGGTATTTGAATTTGAATGATCTCCCATCTCAAATGAGTCCCTTGGATGTACTTTCAAAACGCAGTGTTTATTTTTAGTACAAGAATCTTCAACATAGAAGCATTGTTGTACTTGAGATACTAGAACAAATGAACCATTCTTATAACATTCTTTATTAAAATAAACACATGTCATTCCATACTTGTCTTCTTCAGCCTCAAACCACACATTTGAATAAAATATAATTCAAATGTCCATAATAATCCAACTCTATGATATTGATTATTGCGCCATAATATGTCATACAATTTTTTGTAGGATTTTCATCCTTAATACTTTTAAAGCTTGGGGTTACTGCTTCCAAAGTGACACCGCTTTTTTGAGTTCTCCGCCTTGCATCACGTTTTTTTGTATGAAATCTGTATTCATTAATAATATATGCATAGTACTTTTTTGAAACATTATTTGGTCCTCGAGACAACTCCTTTATCCGATTAGAAACATCATCATTCATGGTGCGTGTTTCAAAACATTGAATGAAATCTTCTCTTTGATTTTTACCTTTGCTCCATGTACTTCTTTTTTAACATTTCTAAAGATAAAGCTCATGCTCTCTATAAAAAATATATCATTTTTAACACAAATGTATTTTTATTTATTAAAAATATTAAATATTGTAGTAAGTAAATGATATTACCTTATGTAATCTTTGACTCCATCAGAGTTAAATAAAATGTAACCATGAGCTTGATTTTGAGACTTTTTATCAAGAAAAAAGAGAATCCTCGCCCCAATAGAATAGCCATTGTTTGGAAATTCACAATTATTTCATGTCATTCTATTCATCAATGTATCCACATCACTAGATAGATATCTTGAGCAAAATGTCAAAGACTCCTTAGCCAAATATGCTTCAGCGATAGAGCCTTCTGGGCGACTCTTATTACGATCAAATGATTTTAATTCACCTAAATATCTTTTCATATAATACATCCATCAAAACTAAATTGGTCCACCTAATCTAACCTCATTTGCAAGATGGATTGGTAAATGGACCATTATGTCAAAAAAAATTAGGAGGAAAGATTCTCTCAAGTTGGTAAAGAGTTTCTGCAATCACTTCTTCCAAATGATCTAAACTTTTCGGCTCAATAACCTTTTGACATAAACATCGAAAGAAGGAACAACGCCTAATCAATCGAATTGCAACTTGATTAGGTGTTATGCCTCTTATTGCTATTTGTAGCAAAAAATGTAGTATTGTATGAACATTGTGACTCTTGTACCCAAATATTTTTCCTTCTTCAACATGCACGCATCGCAAAATATTAGAGGCCATACCATCGGGAAATTTGACATCCTTTAAAACACAACAAAAAATGGATTTCTCATACATTTTGTTACAAATGATATGTGGTATCCCAAGTACTTTCTGAGAATTGAGATATCCCGAAAGCCTGGTTCTGTTGTGTTCTCACATCAAAAGTATGTCTTGTATCTTTTAAAAGAGACAGGTCTTCTTGAGGCTAAACCTGCTCGGAGTCCAATGGCTATTGGTGATGATAAGTATTAGAGTGAGGACTCCCCTCTCCTTGGAGATGTCACCAGGTACTGACGGCTTGTGGGAAAACTCAATTATCTGACAGTCACAAGGCCGAATATTTGTTATGCAGTAGGAAGGGTGAAACAATTTATGCAAGTTCCCCAAGAATGTCATCTTTAGTCAGCTCTAAAGATCTTGGAATATGTGAAAGAGTCTCTGGGAAAGGGACTTTTGTTTCAAAAGAATAATCATTTGAGGATTGAAGCATATTCTGATGCTAGCCATGCAGCTGACAAGAGGATAGAAAATCTACGTTTAGGTTTTATACTTTTGTAGGTGGAAACCTGGTTAGCTGAAAGAGCAAAAAATAGTCTGTAGTCTCCAGGTCGAGTGCTGAAGCTGAATACAGAAGCATGACTTTGACTACCTGTGTGCTGAAGTGGTTACAGACACTAATGCTTGATTTGGAAGAAGTCTATTGTTAGGGAACACGGCGCAACCAACTCTCCCAAAATCCCGGACTGTTAGGAAGGGCGCTACCACTCCTTTATAGAGCTATACAGCAGGATCCATGGGGCGACCAGTTAGGCCCAGGGGACACACCCTTCTGGTCGACAAGTGTGGGCCATATCGCCTCGCGTCGTACCTCCCAACACCGGGGGCGTTTCTGGACCCCAACAACCCCCCCCCCCAGAAATGACCACGGGGTTTCGAACCCGTGACCTCCTCTGATACTACTGTTAGGGAACACGACGCAACCAACTCTCCCAAAAGCCCGGACTGTTAGGAAGGGCGCTACCGCTCCTTTATAGAGTTGTACATCAGGATCCATGGGGCGGCCAGTTAGGCCCAGGGGACACACCCTTTTGTTCAATTAGTGTGGGCCATAGCGCCTCGCGCCGTACCTCCCAACACCGAGGGCGTTGCTGGACCCCAACATCTATGATCATCTTCTACCAATATTCTGTGAAAATAAGGCAGCTGATAGTTTAACTTTCAAGGCAGCCTAAACACCTAGAGGGGGGGGTGAATAGGTTCTGCTTTTCTTTTGAAACTTCTAGGCAGAATTCAATTCAATAGCTAACATAATAAACACAGCAATCACAGAAAAACAAAACATCACAGATTGCACTATGTTTTATAGTGGTTCCCCAAGGTCTGGGTACATCCACTTTCCCCCTTCACCTATCTAGCAGTATGCTAGATTCGGCCAAACTTCCACTTATCTCAGATCAATAGATCCTACAACTCAGAACCCAACTGGTTCCTACAACTCAGGCACAACTGCCCTACCTCAGCCTTGCCCCAAGGCCTACAACTCAGAGAATGTCCTTCTCCTACACTCAGGCAAACAGCCCTACCACTCAGAGTTTAACACTCCTACTCTCAGCCTTTATAACATAGGCTTACAACTCAGATCTGTGTAAACAGATCCTACAGAAATATAGAAAAGATTGTTTAACTGTCTTGCCAAAGTTGAGAGAGAAAAGGCCAAGACAATTCTTGATCAGCTGATGCAATCAACTGTTTCTTAGCCTTCTTCAAAGCTTCTTGAAAATGTACTTAGCTGAGTTGATTCCAAACAGCTTCTTGAGAATCCACTGGTGGTTTCTTTCTTCTTCTTCAAATTCTGACTTGATCTCTCTCTATCCAGAACTTTGAATGATTCTTCTGAATTCTGATTAGAACTCTTCTTAGATCTATCCTTAGATAGTCTTCTTAGATCTCCCGGAGAAGATCTTCTTAAGTGCCTAGCACTTTCTTGAAATGAGTAGAATTGTAATCCTTCTCCACTTTTTGATCCAATGTATTTCAAAAGGTTAGTCCTCTATATTTTTCTGAATCTGTCTATTTATAGACATTCTTCATGGAAACCGGCTGATCCGCTTTCTAACCGTTTTCTGACAAGTCTGACAGCTTCAGTTAACCGGTGGTAACCCACAGCTGTCAAGTCCTCAAACAAGTCCTGTGCCTTAGTCTTGAACCACAAGTTGTTGACACAGTCTGTCAGAAAGTGTCGAGACCATCTGTCTAACTGTGTCGATACAATTGACTTTGGTGTCGACACAGTCTTCAGTGATGTCGACTAAGTTGCCTTTGAGTCGACACAGCTTCTTCTGAAAATAACTTGGTCTTGACTCTTCAGTGTGTCGACACAAGTCCTGTGTGTCGACACAGTTGTTGTAGAATCATAACTTAGTAAGTGTCGACACAGTCTTCAGGTGTCGACAAATTCATTTCTTAAATCTGCTTTAATGTGTCGACTTAATCACAATGTGTCGACACATTCTGCTGGTGTCGACAAACTTGAGGTCGACTATTTTCTTTTGTGTCGACACATTCAGCTGATGTCGACAATCTTGAGATCGACTATATTCTTCTGTGTCGACACATTCTCCCAATGTTGAGGTCGACGCTTTTCTTCTGTGTCGACTCTTTTCTTCTGTGTCGACACAAATTCCCAGTGATGTGTCGACTTACTTCTTCTATGTCGACACTATTTCCCAGTGATGTGTCGACTTACTTCTTCTGTGTCGACACTTTTTCCCAGTGTAGTTGTAGACTAACTGCTATGTGTCGACACTGCTTCCCAGTGTTGTGTCGACTCTTTTCTCCTGTGTGTCGACACTGCTTCCTCTGTGTCGACACTTGGACTTAGAATTTTTTCTGCATACTTTATCACTTCTTCACCTGCACATGTCAACTTAAAACAACATCAAATACACCTTGATGTATATCATTGAGCTAGGTTGGGCTTCTTCAAATCAGGTACACATTTTCCAATGTACCCAACAATCTCCCCCTATTTGGAGAAGTCATAACCCATATAGCCAATGATATACACCATTTATAAACAGTACTAAATGATGATTAATGACATAGCAGGAATACTTTAATATAAACAAAACATAACAAAGAATCATTCATCACAGAATGCACATTAAAATATGCCAAACAATATTTTGTTTATAACTGGGTAATGTTTGATTACAATGTTTTACATTTAATGATTACATCACAACATTACAAAATATTTAAAACAAAATCAGGATTGATCAGGCTCTCTAATTATAATCCCTTTGCCAGACTGAATTGTAGCTATCACAGGAGCTTCTGATTCTTCAGCTATCTTCTTTCCTTTAAGATCAGCTTTCTTCTGAGCTTCTTCCTTGATCCTTTGCCTTTCAAAATAATGAAAAGGCTTTGGGAAGTATTTGCTTGGCTCCTTAGCATCTGATGGCAGTCTTCCCAGCTTGGCTTTCCTTCTGAATTGTACTATTGCCTCTTGCCTTGCCTCATACTTCTGTCATTCAATTTCATTGTACCACTTCCCTCTCTCATGAACTTTATCTTGTACAACTTTCCATGCAGTGAGTATTATGTTCCTTGAAGTAGGACTCCACTGCTCATAATCTGGCTTAAGTACAGCCTGCTCTCTGAATTTCTTCTTTGCCAATAGAGCATCCTGCTGTTCTTTCAGAGTAGCCTCAGGCTTATCAACCTTTCCAAAGACAATATTAGTAACCTCCTTTGGAGGACTATACATTCCTTGAACTTTCTGATCAATCAAGTCAAAATCTGGAGGGGGGTAAATGACTTGGGCAACCTCAGGTTGAGTGCCTTCAAGTAGATTTGATTGTATTCCTGATTCAGCTACCATAGCATCATCACACAATGGGGGATATCCCAAAGTGGCTCGAATGCTATTGGTCACCCATTTGGAGTGCTCTGAGCCTGCATGTATTAGCATCCTCTCCCCCTTTATGGCTTCTCTAGATACATGATCTCTTAGATCTTCCTTTTGAAATCGGATTTGGCCATCCAAATAATTTACACCGTCTTTAAAAAATGGTTTTAACTTGTTAAGCTTTTCAGATATTTCTTTTTGAGAAGTTGTGATGACAGTCTTAACAGATGCAATGGCAGCTTGAAAATTCTTATCAAAATCTTCCCTTTCTTTGGCTCTATCTGCAGGCAGACCTGGAACAATCTTCTTTACCTCCTCAATGATCTCATTATGAGATTCAGTTAAATTATCATTCATTCTGATCTGATTTTCCAAAACATAACTTTGCTTCAAAGCAATGTCATCCACCTTTGTAGTGATAGCCTCCTGTTGTTTAGCTAGATAAACCACAGCATTGCCACCCTTGTGGAAGCAATCTGTCATTTCAGTTTTATGCAAGTTGACCTGAAACTGAATGGACTTGATATCCTGAGCTAAGTCAAACTGAAGTGACTTGTTATTCTCATCAACATACTTTTCCATAGCCAACCTTTGTTCATCCAATTTTACTTGTAGATCTATCATAAATTTGTTGTAATCAAAGGCTGGAGATACTTGTAGAGGTGTGGTCTGTAAAGCCTGCTTATAATTCTTGCTTCTTCTCTTGAAGACAACAAGTTTTCTTTTCTTTGACACCCTGGCATCTTCAGTTTCTGTTTCAGATGAAGTATCTACATGAATTCTTTCTTGAGGATGATGAATTGTATCTGTTCTAGGGGTCTGTTGCTCAGCTTCAACATCCACTGGCTCACCCTCAACCTGTGGCTCAACTTCAGCTTCCTGCTCAATGTCCATACCTATGGACTTCTCAATATCTGGTCCACCTCCTACTTTATCAGCAGTAGTATCAATATCAGGGAATAACTCCTCCATAGTAAATTCTAGTTGAGCTGCCACTTCTGCAGCAGTTAAATCTTGAGATAAGTTTAACTGTGCTTCCTCTTGTACTTGCACTTCAGTATTTGTAGTGTCAGGAGTAGGAGTGGACACTAGCTCCCCCTGAACCTGTGCAGTAATAAGAATATGAGCAATGTCTTTTATAGTAAAATACATTAGCTCCCCATATACCTGAGCAGGAGTAGATACCTTTGGAGCAGGAGTGGAAACTGGCTCCCCCTGCATCTGTGCAGGTGTTGATACTTCCTGGACCACAGTTGAGTCAAGCTGTGTCCTCAGTGGATCTTCTTGTACTTGTTCAGATTCTTGATTTTGTGTAGGGGATTGCACAGGGGTGTCTGGCCTGCTCTCTTCAGGCACATCCTTGGACAGCACCCTATCCCACCTAGAGAATAGTCTCATATCCATTCTTCTCATATGATTAATCTTACTCCCTTGCAATTGCTGCATCACATCAGGAATCACTCCAGTGAGGTACAGGCTCATGATCCTAGCCATGTTAGGCTTCTTGATTCCTTCTTTGATCTTGTCAAAGATCACTCCTGACCAATCAGTAGGAATAGTAAATACAATCCTGGTCATCAGGCTGAACATATAGGCTGAAATCCTATCATGTCCACCTGTCTTGCAGAGGATTACCTTCCCAACTACTTCTGACAAGAACTTCCCTTGCTGATTCATTCCCTTCCTGTGGAATGCAGCTCCAATCTTCAATCCTGAATCTAGTCCACACCATTGAAGAGCTTCCCTTGTCTTAGATATAGGAACTTCCTCTTCATTCTCAACTACTTGCAATTGGAAGATCTTTCTTAAACTTCTTTGGTTAATCTTTACCTTAGTCCCTTGAACAGTAGACTTAATCTTGAGGCCAGTAGAATGGACTGATGCAGAGATAAAGAACTCGTGCACCTCCTTCTTCCAGATTTTAGTAGGTTCTGAAATGAGAAATTCTAACCCTGATGCAGAGAGGAGGGTGATAACTCCTTGAACATCTGGCGGCGCCTCTGCAAAGGCCTGGCGCACCAACTCATACCCTTCATTGATGTTATCTTCAATCCTTGGCGCCATCGTTTTGTCGAGAAAGCTTGAGAGAAGAGAGAAAGATAGACTGTCGACACAGGGTTTTAGTCTCGAAAACCTTGGAAGCGTGTCGACAGAATGAGATTTTGACCTATTTATAGCCGCAGTTGAAAGAAGTTCAAAAGGCGCCAAAAACAGTCAAAATGTGTCGACACAGACGGAATGTGTCGACACAAACTTCTACCGTCTCGACATTACTTCAGCCTACTATGTGTCGACACCAATTTGTGGTTATGTCGACACCTTAGATAAACAGAAATTCTGTGTCGACTCTAAGGATAAGTGTCGACACATATTCTGTAAGTGTCGACACCATTTTCCTGGTTGAGTCGACATTATATTTCTGGTTAAGTCGACAATATAACTCTTAAGTGTCGACACATATTCTCTGTGTCGACACAATATTTCTGACTTGTCGACATAATTTCTCTGAGTCGACACATTACTACTGAATGTGTCGACACATTCTTACTTAGCCAATTTCTGTAACTTCAATGTGTCCTTTTTAACACTTGATTATGTTGTTGTTATTATCTTTACTTATTTATATGCCACTTCAATTGCATTGTTAATGATTTTGTTAATACATTAATCAATGGTTAACATACCTAATTCAATTTTGAATTTATTGAATTTGGTTTCATCTAAAGGCTTAGTAAACACATCTGCTATTTGATAATCTGTTTTTACAAATTCCAATGAGATGTCTCCTCTTTCTACATGTTCTCTAAGAAAATGGTATTTGATTTCTATATGCTTAGTTCTACTATGAGAAACTGGGTTATTAGCAATAGAAATAGCACTCTTTGAATCACATAAAAGGGGTGTTCTACTTACCTGAATACCATAATCCTTAAGCTGATGCTGCATCCACAATAGCTGTGCACAGCAGCTTCCAGCAGCAACATACTCTGACTCAGCTGTGGAAATTGCCACACTGGTCTGCTTCTTACTACTCCAAGATATTAGTCTTCCCCCCAGGAATTGACAAGTACCTGTAGTACTCTTTCTATCCTCTCTACATCCTGCAAAATCTGCATCTGAATAGCCTGTTAGTAGAAAATCTCTATTCCTAGGGTACCAAAGACCTAGAGTAGGAGTGCCCTTTAGATATCTCAGAATCCTTTTGACTGCAGTATAATGAGATTCTTTAGGGCAGGCTTGGTACCTAGCACAGACACATGTAGCATACATAATGTCAGGTCTACTAGCAGTGAGATATAGTAGAGACCCAACTATTCCTCTATACAATGATTCATCAACAGGTTTACCTGCCTCATCTTTGCATATAGGCATACTTGTTCCCATAGGAGTTCTCATGGAGGAGGATGACTCCATACCATATTTCTTAATTAATTCTTTGGTGAACTTAGACTGGGATATGGACAATCCATCATCAGTCTGTCTTACTTGGAGTCCCAAGAAGAACTTAAGTTCTCCCATACTGCTCATCTCAAATTTCCCTTGCATAAGTTTGGCAAACTTTTTACAAAGGTTGTTTTCAGTAGATCCAAAGATTATGTCATCAACATAGATCTGGACTAAGATGATCTTTCCTTTGGATTCCCTAAGGAATAGAGTTTTGTCTATCTTTCCTCTTGAGAATTTATTCTCAATGAGGAAGGTAGACAGGGTTTCATACCAAGCCCTTGGAGCTTGTTTTAACCCATACAAAGCTTTCCTAAGCTTATACACAGAATCAGGTTTAAGAGGATCTACAAAACCTGATGGCTGCTCTACATATACTTCTTCTTTAAGATCACCATTCAGAAATGCTGACTTCACATCCATCTGGTATACTTTGAAGTCTTGGTAGGCTGCATAGGCAAGGAACATTCTGATTGCCTCCAGCCTTGCTACTGGAGCAAAGGTTTGATCAAAGTCAATCCCTTCTTCCTGCCTGTATCCTTTTGCAACCAATCTTGCTTTATTCTTTACTATTATTCCACTTTCATCTAGCTTGTTCCTATAGATCCACTTAGTGCCAATTATGTTGTGGCCTCTTGGTTTAGGAACAAGCTCCCAGACTTTGCACCTTCTGAATTGATTCAGCTCCTCTTGCATAGCATCAATCCAGTGCTGGTCTTGGATAGCTTCTTCAAACTTCTTAGGTTCCATTTGGGACAAGAAACTAGAATGCAAAACTGTGCTTTGATTTCTGCTTCTAGTTTGAACTCCTTGTCTTGGATCACCAATTATCTGATCAGTAGGATGATCTCTTAGATATCTTATAGCTGGAGGTAGATTCCCTTCAGGTTGAGCATCTCCAGCTTCTTCATTCTGCTGTTCCTCTTGGTTTTCATCAGCTTCCATTATCTCTTGTACTCCCCCTGGACAGCAGCCTTCATTTTCCAATGCTCCATCTTCCTTTGAAGCTTTAGCAATGGAGAGCTTGTCCATCTTCTTGCTTATACCTGTTGAGTCATTTGATCTACAAGACAACTCACAATTGATTAATCTTGTTTCATCAAATACAACATGCACTGATTCTTCAACAACTTGAGTAGTTAAGTTGAAGACTCTATAGGCCTTACTATTTGTGTTGTACCCAACAAATATCCCATCCTGGGATTTGGCAGCAAACTTAGTCAAATATGACTTGCCATTGTTAAGTATATAGCACTTGCAACCAAATATCCTAAAATAGGATAGATTTGGTTTTCTGCCTTTCACAATCTCATAGGGAGTCTTTCTGTGGCTTTTGGTGATAGAA
The DNA here is from genome assembly GCA_039513925.1 of Platanthera zijinensis. Lineage (NCBI taxonomy): Eukaryota > Viridiplantae > Streptophyta > Magnoliopsida > Asparagales > Orchidaceae > Platanthera > Platanthera zijinensis. The sequence goes on along the minus strand of CM077081.1, from coordinate 317,249 downwards.
GCCCTATTGATGACATGACAAGCAGTGTTAACTGCCTCAGCCCAAAAATATTCTGGGAGAGAGGTGTCACTCAATAGAGTTCTACCAGCTTCAATTAATGTTCTATTCTTTCTTTCAGCAATTCCATTTTGCTGAGGTGTTCTAGGTGAGGAGAACTCTTGGAAAATCCCAAAGTCTATACACAAGTTTGTTATGCTTTCAGATTGAAACTCAGTACCATGGTCACTTCTGATTTTGACCACTGTACTATTCAGTTCATTCTGAATTTGCTTTACAAAATTAAGTAATACACTTGGGGTTTCAGATTTTTGTCTCAGAAAGAACACCCATGTAAATCTAGAATAGTCATCTACAACCACTAGAGTGTAGACCTTCCTACCTAGACTGTGAACTGGCATAGGACCAAAAAGATCCATATGCAAGAGGTATAAGCACCTCACAGAATGCTTGTTTTCAAGGCTTTGAAATGAGGTTTTTGTCTGCTTGCCCTTTTGACAAGCTGAGCATACCCCTTCCTTTATACACTTAACTTGAGGCCCATTCCTCACTAGTTCTTTACTAAAGAGTTGGCCAATTGTCTTGTAGTTTAGATGAGCCAATCTCTTGTGCCACTTAACACAATGAGAAGCATTGTCATCAGCTACAAGACAAATGGGGGAAGCCTTATTCTCACATTCAAAATTAAGGCAATACACATTTCTCTTCCTATACCCAGTCAATATGATCTCTTGATCACTTGACCTTTTGATATGACATCCATCCTTACCAAATGAAATGTCATATCCTAGATCACTCAGCTGGCTTATGCTTATTAGATTATGTTTCAAACCTTTTACATAGGCCACTTGGGTGATAGTAATTAGATTAGAAGAAATGTTACCAAACCCTTTGATGACTCCTTTTTCAGATCCACCAAAGATCACTTTATGTCCATCTTTGACAGATGAATACTCCTTCAGCAGCCCCTTTGTTCCAGTCATGTGCCTGGAACAACCAATATCCAAGTACCATATAGGGGCATGGTTACTTGGATTCACCTGCAATACAGAATTACTTACCCTTAGAACCCAAGTAAGTCTTGGGTCCTTGGTTCAGGTTAGCATTAATAAAGTTATCATAACCTCTTCTAACAGGTAGACTCTTATTCTTTATAACACTTGTGTTATACCAGCAGTCCAATGCAAAATGGCCCCTCTTGCCACAGCACCAACATTCAAACTTATTGTATCTAGATCTAGATACATCCTTGTCAGAAGAATTTCTGTTCATTGCTGGTGCTGTTGCAACTTCACCTACTGATTTCTTAAAACCATTGGGTTTATGACCATAGGTAGGCCTGCTTGCCTTAACACCCTTGTTCTTCAGAACATTTGTCTTAATATGACCTTGAATGTCTTCATGATCATATATGTTAGAAGGCACTTTCTCCTTACTAAACTTTATGGGGACTGAAAGGTTTAGTGGCTGAATAGGGGCTTTGCCTTTCCTCTTGAATCTGCCAGCCCTGGAGTTACCTTTAAATCCTAATCCAGCCTTACCCTTCTGAGTGACAAATTCATCTATCAAGGGTAAGACAGATTTTGGCTTAGAGTAACTAGCCACTAAATCCCTTTCAATTATAAGTCTGGCCTCCAGACTCTTTACTTGATCATTAGTATAATTAATTGTGCCCATCTGAATAATAGTTATATTCTTTAGCTTGGTAATTTCATTTAATTTTTGATCAAGGACTTTTTCTAACTCAGTTGTTGCTACCCTTAGTTCAGCAATTTCCTGAGCCTGTATTTTAACCAGGTTCTTGCTTTTCTTAAGGGCCTGCAACAAGTCCCCATACTTGTCTATCAATTGATAGACATCTCCTTCAGATCCAGATGCATCTTCATCACTTGATGCAGATGTAGCTGATTCTTCATTTGTACTACAAACAGATGTACAAGAAGGACAGTTTACCTCATTAGGACCAGACTGATTCTGGCATATGTCCTCTTCTGATCTTGTCATCAAACCCATGCATTGATGTTCATTGATGGAGTCTAGCAACTGCATAAACTCTTCTTCCTCAGATGCAGCATATAGTCCAATATATGCTTCAGCTTCAGATCCTGATTCTGAAGTTGACTGGTCTGACAGACTTTTATCTTTCTTTGCTACAAAGGATTTCTCCTTCTTGCCTTTCTGATAAGTCTTCTTCTTTTCTGAAGATTCCTTCCTTTTGTCAGGACAATCAGCCACTACATGTCCAGGCCTATTGCAACAATAGCAGACAATCTTTGAAGTAGTGGCTTTGCTGGGCTTTGATCTACTTTTCTCTTTCCTTGATGACCTTCTCTTCTGATAATAGTCATCAACTTGCTGTGATGTGGAAGGCCTAGACTTCCATTGCTTCTTTTTCAAGAACCTTTGGAATTGCCTAGTGAATGCAGCAAAGTCTGCATCTGACTCACAGCTAACTGAACCCTTATCTGAATTTTCAGAACTATCTTCTTCAACTTCCTTAGGAGGAGATGGTGATTTCCTCCTATTCTTTCTGGTGGCTTCAGCATTAAATGCCACAGTCTTTTCTCTATGCTCTCCTCTTGAGTTTCTTTCCTCCTCCTTCCTTACCATAAGTTGCATTTCATAGGATAGCAACTTTCCAAACAGGGTTGGAGGAGATATCTCTGCCAATTTAGCCACTTCTCTTATGGCACAGATCTTTGTATCCCAATCCTTTGATAAGGATCTTAAGAATTTGTCATTCAGTTCATAGGTACTGAAGACTCTTCCATAGGATATTAGCTCATTCACAATTCTATAGAATTTCTTATAGCACTCAGTTATGCTATCAGATTTTCCTTGTCTAAAGCTTTCATACTCCTGATTTAGCATAGACTTTCTATCCAGCCTTACTTCTTCAGATCCCTCCATATAGACAATCAATGTGTCCCACATCTCCTTGAAGGTCTTGCAGTGAATCAGATTCTGAAATGTTGAATCATCTATGGCACTGACAATGATGTTCTGTGCCCTCTTATCCATGGTTGCCAAGATGATTTCATCCTTGGTCATTTCTGAATAAGTCTTTGGTATTTGGATATTTGCATCAAGAACAGATATCTTCATTGGAGTGAAGGGCCCTTCCTGTACTGTGATGTAAATCCTTGGGTCAGATGCTTCCATAAACAATCTGACTCTCTCTTTCCAGATCCCAAAGATTTCCTTCTTGCATATGGGTAATTTCATAGACCCTAGCTCCTTATGATTCTCTCCAGAACCCATCTTCTTGAATCTTGAATCTGCCTTTCAGATCTACCTCAGACTGTTAAGTCCTTTTTGAGGAACCTCCCTCTGATACCACTTGATAGTTTAACTTTCAAGGCAGCCTAAACACCTAGAGGGGGGGGTGAATAGGTTCTGCTTTTCTTTTGAAACTTCTAGGCAGAATTCAATTCAATAGCTAACATAATAAACACAGCAATCACAGAAAAACAAAACATCACAGATTGCACTATGTTTTATAGTGGTTCCCCAAGGTCTGGGTACATCCACTTTCCCCCTTCACCTATCTAGCAGTATGCTAGATTCGGCCAAACTTCCACTTATCTCAGATCAATAGATCCTACAACTCAGAACCCAACTGGTTCCTACAACTCAGGCACAACTGCCCTACCTCAGCCTTGCCCCAAGGCCTACAACTCAGAGAATGTCCTTCTCCTACACTCAGGCAAACAGCCCTACCACTCAGAGTTTAACACTCCTACTCTCAGCCTTTATAACATAGGCTTACAACTCAGATCTGTGTAAACAGATCCTACAGAAATATAGAAAAGATTGTTTAACTGTCTTGCCAAAGTTGAGAGAGAAAAGGCCAAGACAATTCTTGATCAGCTGATGCAATCAACTGTTTCTTAGCCTTCTTCAAAGCTTCTTGAAAATGTACTTAGCTGAGTTGATTCCAAACAGCTTCTTGAGAATCCACTGGTGGTTTCTTTCTTCTTCTTCAAATTCTGACTTGATCTCTCTCTATCCAGAACTTTGAATGATTCTTCTGAATTCTGATTAGAACTCTTCTTAGATCTATCCTTAGATAGTCTTCTTAGATCTCCCGGAGAAGATCTTCTTAAGTGCCTAGCACTTTCTTGAAATGAGTAGAATTGTAATCCTTCTCCACTTTTTGATCCAATGTATTTCAAAAGGTTAGTCCTCTATATTTTTCTGAATCTGTCTATTTATAGACATTCTTCATGGAAACCGGCTGATCCGCTTTCTAACCGTTTTCTGACAAGTCTGACAGCTTCAGTTAACCGGTGGTAACCCACAGCTGTCAAGTCCTCAAACAAGTCCTGTGCCTTAGTCTTGAACCACAAGTTGTTGACACAGTCTGTCAGAAAGTGTCGAGACCATCTGTCTAACTGTGTCGATACAATTGACTTTGGTGTCGACACAGTCTTCAGTGATGTCGACTAAGTTGCCTTTGAGTCGACACAGCTTCTTCTGAAAATAACTTGGTCTTGACTCTTCAGTGTGTCGACACAAGTCCTGTGTGTCGACACAGTTGTTGTAGAATCATAACTTAGTAAGTGTCGACACAGTCTTCAGGTGTCGACAAATTCATTTCTTAAATCTGCTTTAATGTGTCGACTTAATCACAATGTGTCGACACATTCTGCTGGTGTCGACAAACTTGAGGTCGACTATTTTCTTTTGTGTCGACACATTCAGCTGATGTCGACAATCTTGAGATCGACTATATTCTTCTGTGTCGACACATTCTCCCAATGTTGAGGTCGACGCTTTTCTTCTGTGTCGACTCTTTTCTTCTGTGTCGACACAAATTCCCAGTGATGTGTCGACTTACTTCTTCTGTGTCGACACTATTTCCCAGTGATGTGTCGACTTACTTCTTCTGTGTCGACACTTTTTCCCAGTGTAGTTGTAGACTAACTGCTATGTGTCGACACTGCTTCCCAGTGTTGTGTCGACTCTTTTCTCCTGTGTGTCGACACTGCTTCCTCTGTGTCGACACTTGGACTTAGAATTTTTTCTGCATACTTTATCACTTCTTCACCTGCACATGTCAACTTAAAACAACATCAAATACACCTTGATGTATATCATTGAGCTAGGTTGGGCTTCTTCAAATCAGGTACACATTTTCCAATGTACCCAACAGCAGCTATATGTATTTCGAAGAATCCAGTGTTTCATGAAAAGGACGAAGCACATTGAAGTACAATGCCACTTTATCAGAGAAGAGGCATTGAAGAATCAAATTTGCACTCTGTTTATCATTTTTGACAAAGAGCTAGCCAATTTTTTTACCAAACCAATGTCCTCGCTTTCAGATGTTTGTAACAAACTTGGCATGGTTGATATATACACTCCAGCTTGAGGAAGAGTGTCAGAACCTGAGCAGTCCTAGCGGTTAGACGAACAGGACTTGCGATCAAGATAAACGTTCTGGGGGCTAGTACTGGCGGATAGGTCTATCGGTCTGGCAGACTGGAGAGGCAGATAGGTTTGGCGATCTGCCTATCCAGTAGTTCTAGCAATGTTATTGTAGTGCGGTCTGTTGAGATCAGTTACATTGACGGTCAGGCAGTTAGGACTAGCCTAACTACTCAAAATACTTTTGTAGTCTTCCCACATCTATCCTGTTTGATGATCATTCGAGTATTTACCGCCAGTTGGAGATCGACTACTCTCAAGCATGGACATTGGTGTGGTTTGGCAGTTAGACCCAGTCTAAACACAGCTATTTCTCATAGAGCTATTCGCTGGGAATTACAAATAGAGACCAGAGTTATCATAATATCTTTATCGTCTGTATAGTCATGCAGTTAAATCTATTTAACCACACAGCTTGCATGGTTAGTGTTTTATCTATCTGCTTAGTCGCATGTGATAGACATATGTTTTATCTTATTTTTCTCTCTCTCTCTTCTCCCTTTTCTATAAATAGAGGGGACACACTCATATATTATGTAACTTTTTGGAGTTATAAAGTTCTGTTATTTAGCTCTTTTCACACACTATTTTGTTAGGGATGAGAGCCATTTTATAAGTATAGGTGTGCACATAACCACACACGCATGATCTCCACCTCAAAAATAGTGGGATCACGGGTTTGACCGCACGTGCAATTGTCGCGCCCAATCCCCCCCGTGCGCTGATCCCATAACGCGTAATGGATGAACCACCACGGGCGCCGCCTTGCCGGCGGCGGGCGGCTGACCTCCTCCCCGGGCGCCTGCCGCCCCTTCCCTCGCCGCTCCCCCTCGGCCACCGCCCGTGGCCGAGTAAGCGGTCGCGAGGACCGCTCCCCCACAGCCGCCGACCGCGGTCGTGAGAGCAGCTGCGCAAGCCGCTCTCCCCCGGCCGTCGACAACGACCGAAGGAGCGGCCGCGCGGGCCGTTCTCCTTTGGCCGCCAGTCATGGTCGAGCAAGCGGTCGCGCCAGCTACGGCAGAGGGAGCGGCCACCCGGGCCACTCCCTCCCTCGGTCGCCGGCCGCGGCCAAGCGAATAGCCGTGCGAGCCGCTCTACTTCGGCCGCCGGCGAGCGGCCAAGGAGGCGGCCGTGCCAGCCGCTCCTCCTCAGCCGGCGGCGGCGGTCCTCCTCTCGCCGACGAATTCGGCGACGAGTTCGTCGGCCTCCCATGGAGTTCCTCCCTCGTCGTTCGATCGTTTGGGGTCGTTCTCCTCCGTCCGATTCGCGTGTAACCACCCGCTAACCACCGGTTGGTGAGGGGATTTAATTAATGATTTAATAATTTATTTATGGTGCAAATAGCGGGAGTAGTTATCACAAATACGCGCCCTTAAATTATGAGAAAATATTAATTTTGAGTGGTTACGGTGTGCGGATAGCCTCCTCATTTCTCACATTTTTCCTCCGAGTCTTCTTCTTCCTGGTCGAAGCTATGCAAAATTCCTTCTACGAGCAGCACTCGAGTTGCACCCGGGCCACGTACGAGCCAAGTTGAAGCCACCCCACGAAGCCCAATCTCTCAATTTCCAAGTGGCCTCCGCAACCGCAAGTTCAGGCACTCCGCTCTCACGTCCAGAATTAGCAAGACGCTTAACGAAGCCCACCAACGTAAAGTGCAACTTGTAACAAACTCCCGACATGACGGTTTGTCGTCCGCCGAGTGCCAAATGTTCTCTCACCTCAAAACTGTAACGAGAGGTGACCTGTCACCCTTGATTTCATAAACAAGTTGTAACAGTCAGGAAATAGTGGATTTTGACCAGCAAAGATCCGGTCATGTGATTTTTTACCCGGTTGAGGGTTTTTCCACATTAAAACTTCGTGTGTACGATCGACTTACTTTATTGACTGTGTGCGCACTCGACCGTTCCGAGAGCTAAGGCGGTCCAGGTTATTCCGGTCCGACCGGAACGTCGAGTTAGACCGCAACACATTTAACTCCAAATTAAAAGAGAATATGAATCCTAAGAAATTAAGTAGGATTTCATCTCATGGCAAAAATATGCCAAAATTTCCGTTCTGAGACTGCGTTCGCGATGTAACATCTCATTTTCGGCTAGACCCCTGGGAGTCGGTTGGTCGTGACAGAACCCTAGGAAGCCCAAAAAAATTGAAATACATCGACCGAGATTTCGGGTCACAGGTGGGTCACGCCCGTGACCGACCCGTCACGCCCGTGACCTAGGGCGTGACTCTATCGACGATCGTCGATCTCAGGGAGACAATCATCGGGCGTAGAATTTTTCAACCCGGGCCTGTCACGCCCGTGACCTACGTGTCACGCCCGTGACCTAGGGCGTGACACCTTCGACGATCGTCGGTCTCAGCAGGATGATCGTCGAAGCGCAGAATTTGCGTCATGCCATGTCACGCCCGTGACCCAGGTGTCACGCCCGTGACCAAGGGCGTGACCTCTTCGGCGATCGTCGATCTCAGCGCGACGATCGCCGAGCGCGAATTTTGCCTCATGACCATGTCACGCCCGTGACCCATATGTCACGCCCGTGACCTAGGGCGTGACCACCCTTCGACGATCGTCGACCTCAGTTCGACGGTCGTCGAACCCAGAATCGGTCACCCGGGCTTGTCACGCCCGTAACCCACATGTCACGCCCGTGACCAAGGGCGTGACCACCCTTCGACGATCGTCGATCTCAGTTCGACGATCGTCGATCCCAGAATTGGCCACCCGGGCCTGTCACGCCCATGACCTATGTGTGATGCCCGTGACCAAGGCCGAAACGTCAGCCAGACTGGAAATTTCGGTAACCGACGTTGTAATCAATTCTGATTATGGGAAGTTACACCAGGAGTATTTATGGGCCATTTCCTACTCTGATTATTTAATAAATTAAGGAAATGTTGGTCCAATAGGAAATCGCCACCTGGCAAACACCTCTTCATTTCCAGCATTTCAACTGCCTTTGTCATAACCGAAACGTCATTAAGAGAAATATTAATGGCCATAAACGTTATATCCTTTCCCCTCCCCACTTGCTGATCTATAAAAGACTCCTAAGAGAAAGAGTAAAAGGTTACACGCTCCATCAAACTGTTTCAGATTTTCCCCTTACTGTTGAAGAATTTCCGGCGACGCCACCACCGCGCCAATGGCTTCCCGATGCTCTGCACGCCTCCAGCCCGCGAACAAGGTCCTCCCCTCCCTCTTCTTCTGCGGATAGATCTTAGAAATCATTAGGAGAGATATCGGGCTCAAAAGAGCCAGATCGGGTGAGCGTTTCCATGGTTTTCCAAAATTTTCATGGTGGCGGGTTCGCCGGAAACCGCCTCTCTGGCGGCCGTGCCGCTGCCCGACGATAGCCCTCACCTCAACAGAGGTGGTGGTGGTGGTGGGCGGCCAGGGAGATGGCTGGATGGCCGGGAAATAGCTTTGGAAAAGCTACATGAAAATAAGTTATCAGGGCTCTGGTTTCGGGCTGTAGAAAAAGATGAACAGTGCCATGAGATTAGATTCTATTTTTAAAACAATTTTTGAATGAAAATATCTGTCACTTTGAATAATTTGAGAAAAATACCTAGAGGCTCCTACAGGAAAAATGGTCAACACCAATATTGTATCTCTTTGAGTCTAGGGAATTTTAAAATTTGTTTCAAGCATTTTGGACCACTGGATAGATCTCAGCACTCAATTTAGTGAGGTCTACCCATAGGGTTGTCCTGACCTTAGAAAAATTCTCCACTCCAATCCAGTCATCACAATGACTTGAAATTTGGGGTGTGGCCTAACCCTACCTATATCTAGGTACCATCCAAAAATTAGGATTTTTAGGAAATATTTTTCTATAGTTTTTAGGAAAATTCATAATCCTAGCTTAATTTAATTAGATGGCTAAATAATTTCCAAACCCTCCCAAATTTTGGTGAGTGGTCCCTGGGTTCACCATAAGGTTCTGTGTAATTTTTCATCTCATTTGGAGATGGTTTGGATTAGAAATGATCAAACCTAAGTTTTGCCCTAATAAGGGGTCTTAGGTTAAAGGTGCACTTTTGAGATTTGAGTGGTCAGATCACCTCAACAGAGGCTGACACTTTTACCACTGACTAGTAATATTCTCTAGCATCCCCTCATAGAGTTTGAGGTGGATCGGGGTAAGTTTGCCCTAAGAACCAAGGCCAAAACCTAAGGATGGATCTTGATGGCTTGTGAAGGTCATGGGGTCAAATTACCTTGGATTGACTCGTAATTTGGTGAAGAGGACCATAGGGCCATTATAGTTCTCTGGATGAAATCTTAGTAGATTTGGAGACTGTTGGGATACCTAAAAACCTAACCCTAGTTTAGGGTGCAAAACTTGTAGAGATAGGAAATGACACTAAATCACATTGAAAAGTGATGAGATTTGGGTAGAGTGAATTATAGGGATGGTAAAAGCTCTGGATATTTTACTATGAATTTTAAGATCATTATTTTGGATACTTCATTAACGACTTAGTAGCTTGTATGATTTGCTTAGAAAATTTATTATGGAATACATACTTCCTGGAAATTGATGAAATTTAAGCAGAGAACGTTTATTATGATTTTAAATCTCTGTGAATTTTGATGGGATTTTTGGAAGTTTAATTCTAAGGCTTGCTTCATTAAGTATGTTTTACCTTGAATATTGATTAAATCTACAGTGGTGTTTAGCAAGCTGGTAAAAATTATGATTCCTTGCACAAAGATCTTTTCTATATCATACTACTGATTAGTAATTTTTCTATAATTTTCTAATGAGTAATTTCAGTACTTCCTTCTTTACGTAGGATTAACGTGTTTATACTGGATAAATTAATTAGAGGCTAAATACTTTCTGTAAAATTCTGAAAATTTGTATTTGAGATTATCTTGCTGTTATTTAATGATCATGATTTTTGGGTAGCCATTACTTAGGAGGATCATGTGGTTCATGTTTAAAATGACCCATGACCCATCCTTTGGGAAAATTAAATAAATATCAGATTAATTAGGAAAGTTTTAAGTTTCTGGATTTAGACAAATTATGATATGGTAGACCTCCAGTAAATATTATAGGAGATTTGGAAGACAATTTGGAGTACCTCTCCTTGTGTACCTCATATAGCTTAGGATGGTCTGCATATAGCAAAACCACGGAAATTGAACTAGAGTAATAGTGAACTTGGGAAATGGAATTTTGGTAGTTGCTGGTTGGTTAGAGCAAGCTACGATTAAGTTCATTATTGGAAGTCAGGATAAGTAGGGTGTGAGACTGGTTAAGGTTAAGTGGTGTTCGGGAATGACGGAAGATCGTCCATCCCGGGAAGAAGAGGAAGAGTCTTAATACTCTAGGGTTAGATCTAAAGTAACTAAAAGGGGATCAGGTTAAGGGAGATCAACCAATAACAATAAGTGCCTTGCGAAAGGGAACTTCGGGTCGTAATGCCGCCGTCTTGGTTCCTAGTGCCCCTTGAGAGCCCTTCACGGGGTATGCCGGGGGCAGTCCTGGGCTAACGTAAACCATAAGAATAATAAATTAAAAGAGCAACTAGTATAACTAGGGTTGCACATACACACACCTCGGTAGCTAGGAAGGTAGAATAATTGGTTTGGTTGCCTTTCAGACGGTAGCTCTGAAGGTAGATGCACGGACGGGACTGTCCGGGGGGGCCGAGGGCTCGAGGGTTGGAGTACAGAATAAAGGTGGTGGGTCTTCGGTATCTGATTGTCGTTCACACCGACATCAGTACGTTGACTCGGCGGTGTGGGACACTTAGCCAAAGAAAGTCTGGTGGGTACAGCCAGCAGTAGTACGCGGATACTCTAGGTTGTGTTCTTCTAGGGGCGTACGGAAGGGCTAGGCCCGGTAGTGTGGATACCCGCCTAGGAGTGGGGGGGCCGACCCACTGTCTCCGTTTGCCACTACGGAGGTTCCTGGGAGTGAAGCTAGCTGCCCGAACAGGGGGAACTAAAGGTCTGTGAGCATAGAGTCGTGTGCGTGTGTTGCACTTGCATGAATCATGACATAGCATATCACTACACTCATAATTGCATACAACCGACACCCCAACGTATAAATCGGTATGGGACTTTTTATACGATGGGAGCCTTGCGGAAGACCCCTTAACTTATAAGTTTGTATGGGCATTCATATAAGTTAAGGTTACATACTTATTTACTTGCTTGTTTACTTACTGTTCTCTAGCTGCCTTTTTATACAAATTGCTACTTATTAATTGTTCTCCTTATTACCATTTACTACCATAGGCTTGCTAGTTGTACTCTATTCTAAATAATTATTAGATTAGCTCCCTTGTCATCTGCTTGATTATTCTCCACCTTTGTAGCTTCCCTTTCCTCCTCTCCGCCCGATGCTTAGGAGTCGTGGTGGGAGGGGTAGGGGATGATAGGGCTTAGTCTTTATGACTAATGGTTTTCGAACCACAACATTACAGGAGCTCCGGATGGGAGATAGGGACCAATAGTCCAGGGACCAGCACCAGCGGAGTACGGTGCGCATGGAGGTGGGACAGTCTAGCACCGGTGCACCTGCGACCAGCTCCGTGAGTGATTAGTAGTTTTATAGCTTCCGCGATGAGTGATTTGTAGTGTGGACTCTGATGTACTGGGCTTGAGCCCATTTATCTATTTCCTATTATTACCTACTGATGGACTGGATGTGATTTCACTTTTATTTACATATTTCTGTGGACTTGTTTACATTTTATGTATAATTACTTCTCTCTCTTGTGATCGAAAAAGGTCGGCAGAATTGGCGTTTTGTTGTGGTTGCCTTCCCGTGAGTCGGTGCCACCGCAAAGCGACAATTCTGGGCTAAGACCCCGGTGGGTTAAAAAAAGGGGGGTCTTACAAGTGGTATCAGTTGAAAGTCCATCCTAACCTTTTTTTTAACCCACTGGGGTCATTCGATAGGTAGCTCAGGATAAGTAGGGTGTGAGATTGGTTAAGGTATGGCAGTACTTTTAAATTTTCTTCATATAAACTAGTATTCTAGACATAACCTGGTTACAGGACTGGCAGGTGTGGAGCCATAAGTAGGGATGGACTTTCAGGATAGAAAAGATCTATGTGCAAAGAATCATAATTTTTACCAGCTTGCTAAACACCACTATAGATTTAATCAATATTCAAGGTAAAACATACTTAATGACGCAAGCCTTAGAATTAAACTTCCAAAAATCCCATAAAAATTCACAGAGATTTAAAATCATAATAAACGTTCTCTGCTTAAATTTCATCAATTTCCAGAAAGTATGTATTCCATAATAAATTTTCTAAGCAAATAATACAAGCTACTAAGTCGTTAATGAAGTATCCAAAATAATGATCTTAAAATTCATAGTAAAATATCCAGAGCTTGTACCATCCCAATAATTCACTCTACCCAAATCTCATCACTTTTCAATATGATTTAGTGTCATTTCCTATCTCTACAAGTTTTGCACCCTAAACTAGGGTTAGATTTTTAGGTATCCCAACAGTCTCCAAATCTACTAAGATTTCATCCAGAGAACTATAATGGCCCTATGGTCCTCTTCACCAAATTCCGAGTCAATCCAAGGTCATTTGACCCCATGACCTTCACAAGCCACCAAGATCCATCCTTAGGGTTTGGCCTTGGTTCTTAGGGCAAACTTACCCCGATCCACCTCAAACTCTATGAGGGGGTGCTAGAGAATATTACTAGCCAGTGGTAAAAGTCTCAGCCTCTGTTGAGGTGATCTGACCACTCAAATCTCAAAAGTGCACCTTTAACCTAAGACCCCTTATTAGGGCAAAACTTAGGTTTGATCATTTCTAATCCAAACCATCTCCAAATGAGATGAAAAATTAGACAGAACCTTATGGTGAACCCAGGGACCACTCACCAAAATTTGGGAGGGTTTGGAAATTATTTAGCCATCTAATTAAATTAAGCTAGGATTATTGAATTTTCCTAAAAACTATAGAAAAATATTTCCCAAAAATCCTAATTTTTGGATGGTACCTAGATATAGGTAAGGTTAGGCCACACCCCAGATTTCAAGTCATTGTGATGACTGGATTGGAGTGGGGAATTTTTCTAAGGTCAGGACAACCCTATGGGTAGACCTCACCAAATTGAGTGCTGAGGTCTATCCAGTGGTCCAAAATGCTTGAAACAAATTTTAAAATTCCCTAGACTCAAAGAGATACAATATTGGTGTTGACCATTTTTCTTGTATGAGCCTCTAGGTATTTTTCCCAAATTATTCAAAGTGACAGATATTTTCATTCAGAAATTGTTTTAAAAATAGAATCTAATCTCATGGCACTGTTCATCTTCTTCTACAGCCCGAAACCAGAGCCCTGAAAACTTATTTCCCTCTAGCTTTTCCAAAGCTATTTCCCGGCCATCCAGCCATCTCCCTGGCCGCCCACCACCACCACCACCTCTGTTGAGGTGAGGGCTATCGTCGGGCGGCGGCACGGCCGCCGGAGAGGCGGTTTCCGGCGAACCCGCCACCATGAAAATTTTGGAAAACCATGGAAACGCTCACCCGATCTGGCTCTTTTGAGCCCGATATCTCTCCTAACGATTTCTAAGATCTATCCGCAGAAGAAGAGGGAGGGGAGGACCTTGTTCGTGGGCTAGAGGCGTGCAGAGCGTCAGGAAGCCATTGGCGCGGTGGTGGCGTCGCCGGAAATTCTTCAACAGCAAGGGGAAAATCTGAAACAGTTTGATGGAGCGTGTAACATTTTCCTCTTGCTTTTAGGAGTCTTTTATAGATCAGCAAGGGGGGAGGGGAAAGGATGAAACGTTCATGACCATTAATATTTCTCTTAATGACTTTTCGGTTATGGCAAAGGCAGTTGAAATGCTGGAAATGAAGAGGTGTTTGCCAGGTGGCGATTTCCTATTGGACCAACATTTCCTTAATTTATTAAATAATCAGAGTAGGAAACGGCCCATAAATACTCCTGGTGTAACTCCTCATAATCAGAATTGATTACAACGTCGGTTACCGAAATTTCCGGTCTGGCTGACGTTTCGGCCTTGGTCACGGGCGTGACACATAGGTCACGGGCATGACAGGCCCGGGTGGCTAATTCTGGGATCGACGATCGTCGAACTGAGATCGACGATCGTCGAAGGGTGGTCACGCCCTTGGTCACGGGAGTGACAAGCCCGGGTGACCAATTCTAGGTTCGACGACCGTCGAACGGAGGTCGACGATCGTCGAAGGGTGGTCACGCCCTAGGTCACGGGCGTGACATGTGGGTCACGGGCGTGACAATCCCGGGTGACCAATTCTGGGTTCGACGACCGTCGAACGGAGGTCGACGATCGTCGAAGGGTGGTCACGCCCTAGGTCACGGGCGTGACATATGGGTCACGGGCGTGACATGGTCATGAGGCAAAATCTGCGCTCGGCGATCGTCGCGCTGAGATCGACGATCGCCGAAGGGGTCACTCCCTTGGTCACGGGCGTGACACCTGGGTCACGGGCGTGACATGGCCATGACGCAAATTCTGCGCTTCGACGATTGTCCTGCTGAGATCGACGATCGTCGAAGGTGTCACGCCCTAGGTCACGGGCGTGACACGTAGGTCACGGGCGTGACAGGCCCGGGTTGAAAAATTCTGCGCCCGACGATCGTCTCCCTGAGATCGACGATCGTCGATAGAGTCACGCCCTAGGTCACGGGCGTGACGGGTCGGTCACGGGCGTGACCAAGCCGTGACCCGAAATCTCGGTCGATGTATTTCAATTTTTGGGCTTCCTAGGGTTCTGTCACGACCAACCGACTCCCAGGGGTCTAGTCGGAAATGAGATGTTACAAATCCCAATAAACAAAACAAAGATTTCGTCCCCGAAATCAAGGTTAAGCCTACGGGACTCTAATCGGGAAAAGAAGCTTGTAACATCCCATGAGAATTAAAGAAATTACATCTCTACGTTATGTTTGCTTTATGCGGTTTCAAATCTAAGATTAATTCGCCCAATTAACTAGGTATATACACCCCAATAAACAAAAGATTAGCCCCTATTCTTGAAATTTCAGTCCTATTGGTTTAAAATAGGAAGGCAAATTGATTGTCCAGAGGGGTTGTGAGGTATACCTGACGAAAAAGTTCCGGGTATTTTTGCTGCATCAAGTCCTGTGGCTCCTATGTATGCTCCTCCTGCCCATGATTGTTCCACAGAATCTTGACTAACGGAACCTTCTTCCGTCGCAAGACCCGCACTATTGTATCGTCAATCCTGATAGGCTCCAAATTGACTAACCGATCCGAGGCCACCGGGCCAACTGTCGAGGAGATCATCTGCTCAGGGCGTAGCAGAGCCCTCCAAAGTGAGGAGACGTGGAAGACGTCATGCAATCCCGCTAACTCCGGCGGTAGCTCCAGTCTATAGGCTAAAGGGCTGATCCGCTCCAGGATCCTATAAGGCCCCATATATCTCGGACTGAGCTTCTTCCGCCCACGCACCCGCGAAACACCGTGCATCGGCCGTATCTTCAAGAAAACTCGGTCTCCCACCTGGAACTCCACTTGACGATGCCTCGCATCGTAGTATTTCGCCTGTCTGCTCTGGGCTTCCAACATCCTGTCTCGGATCAATCTAATCTGAGCATCTGTATCTCCCACAAACTCCGAGCCTAGTGCATGCGGATCCTCATCCTGAACCCATGATAGTGGGGTCCTGCACCTCCTTCCGTACAACGCCTCGTATGGAGCCATGCCTATGCTGGACTGATGAGCGTTGTTGTACGAAAACTCGACCAGTGGCAGCAATCTCTCCCATGGCTCGCCACGGTCCAAAATACACAGACACAACAGATCCTCCAGTGTACGGTTGGTGCGCTCTGTCTGTCCGTCGGTCTGAGGGTGAAAAGCTGTGCTGAATGTCAATCGAGAACCCAGATGGGCCTGGACTGACCTCCATTCCCTGGATGTAAACCGCCCATCCCGATCCGAAACGATAGTCTTGGGCACCCCATGATAACGCACAAACTGCTCAATGAACCTCCGTACTAATACACTGACCGGTGTGTCCTTTGCCACTAGAATGAATCTGACCACCTTTGTTAGTCTGTCCACTATCACCCAGATCGAGTCATTCTCCGCACGGGATCGAGGTAGCCCATGTATGAAGTCCATGGCTATATCCTCAAACTTCCACTCCGGCACCGAAAGCGGCTGCAGCAGGCCTGCCGGGTTCCTACACTCCGCCTTCATGAGCTGGCAGGCCTCGCAATGCGTCACAAAGTACGTAATATCTTTCTTCATACCCGGCCAGTACATCGTCCTCTTCAAATCCTTTACCATCTTGGTGATCCCCGGGTGTACCGAATACCGGCTGCAGTGAGCTTCCGTCAAAATGTCCTCCCGGATCCGTCCCCCTGCTGGTATGTAGACTCTGCCCCGGAAACACAGGAGCCCATCCCTCAAAGAGTAATCTCCTGTCGTGCCTTCCTCCAAGGCTCGGAATATCGGCTCAGCTCTCTCATCCAGCATCTGCCCATCTCTGATGCGGTCTCGAATATCATCAGTAGTAGCCATCGACCCCAGGTACTCCATGTATAGCTCCGGGTCATTCTCAGACACTAGTGAAATCTGCATCTCCTCGAATGATCTAACCAACTCCAAGGCCATCAGCTGCGGACCTACTCCTGTCGTACTCGCTCTCCGGCTCAAAGCATCCGCGACCACGTTCGCTTTCCCCGGATGGTAGTGCATGGTATACTGGTAGTCTGACAGAAACTCCACCCAGCGTCTCTGTCTGATGTTTACCTCCTTCTAGGTGTCGACGTACTTCAGATTCTTGTGGTCGGAGAAGATATCACAATGTACTCCGTAGAGATAGTGTCGCCAGATCTTGAGAGCAAAAATGACTGCCCCCATCTCCAAATCGTGCACGAGGTAGTTCTGCTCGTGCTGCTTCAGCTGACGGGAGGCATAGGCTATTACATGCCCATTCTGCATCAGAACGACACCCATCCCCTGATAGAAAGCATCTGTGTACACCTGGAATCCCTCCTTCCCTGATGGAAGAGCAAGGATGGGGGCCGAGGTGAGACTATCCTTCAGCTCCTGGAAGGCAGATTCGCATCGCGGTGTCCAAATAAAAGGGGACTCCTTCTTCGTCAGAGACGTAAGAGGGAGGGCAATCTGAGAGAACCCCTTTACGAACTTCCGGTAGTAACCGGCAAGTCCCAAGAAACTTCGAACATCTGAGGCCGACTTTAGCGGTGGCCAATCTCGTACTGCCTGGACCTTCGCCGGATCCACTGCCAGACCTGCTCCACTGATGACATGGCCCAGAAAGGCCACCTCCTTTAGCCAGAACTGGCACTTGCTGTACTTGGCATACATCTCATGCTCACGCAGCTTCTCCAAGGTCAAGGCCAGATGTCTCGCGTGCTCCTCCTCCGTCCTTGAATAGATAAGGATGTCGTCGATGAATACGATAATGAAGACGTCCAGATACTCTTCGAACACCCGATTCATCAGGGTCATGAATGCGGAGGGTGCATTCGTGAGCCCGAACGGCATCACTGTAAACTCGTACAAGCCGTATCTGCTGCTGAAGGCCATCTTCGGGATGTTCTCCTCCCGAATACGAAGCTGGTAGTACCCTGACCTCAGATCTAACTTTGAGAACCAATGGGCTCCCTCCAGCTGGTCAAATAGCTCGTCTATCCTTGGTAAGGGATAAGTATTCCAGACTGTCAACCTGTTCAGAGCCCGGTAATCGATGCACAATCGAAGGGTCCCGTCCTTCTTCTTAACGAACAACACCGGAGCTCCCCATGGTGAAGAGCTAGGCCGAATGAACCCGGCCTCCACTAACTCCTGAAGCTGGCTTCGAAATTCCACCAACTCCTTTGGGGCCATTCGATAGGGAGCTCTGGATACCGGCTTAGCCCCCAGTACGAGCTGAATCTGGAAGTCCTTCTCTTGGTGCGGGGGTAGCCCTGGTAGCTTCTCCGGAAACACGTCGGCGAAGTCCCGTACTACTGGAATATCTGCAATGGAGTCCTTGGCCATGACCGTCTCAAAAAGGACCTGATAAACTTCTTCCCCCTGCAGGTGGGCCTTAACGGTCTGCACAGACGATAGTAAGGTACGGGGTGCTGGTATAATACCTTCGATGACAATGAATGAGTCGTCGTGCCTCACGGTGATCCTCTTCGCCACGCAATCGATCTGGGCATGGTTCCAATACAGCCAAGTCATGCCCAGGATCAGATCGTAATCTGGCATCTTCAGAACCGTCGCTGGTGCCTCAAACGCCTTCCCGCCGATCCTCGCTTCCATATTGCAATGAGCAGAGGTCATTATCTCTGATCCATCGGGTAGGCGTACCCTCATCATCTTCCCGGTGAATGGCTCCACACCTGCCAGTCCTTTCACGAAATCCTCCGACACGAACGATTGCGATGCACCAGTGTCGAAGAGGGTGTGAGCGGGCTTGCCGCTAACGAAGACTATGCCTGGGGTAATTAAGTGTCTTAGTATTCTTGTTGCAGTTGTCTTCTCTTAATTTTCTAACCAGGTTATGTCTAGAATACTAGTTTATATGAAGAATATTTAAAAGTACTGCCATACCTGTGATAACCTGCTCCGGGTTTCGGGGCTGTATCAGGTCTAGAGCATACACCTGCTCTCTCTCTGGCCTGCGGCCTTGATCCTGAAATCCTCGTCCTCGATCCAGTCCTCGTCCGCCAAACTATCGGGGAGGTGGAGCGCCCTGATGTGCTGGTGGGGGTGCTCGCCTCATAGGGCAGTTCCTCTTGATATGCCCCGGCTGGTTGCACTGATAGCATACCGGTGGCTGCTCTGCCGTCCTTGGCATTTCCAGCATCTGTATAGGCTGGGGAGCCAACACCCCCTGGCTCCTCTGCTCCTGCCCAAACTCCTGACGAGGCTGATCCCCGTTCCTTCTCTCCCCAATAACCTGGCCCCGGGGACGGTCTCTACGACCTCCAATCACTGTATCATCAGCCGGTCTCTTCCGGCTCTTCACTGTAAGCTGATCCGCCTCTCTCTTCTTAGCCATCTCCAGAATCCTGGCCAGACTCCCCTCTGAGATGAAAAGGAGGGCCTGTCTCATGTCATCTTGCAGCCCCTTGTAAAACCTCCGGGCATAGCCAGCATCGTCTAACTGGTAAGCGTCCGCATAGCGGGCCAGGTGAGTGAACTCCTGATAGTACTCCACCATAGTCCTGTTCCCCTGCCTCAACCGCAGGAACCTATCCTCCAGGTCATCCCTCGCCGACTGAGGTACAAAATGGCCCAAGAGCGTTGCTCTGAACTCCTCCCAAGTAATATCAGCGCAGTCCATCCCCGCAAAGGTGGTGTCCAGCTGAGATTTCCACCACCTCTTTCTGTGTGACTCTAAGCAGGAAACTGCCAAAGCGACTGCCTCCTCAGTAGGGCATCGAATCCCTGCCAGCATCTCATAAATGGTGTCCAACCATTCCTCCGTACGCACTGCAGACTCCGTCCCCTGGTAAGATGGAGGGGAAAGTCCCCGGAAGACAGTCATCCAATTGGCCCCGGGGTTTGGCTGTGGAGCCGGGGCTTGCTGAGCTCTGAAGGCCTCCAGAATGGCCGTCAGTGTTTGCCCCATCTCCGTCTGCTGGAACGGAGCTGGAGCCGGCGGGGGCGGGACCTCATTCTGAGCCTGGGGTGTCCCCTGCTGTGGTGTAGGGTTCATTGCTGGCTACAAGTAAAAAATCCATTTGTTAGAGGATGTATGAATGGAATATAAGAAAGGTTAGGATGGACTTTCACGTGTGATTCCCTCATGGGCACACCACTGCTTCCGCTGCTAGTTTGTCCGCAAACTAAGCTCGCACGGGGGTGGCCCAAGGTTTCGTGGACTACTTCTCTTCCGATCGAGGTCTCATCTGATACCACTTGTAAGACCCCGGTGGGTTAAAAAAAAAGGGGGTCTTACAAGTCTCACACCCTACTTATCCTGAAAGTCCATCCTAACTTTTTTTTTAACCCACCGGGGTTTTAGCCCAGAATTGCCGCTTTGCGGTGGCACCGACTCACGGGAAGGCAACCACTACAAAACGCCAATTCTGCCGGCCCTTTTCGATCACAAGAGAGAGAAGTAATTATACATAAAATGTAAACAAGTCCACAGAAATATGTAAATAAAAGTGAAATCACATCCAGTCCATCAGTAGGTAATAATAGGAAATAGATAAATGGGCTCAAGCCCAGTACATCAGAGTTCACACTACAAATCACTCATCGCGGAAGCTATAAAACTACTAATCACTCACGGAGCTGGTCGCAGGTGCACCGGTGCTAGACTGTCCCACCTCCATGCGCACCGTACTCCGCTGGTGCTGGTCCCTGGACTGCTGGTCCCTGTCTCCCATCCGGAGCTCCTGTAATGTTGTGGTTCGAAAACTATTAGTCATAAAGACTAAGCCCTATCATCCCCTACCCCTCCCACCACGGCTCCTAAGCACCGGGCGGAGAGGAGGAAAGGGAAGCTACAAAGGTGGAGAATAATCAAGCAGATGACAAGGGAGCTAATCTAACAATTATTTAGAATAGAGTACAACTAGCAAGCCTATGGTAGTAAATGGTAATAAGGAGAGCAATTAATAAGTAGCAATTTGTATAAAAAGGCAGCTAGAGAACAGTAAGTAAACAAGCAAGTAAATAAGTATGTAACCTTAACTTATATGAATGCCCATACAAACTTATAAGTTAAGGGGTCTTCCGCAAGGCTCCCATCGTATAAAAAGTCCCATACTGATTTATACGTTGGGGTGTCGGTTGAATGCAATTATGAGTGTAGTGATATGCTATGCCATGATTCATGCAAGTACAACACACGCACACGACTCTATGCGCACAGACCTTTAGTTCCCCCTGTTCGGGCAGCTAGCTTCACTCCCAGGAACCTCCGTAGTGGCAAACGGAGACAGTGGGTCGGGCCCCCCACTCCTAGGCGGGTATCCACACTACCGGGCCTAGCCCTTCCGTACGCCCCTAGAAGAACACAACCTAGAGTATCCGCGTACTACTGCTGGCTGTACCCACCAGACTTTCTTTGGCTAAGTGTCCCACACCGCCGAGTCAACGTACCGATGTCGGTGTGAACGACAATCAGATACCGAAGACCCACCACCTTTATTCTGTACTCCAACTCTCGAGCCCTCGGCCCCCCGGACAGTCCCGTCCGTGTATCTACCTTCAGAGCTACCGTCTGAAAGGCAACCAAACCAATTATTCTACCTTCCTAGCTACCGAGGTGTGTGTATGTGCAACCCTAGTTATACTAGTTGCTCTTTAATTTATTATTCCTATGGTTTACGTTAGCCCAGGACTGCCCCCGGCATACCCCGTGAAGGGCTCTCAAGGGGCACTAGGAACCAAGACGGCGGCATTACGGCCCGAAGTTCCCTTTCGCAAGGCACCTATTGTTATTGGTCGATCTCCCTTAACCCGATCCCCTTTTAGTTACTTTAGATCTAACCCTAGAGTATTAAGACTCTTCCTCTTCTTCCCGGGATGGACGATCTTCCGTCATTCCCGAACACCACTTAACCTTAACCAGTCTCACACCCTACTTATCCTGACTTCCAATAATGAACTTAATCGTAGCTTGCCCTAACCAACCAGCAACTACCAAAATTCCATTTCCCAAGTTCACTATTACTCTAGTTCAATTTCCGTGGTTTTACTATATGCAGACCATCCTAAGCTATATGAGGTACACAAGGGGAGGTACTCCAAATTGTCTTCCAAATCTCTTATAATATTTACTGGAGGTCTACCATATCATAATTTGTCTAAATCCAGAAACTTAAAACTTTCCTAATTAATCTGATATTTATTTAATTTTCCCAAAGGATGGGCCATGGATCATTTTAAACATGAACCACATGATCCTCCTAAGTAATGGCTACCCAAAAAATCATGATCATTAAATAACAGCAAGATAACCTCAAATACAAATTTTCAGAATTTTACAGAAAGTATTTAGCCTCTAATTAATTTATCCAGTATAAACACGTTAATCCTACGTAAAGAAGGAAGTACTGAAATTACTCATCGGAAAATTATAGAAAAATTATTAATCAGTAGTATGATATAGAAAAGATCTTTGTGCAAAGAATCATAATTTTTACCAGCTTGCTAAACACCACTATAGATTTAATCAATATTCAAGGTAAAACATACTTAATGAAGCAAGCCTTAGAATTAAACTTCCAAAAATCCCATAAAAATTCACAGAGATTTAAAATCATAATAAACGTTCTCTGCTTAAATTTCATCAATTTCCAGGAAGTATGTATTTCATAATAAATTTTCTAAGCAAATCATACAAGCTACTAAGTCGTTAATGAAGTATCCAAAATAATGATCTTAAAATTCATAGTAAAATATCCAGAGCTTGTACCATCCCTATAATTCACTCTACCCAAATCTCATCACTTTTCAATGTAATTTAGTGTCATTTCCTATCTCTACAAGTTTTGCACCCTAAACTAGGGTTAGGTTTTTAGGTATCCCAACAGTCTCCAAATCTACTAAGATTTCATCCAGAGAACTATAATGGCCCTATGGTCCTCTTCACCAAATTCCGAGTTAATCCAAGGTCTTACACGCGACATGAAATTACGAGACGATCGGACTCACCTATCACAGGTTTCGATCGTTTGCGCGACTGAACTAACACACGTTTGTAGGAGTCTAAATAGACTCAAATATTCACATACGACTTCACCGGGACGTCTCGATGAATCGAGTCTACCTTATGAAAAATTTCCAACACATTGTCCATCCAATCTCAAAGCCCCACATCGAACGACTCAGAATCCATGTTAAAAATGAATTCACGACCTCGTACAAGGCTCGACACACTATCATTTGCCGGGCCGTGTCAGTTTATTTATGATCTTGGAGTTGTACACGGGTTGGTACATAGCCGTATGCAAAGCCATGTCTCTCTCAAGATATAAATCTCTTTACATAACTAAAAAAACTAAACATAAACACAACCTTAGACACGACCGTATTCATGGTCATGATTGCAGCTTATTAACATGACTTCTATATATGATCACGTGCCTAGTCATATCCATTGTTAAATACCCGGAGCTTGCTCCAAACTCTTCCAAATTTCTTCCAATATTGAGATATAATTATATCATGCCTCTAAATAAAATTGGGGTAAAGCATTTTTTGATAATTACTATTCGCACACCACATAAAACAAAATTCATTTATTACACTCTAGAACCATGCAAGACATGTCTATATCCTCACAAATTATTCAAAGGTGAGCATGGAGATCCAAAAAGAAATTTTGGGGTGTTACATGAGGTCTGCACATCCGACGACGAAACATGCCACATTTGACCGCCATAACTAGAAAATTTACAGAGTTGCTACATTTGAGTATTTAGAAGATGAATTGGGTGAACCCCATTCATCTTCTCCTTGTGAGATTTCTCTGATGGTTCAGCCAATCCTCGCCGAATCACTATCAGAAGCCCAAAGTTTCTCTGAATCACCAACCAACCAGTTGCGGAACTAAGATTTTGAAGTCGCATGAGCACAATCTAAGTACTGTCAATTCGGGGGATTCGGGGGTAGTGCCCCCGATTTTTTTTTGCAAAGATATTTATGTACTGAAAATATTGAGCGGGGGCTCATTGTGAAATCTGGACTGAAACAATCCAGATTTCATTTGTAAATCTGGACTGTTCATTGTGAAATCTGGACTGAAACAGTCCAGATTTCACAATGAAATCTGGACTGTTCATTGTGAAATCTGGACTGAAATCTCAGTCCAGATTTCACAATTTCGTGATTTCTGGACGGATTTCGACTGAAATCAGTCCAGAAATCTGGAGATTTCAGTACAGAAATCTGAAGATGAATGATTTTAAGTGGTAATCAGTTAAGAAATGAATGGTAAGAAGAAGAAGAAGAAGTTACCAAGCGGGAGCAGCCAGGGGCAGCAGGAGCAGCCGGGAGCAGCTCGGGCACGGGAGCAGCGGCGGCTAGGGCGCGGGAGCAGCGACGGGATTTCTTCTCCCCCGATGAAAATCGCGGAAAAAGCGGTCGGGCACGTGCCCTACCGTGCCTAGGGATAGTTTCGCCCGTGCAATCAACAATTCTCTTTCAGGAGTATTAGATCGCAGTTCATGCATCTCTAGAGTATGTCGATCAACGAAATGCTCTCCAAGAAGGCTAACGAGGCCATGAATATTGTAAGAAGCTTACTTTGCTGAAGTTTTTTTCGTTCTGCTTGCTTGTTGCTCTCTCTTGTCAGTTTGTATAGTGGAAGACCAAGCAGATCTGCTATATTATGACCGTATGTCTTAAAAATCATCCAGATTTGTCTCTAAACTGTCATTATTTGTCAGTAAATCCTTCTTCTAGCGATCACTAATGACGTTCCATAGTGGTTGTGCCTCCTGCACTTTGAAAGAAGTTATAACACACCTATAATTCAATTAGGGTCCGTTCGTTTCAACAACATTGATATTAAAGTATTAGCTTTAAGAAAATGAAAGTCATTTTCGTTGTTCGTATCAACATTTGTAGAGTGAAATTGGCTTTCTGGTGGAAAGCCATAGATATTCACACAAAACTAAAAACTCATTGGTTCAATATCTATCTCCAGGTGAGGATATTGAGATTGTCAACATCGGGTTTTGAAAAGATGAGTAATTTTTTTCTGCATGAATGCGATTTTTTTGGATCAGGCAAGATTTTTTCCCCCGAACGCAATTTTTTTGCACGGACGCGCTTTTTTTGGCAAGACGATATTTTTTCGTCAGGATGCAATTTTTTCGCCCGGACACGTTATTTTCTCCCGAACGCGTTTTTTTTCGCCCGGTCGCGATTTTTTCTCCGGGGCGCGATTTTTTCGCTTGAAGGCGTTTTCTTCCCCAGTACGCAATTTTTTCGCCCGGACGCGATTTTTTCGCCCGTGCAGGATTTTGTTGCACGGAAGCGATTTTTTTCTCCCCGAGGTGTTTTTTTCGCCCGGGGCATTTTTTCTCCCGCAAGCGATTTTTTCGCCCGAGCGCGGTTTGTTCGCCCGACGCGGTTTTTTCGCCCGGACGCGGTTTTTTCGCCCGGACGTGATTTTTTCGCCCGTGCGTGATTTTTTTGCCCGGGCACAATTTTTCCGTGCGAGCGCGATTTTTCCGCCCGGACGCGATTTTTCGCTCGGACGTGATTTTTTCGGCCGGGCGCGAATTTTTCGGCCGGACGCGACTCTTTCGGCCGGACACGACTTTTTCGCCCTGACGTGACTTTTTCGCACGGACGCGATTTTTTCGCCCCGAAGCAAAAATTTCGCGACGGGGCGAAAAAGTCGCGTCCGAACGAAAAAAGTCGCGCCCGGGCGAAAAAATCGCGTCCTGTTGAAAAAATCGCATCTGGGGAAAAAAATTGAGTTCAGGCGGGAAAATCGCGCCTGGGCGAAAAAAATGCGCCCGGGCGGAAAAGCCGATTCCGGGCGGAAAAATCGCGCCTGGGCAAAAAAATCGTGTCCGGGCGAAAAAATCACTTCCGGGCAAAAAATACGTCCACGGACGAAAAAATTGCGTCGGGGCGAAAAAATCGCAGCCGGGCTTTAAAATCGTGCCCGGGCGAAAAAACGGCGCCCGGGCGGAAAAATCGCGGCCGGGCGAAAAAATCTCGCTTGGGCGAAAAAATCGCTTTCCGGGCGAAAAAAATGCCCACGAGCGAAAAAAACACCTCTGAGCGAAAAAATCACGTTCGTGCAAAAAAATTGCGTCCGAGCAAAAAAATCGCGTCCGGACGAAAAAATTACGTCCGTACGAAAAACTCGCGTTTGGACGAAAAATTTCGCGTTCTGATCGAAAAATTTAAGCCCGGGC
The DNA here is from genome assembly GCA_039513925.1 of Platanthera zijinensis. Lineage (NCBI taxonomy): Eukaryota > Viridiplantae > Streptophyta > Magnoliopsida > Asparagales > Orchidaceae > Platanthera > Platanthera zijinensis. Next base: position 290,935 of record CM077081.1, on the reverse strand, counting down.
AAAAAGATCACGTCATGACGAAAAAATTGTGTCCGGGCGATAAAATTGATGCCGGGCGAAAAATCCGCGTTTGTTATTTTTAATGAGAGCATTGACCGATGCCAATTCCTATGATTGAAAATCTTTCTGCAAACGAACAATAAAAAGTGATTAATGCCAATTCTTATGACAGAAAGTCATGTTGCAGCCGAACAAAAGAATTGGATTTAAACACAATTCTATTTCCCATGTTTATTGATATTGAATTAAAAGCCAATACTAACGAACGGAGCCTTAAAGACTTGCAGGTATTCTGCAAGAAAAAATACGACTCTATCATCAGAATATATGACTTATGCAACTGAAAGTAGACGCATAACAAAAACCCTAACTAAACATACCTATAGACAAAAAAATCCTTATGGATTCATTACTCATAAAAATATGACCCAACGTACTGCTACATTAGTGAGGAAGTCGCAGACATCTTCTAGTTCTGCTAGGGTATCATCATTCATTTTATTTTTAACGACCCCATTCAGTCAAATATAGAAATCCAACTTCGCAGTTGAGCGAAAAAGAAGAGACACATTGTGATATGTACCTTTTATTCTCTAAACAAAATCCTTCGCCAGTGATTTAGGGATCATTTGACGCGGCGGGTGGAGACGGGGCGGGAGGAGCCGGGCCGCTGCTCGAACAAGAGGGGGGAAGCCGCCGTTCGAAATGCAGCGGATTGCTCCATTCCTCAAGGGGTGGCGGGTGGAGACGCAGCAAACGCCGCCGCCGGGCGTTTGGTTACCCGACTTGTGGCGGCGTTTGCCGCAAACGCGACCTCCAAATGCCGCGCCAAATGAACCCTAGGACCTTTTTCCACTGCTTGGGAATCACATTCGTGTAGCACGGGAGGAGCGGGGGAGAGGGAGAGGGAGATTTCAAAAATGAGAGAATGCGGTGGGTCCCAATACACAATAAATTTTGGGTGGACCTGCCTCACCGTGAGCAAAGAAATCAGGACAGTGCACTCGCACATCACTATATTTGATGTGCGAGTGCACGACACTGATCTCGCGTTCACGATGAGCCACTCTCGCCCAAAAATGACTCCCCATGAGTCCCCACTACAAGAAAAAAAAGGACTTAGTTACTTATTCGTGCATATAAATTTAGGTAAAATTTGCACATATTACGGCCCCCATATAAGTCATGCAGCGGTCAGCCCGCCCATTAATCACAAGCACATTGCATCATGCAACCACGACTTATGCCAGGATCGGGATTGACCTCAACGGGAGGAATGCTAGGTCATCGCTGCTCCTCTCCTCCCCGAGGGCTTCGATGGTTCCTCCTCCTCGCATTCTAGACCGCCTCAGGGGTTCGCCACGACGGACCGCTTCACCTCCTCTCCACAACGCCGCCGGGCACCTCCTCCCGCGATCGCCAAACTGAAGGGAAGTCGGCTTCTGTCCGCAAGGCTACCTCGGTCCTCTCTCAATCTGCGAAGCGTTGGCGGGGCTTTGAGAGATTGGATCTTCTCGAGTCCGAAGGTGATGAGCCAGAGTCTCGAATCCCCGTAGTTGGTGAACAATAGCCATCCCCAATGAATCGAAGGTAGAAGAATCTGAGGATGCTCTATTGTGATCGTGTTTTTCTCCGGAGAATAATACCTTTGATTACTTAGAGGAATGCAAAAGGAAGGAAAGCGCCTCCATTAGGAAACCAGTCTGCTTTTGCTCTCAACCTGTGTCCTATGGTTCATACATCCTGTTCCAGGTATTATAACATTTTCTACCACGCAATTTCTTTTCTGTATCATCTCCTCTGCTCTGTATCGTTTAGCTTCATATCTTCTCCGTTCTTACTTCTTCCACATAAAGAAAACTGTCGTTAAGCCTCAAATCTTCTCCATTAGTGATTGTTCTGAGTGAAGGTAATAATTAATCATTTTTCTTATGATTATGGCATATGAATATGCTTGTATGTATAGGATTGAGCTGCTGGAGTGGCCGTGGACAAAAAGTTAGTGAAACTGGATAGCGGATATGTCGAGTGAATGTGGAAGGTAAGCTACAAAAATACAGGGGTGGAACTATAGCTGGGTACCCGGGGGAACTCGTTCGATTTGGAATAAGGAAAAAATGGGTATGGATTGGGGTAGGCTACTTAGGGACTTAAAAATATCATGTCTTTATTCCATCAACCTTCAGATTTAATAGCCAACCGGCTAATTTTGTAGCAACTGCAAATTGTATCACACAATGTCCTTCTTGTATACAGTATTAGTTTCGATTGCGGATTGCTTATCGACCTTCGTCGTTCCGAGTTCCAATCGCTCATCTCCTGTCAACCTTTGTCCATTTGATAGGGCCGTGCTATGCCCGAAGCCTTCACACTGATGATAAATGCCATCTCATACGTACTAGTTAATCCCTTACCACGAGTGCTAGGGAGGTATGCAGTACAGGTCTGCTGTTTGCCAGTGATTGTCTGATTTTATTACTTAATAGTTCATACTCTCATCCTCAAGATTCAATTTCAAGTTTGCTTTCAAATCTTATTGCTATTGGATAGATTTTGATGATAGCTTTCTCAATTTAACCGTGCTAACCCAGGGCCGATGGTTTTCTATTTTCATTAGTCTTGATAGTTTCATCCTCTATATTCAGTTCAGTTTTGTGTTCATTTTTATTCAAAATTTAAATCAATTTTGAGAAGTGAAAAATGCAGAGTAGCTACTGTCTTACTGAAAAGTGAAAATTGCAAAGTAAGTTTGCCAAGTACTGACATGTAATTTAATTAGTGATTCTAAATAGTTGAATGCCATGGGTTGTTGAATTGCAATTTTCAATTATAGAATCACTGTAAATAGTTGATTGAATCGCGATGTGCAAGTATTGAATTGCAATTTCTAAGTGATTTTAAATAGTTTAATTTTCTTACAGTTTATAACTTGATATTGTTTTGAATTTTGATTTGTTTTTGTGCCCGAGCTGAGGTAATTTCTTTGTTCCACCACTGAGACAGATGTCAGTGACTTGGAAAGAGGTCAACAGTGGAAATGACATTGCGTTTTGGTTAAAGAGAGAGGTGGAGAGGGAAGTTGAGGGATAGAGCTTCAAACACAGCTGGAGACCTTGGTTGTGCTTGCAGTGGATAAAGGATCAGTTTGGTTGCCAACAAGGAGGTGCTTGGGTTGAAGGTTGGTGAGGGGGAGGAGGAGATGGAAGGGGAGTGGCTTGCTCTGGTATGTACATAGAAGATTCCATAGAGAGATTGAGATGATGAAGGAATATTGTTGTTAGGAGTGGTGGAATGGAGGCACATGTTGATGATGGTGATGGTCTGTGGTTGCTGATTGAAGTTGACATGGATCTCCCAATTAATACAAAAACCTATAATCTTTGTGCTTGAAATTTTGAGCTAGACATATCAGTTCTAAACTTGATTGGAATGTTCGTGTAATTTTAGAGCTTTGAACTATGATATTATAATAATATATAGTACTGATGCAACCCGAGTCACATTTTTTTTATTTTTAATATGGTACTTCATGTCTTTATTTGTTTTTGTAGTGCATGCTTTGGCGCCCTTTTGGATCGCTATGAGTTGTATCACGCATGTTATGAACGCCTCTATGATATTTTGTGCTGCGCATGTTATTCGTGCTTATTTATTTGGCTTGTTGGTGTGACCGGCAAACGAGACCATGAATGCAAAGGTTCGATAGTCTAGGAGATAGGTTCATTCGGCCAGGCTTAATTAATTAACAATTTTAAAATTAAAAACTCGATAATTGTAAATAGGAGAATACCTATGATCATGCCATCTTTTATAATTATCAAATCTCTTTTAAGTTAAGCCCGATTCTAAAGTAATTTGCCAGCCGGCCCAGCCCACTCCAAAGGCCCACTCCAAAATTTTTAAGCCTTTAATTCTCATATAAGAACAGTGCATCCTCTACCTTTGTCGACAGCTGGAGAAAGAAAGGAATAGAGCCACACTCGCGAGCCCCATTCCCTTCCTTCCAGCGCCGCAACTTGCCTCGTTCGTTCGACGACCCTCTCTCCTCCACCGCCAGCCAACCCAGCTGGTTCCCCCCAACCTTCCAGTGGCCTATCCTCCACTTCCTGAAGTCTGAGTCTACGATCTCGCCGCTAACGCTTCAAACTCCGACCGTCAACACCACACTTTCTGTGCCGCAACTGCTCGAATGACTCTGAAGTGGCTTCTAGAGGGTTCGACTACTTCTGCCGATCCCTTCCCAACAGCCCTCGACGGTGCCGATCTGCTTTCTTCCGTACGACATGTCCGTCAACTTCCCCTGCAACCTCCGACAAAGAAACCAGCTCCCAGTATCCAATATTCCAGCGATCTCCAGGCTTGCCAGATCCTAGATTGGCGCATCACCCTCCGTCTCCTGCAAGGGGTCCACTCTTTCGCTGCCTCTTCTCCTGTGGTATACCTCTCAATCTCTACGCTCCCAAACCTTAGTTGTTTTATGCTCAAATTATAAATGAATAGTTAGTTATTAGAGATTGCCTGAATTAATCATCTCCTGATTATTGTTAATTTTCATATTTGTGGATACTAATCACTGAAATACATTGCATGTGAAATTGTGATTCATAATGTTTTATGTTTGAGTGGTTGCTTACGTTCGCCAGCAAAGCCCAAATTAGTCATCGTTTGAAATAATCCGGGGAGTTTCACTTCACACCACAATTATTTAGAGGGATCGCAGATTTTATCTTTTAAAACTACAACCCTAATTTTAGTCTACATCAGTTTGGTGTGGCTCCTGGGACATCTCACTCCTATTGTGGGATTGCTGAGCGGTGTTCGTTTTCGAAATTTTAAGTTTAAGAGTTTTTCAATTTATCCATGGAGTCGAGAGTTGAACACAAAAAGAAGTTTGAGTGACATGAGTAAGCGTATGGAAGAACTCCTGACCGCTGTCACCGCACTCCGTCTCCGCGAGAGATACGAACCTTAGGTGACATGAGTAGGCGTATGGAAGAACTCCTGGCCGCTGTCACCGCACACTCTGTCTTCACGAGAGATTAAAAACAAGTCATGTTAGGGTTACACACCCCAGTCAATAACCTAGAAGCCCAATTTTATCTAGGGTGTCCTCCTGCACGACCCCCTACACCACCAGAACCCCAACTAACAAATCAAGATAATAGGAATCCACCTTGGTGGGATACTAGTATTAAGTTAGATGTTGGTGATTTTGAGGGCACATTAGAGCCCGAGGTGTGTCTAGACTAGTGTGACCGATTGGAGTGATTCCTCAGCTGGAAGTGCACACTTGCCCACCAACAAGTGGAGTATGCTACCTTGAAGCTGAAGGTCCCTGCACTCACATGGTGGGGGCAGGTCGAGCAGATGCAGTACACTCTGGGACAACCGCCTGTCACCACTTGGGTTGGGTTGCGTTCAAAGCTCAACTCAAGGGAGGTATGTCCCTACTGATTTTATGCAGACCTTGCATCGTAGGTACCACAACCTACGACAAGACAGACAAACTATTGATGAGTACATGAACAAGTTTCTTGTACTCCAGTCATGTTTAGACCCGAGGGGGGATGACCACGTGGTCATGGCCCGCTATCTTAATGGGCCACGATATGCCAACAAGACCTGTTAGAGCTTCACGATATCGATATCCGGGATCTGGGAGAGATCTGCAGCTGAGCACGTCGAGTGCAGGCCCTCCTAAAGAGGGCATCTGGTCAGAGGTCTACTGATGGACCTAGGTCTACTGATGGACCTAGGTCTACTGATGGACCTAGGTCTACTGATGGACCTAGGTCTACTGATGGACCTAGGTCTACTGATAAACCTACTTCGAGTGCCACCGCCACTGCACCCACATCTAGCATTTATGATCTCTTTCCTCTTGTCATTACTGGGGCCCCGACTCCTCACCCTGACCCCTACCGAGGTAAGGAGCCCATGGGATCCAGGCCCATCACTGGTGTATTCCGATGCTTCAAGTGTTTGGAGCTTGGACACAAATCTTCTGAGTGTCCGCGACGCCACTTCGACGCAATTATCGATTCTACCAATGGGCATGAACCTGAGTACAGAGTTTTTCTTAGTGACTCCCAGCCTGAGCCCCATCTCGAGGTTGATAGCGTTATTGAGGTCGAGGGAGAGGAAGCAAAACACTTAGTTTGTGTCCTTCACTCTAGCTTGGTTTCCTCTAGCGAGACCACTAAGTATGATTCTCGGAGAAAGGAATTTTTTCGCACTACTGCGCGCATTGAAGGACATTTTTTTTCCATTATTATTGATAGCGGTAGTATGGAAAACTTTGTTTCTCAGCGTATGGTAGAGACGTTCGGACTTGTGACACACCCCTTTGATCAGGCATACCACTTATACGGGGTTAGTAGTCCTTTAACTGTACCCGTTACTCATTATTGTCAGGTGAAGTTCTTTATCGGGGACGTGTATCATGATTCCGTGTTATGTGATGTCGCCCCCATCGATGTTTATCACATTCTACTAGGACGACCATGGAAGTATGACCGACAGTTCTGTATGATAGTGTGAGGAACTCCCATTCCTTCAATCATCATGGGTGCAAGATTATTCTTCTTCCCCAGATGAATGGTCTTGTTCCTAGGGTACTAGGGAGGGCCTCTCCATCATCTATTTCGTCTTCCTTAGTCACCATTATAACACTCCTATTTAGTGATGCACTTCGGCCTGGGCCCCCGCTCCAGGAAGTTGTATCTGACTCTTGAGAGTCATCCATCTTGGGTGCTCTGGAAGCACCACCTCTTATTAACTTCGTATTCGATGAGCACGCGTTTAGTTCACATCACTTTTCTTTAGTTGCAGCCGAGCATGTTGAGCCACCTCATCACTATCGTTTGATATTTGAAATTTTTAGGCCGGGCCGTGTAAGGAGAGTCGAGACGGCCCATAGACTTTTTACACCTCAAAGGGACACCCACTTCCATGGCTTCTTATGGAAGATTGTACACGATAAAATTGGGATCTGTTTAAAATTTTGACTCGAGTAGGACTTCAACGGGTGAAATCATAGCGATAGTCGATCTTGGTCTAGCAAACGTTCGTAGGTGTCTATCGAGCGAGCGTATGTTGCATTATGAATTAATATTTTCACGGGTTGATCCCACTTGTTTCCTACTTTCCTTCCTACCTTATGCTTGCTCCCCACGCCGTCTCCGTCATCTTTTTGAAGTTCAAATAATTACTGATCATTTGAATGTTTGACATAAAATTTTGACTAATAGATTGCGAGCTTATTTGGAGCCTTATAATCTCATGGTTGATTTCATCAACCAAAATTATAATTTTCTAACGGTGATTAGTTTTCTGTCTCTTTCAGGGATGAGAGGTTCCCTCTAGATTCTGAGTCGCAACGATGACATCCGCAGGGCAGCTATACATCATTTCTCTGATCAACGCCTTGGACATTATAATGACTGGTTGCACTGCATTCTCGACGGGATCGAGTTCTTTCAACCCGGGGGAATTGATGCAACTCGAGTCACATTTTTATTATGGCACTTCATGTCTTTATTTTTTGTAGCGCACGCTTTAATGCCCTTTTGGATCGTTACGAGTTGTATCACACATGCTATGAGCGCCTCTATGATATTTTGTATATCACATGTTATTTACGCATATTTATTTGGCTGTTTGGTGTGACCGGTCAATGAGACCCTGAATGCAAAAGTCCGATAATCTAGGAGATAAGTTAACTAGGGCTAGCTTAATTAATTAACTATCTTAAAATTTAAAACTCGATAATTGCAAATGGGGGAATACCTATGATCATGCCCTCATTTATAATTATCAAATCCCTTTCAAGTTAAGCCCGATTCTAAAGTAATCTTCCAGCCCACTCCAAAATTTTAAAGCCTTTAATTCCTAATAATAAAACCCTAAAGCTTCTCATATAAGAACAGTGCATCCTCTACCTTTGTCAGCAGCTGGAGAAAGAAAGGAATAGGCCCGCACTCGCCAACCCTGTTCCCTTCCTTCCTGTGCCGCGACTTGTCTCGTTCGTTCGACGTCCCTCTCTCCCCCACCGCCAGCCAGCCCTGTGGGCACCTGATTCCCCCCAACTTTTCGGTGATCTGTCCTCCAGTTCCTGAAGCCTGAGTCTACGATCTTGCCTCCATCCCTTCCAGCTCCGACCGTCAACGCCACATTCTGTGCCGCAACTGCTCGAACGACTCCGGAGTGGCTTCCAGAGGGTTCGACTACTTTTGCCGATCCCTCCCCAACAACCGTCTCCTGCCGATCTTGTTTCTTCCGTGCGGCAAGTCCGTCAACTTCCCCTACAACCTCCGACTGAGCAACCAACTCTCGGTCTCCAATATTCCGGCGATCTCCAGGCTGGTTAGATCCTAGACAGGCGCATCTCCCTCCGTCTCCTGCTAGGGGCCCACTTCTTTGCTGCCTCTTCTCCTGTGGTATACCTCTCAATTTCTACGCTCTCAAACCTTAGTTGTTTTATGCTTAAATTATAAATGTATAGTTAGTTATTAGAGCTTGCCTGAATTAATCATATCTCCTGATTATCGTTGATTTTCATATCTGTGGATACCAATCACCAAAATAAATATCTTGTGGAATTGTGATTCATAATGTTTTATGTTCGAGCGGTTGCTTACTTTCGCTAGCAAAGCCCAGATTAGTCATGTTTTGAAATAATCCGGGGAGTTTCATTTTCGCGCCAGAATTATTTAGAGGGATCGCAGATTTTATCTTTTAAAACTACAACCCTAATTTTAGTTTACATCAAGTACCTTGCATGAAATCATTTTATGAATGATAAGGCATCCTAGTCTAACAAGTTGGATGACTGGGCAGCTTGATATAATTTTGTGATTCGCTTTTTGAAAATTCAATTTAGATGAAAATTTCTTGCATGGGATGAATCATTGGTAGCACAAGTGTAAAATGAGTGAAGCATAGATTAGAGCACGTTTTGATGTAGTTGTTGGTAGCATGATTTGAGTGGTTCGATTCCTTCAATTGGTATACGAACATTGAATCATCTCATGTAGATATAGAAAATTACACAAACTTACTGTACAACATATCTTGGAAAATTAAAAAATTAATGCATAAAATCTAGTTTTTATGCAGAAGTCGAAAATCTTACTCCACTTAGGACACTAAGAACCCAGCTCGACCAAAATATTACTCTATTATAAATCGGAACAAAATAATCAAAATGAGTGGAATGACAAAATGTGAGAGTTATATTAGGAAGTCTCCCCACTTGCGTAGGACTGTAAATTACTTCCCTCAGAAAACTAATGTTAGTTTCGCTAGAAGAAATAGGGCCCAATGATAATCCTAAATAGATCATTTTCCCCTTTGCTTACACGGTCATATCTATAGGCTCAAGTTGGTTATACGCCGGGTGACTGACAATTACTTGTGACTTAAAAAGGCGATGCCATACCTACTCTAAAGCCTTCTGTGCTTTCTTTTGCATCCACATGGTGATTTTGATAAAACATTATATAAAGAATGACACTTGTAAATCACACTTTACACACTCAATTCCTATATTCCGGCAAGACCCTTTAGGGTTCTTGCTTATATTTTTTGAGCTCCGCCAATTTCTATGAGGATGCCGCTAGTTGCGCGATGAAGAAATTGTCGGACTCTTGAGGGCAAAAGAAGTCCTTTGAGCTCCTTGTTGATTTCTCTTTTCTCATGGCAAGTATTTCCTCCTAGAAGGGCCAAATTGGCATCACATCGGTTTGTCCTGGGCCGCTGATGTCTGGGTCTATATTATTCTTATTTTTTTCATTGTTCTTTGAGAACTTCAGAAAGTATAGATGTACTTAAAGTTGGGCTGCCTCTTCGTTTTTGTAAGTTGAATAAGTACTCCCATCTCCCTTTTATTCTCCTGTCAACTCGATTTACTACTAAAATTTTATCGACACCTTACTTCAAATGGATCCTTGTCTAGTCTCCTTTCCTACAGTTCCCTGAGTAGGTCTAATGAGACCACCCGATTTGGCCTATTCTCCAACCTCTACTTTTCCTCACCTCGGTTTTTTGACGTTGTTGATTTAAACCGTGGGCTCTGCACGTTGAATTTCAGGGGGATGAGGGCCTTCCTTTTGTTTAATTATTTGTGTAGTGTTTGGCTTGTTGCCGTAGTGGGTGTTGTTTGCAGTGCCCACAAAATTGGAGGGTACATGCTTACCCACTTTATGTTTACATTTTCCACTTCAATATGTTCTTGATGAGCTTGTTTGCTACCTTGTTCTGTCCCTTACTTATCAAGCGATGCACTGTGGATGTGCACACTCTATTTTCAACTGGTCGCAGAACTCGCCCAACTATCAGTCAGCGAATTATGATTTGTTGTCGTTGATAATTTTCGGGGGATACTGCGTTGATAGACGATTTCTCCCTAGATGTTATTCACTATCTTGTTGGCTGTTCTCTGTTAGATGTGTTTGGAAGACTTGTCCAAGGGGTATTTATATAAAAAGAAGGAACAATACATTCTTGTTACATGATATGTGACTAATATATCTAACACTCCCCCTCAAATTATTACATATAAAGTTCATTCTAACACTAATAGAACAATACCAACCGTTGAGTTATGATAAAAGAGAGACGAGTCTTTCGTACCATGGGTAAGCCCGAACTGAGTGACTACAAATCGGAAACGAGCAAATCATGCTCGAGGGGATTTCTTTAATCCATATAACGACTTTCTGAGATGACACACCTTGTTTCGCTCCCCCTCTGCAACGAACCAAGGTGGTTGTTCCATGTGCATCTCTTCGTCTAAGGATCCATGAAGAAACACATTCTTGATGGCAAATTAGTACAAGAGCCACTGGTGAGAGGCTGCAAGTGAGAGCATGATACAAATAAACAACATTTTGATGACAAGGAAGAAGTTATCATCATAATCCATGCCATAAGTTTGAGCATAACCTTCGACAACCAAGCGTGTCTTCAAACGATCAAGGGAACCATCCACATTGACCTTGATGCAATAAATCCATTTGCATCCAATAGCCCGCTTGCCAGTGTGAAAGAGGACCAAGCCCCACGTTTTGTTAAGTTGAAGTGTCGTTAACTCATCGTTCATAACAGTCACCCAGCCAGGATGAGCTTTAGCCTCCGCAACAGTAGAAGGAAGGCGGTATTGATCCAGGGTGGAGTACAAGGCTGTATGAGAAGCCGATAATCCCTGGTAAGAACTAACATATAGAGATTTTCCTGACTAACCCGACTTCCTTTGCAGACTGCAATATGGAGATCTGGGCTAACTGACAAGGGATTCACATGCATGCTAACAAGGGCTTCCAGAGGAACAGTCGTCATATCATCGAGGAAAGAGGGAGGCTGCGGTGGTGGCACTAACGTACTATCAGAAGGGCGACGAGAGTAAACCTGCCCCCTAAAGGACACATGAGATCAGGCGGAGAGAGAATTGCAGGTTCGGGATGAGGAACTAAGATAACATTAAGGGAGTGGTCAGGAGGTGTGGATCCACGAGGAAGGTAATAGTTATATTTAAGGAAGACAACATCCAATGATATAATGTATCTATGGAGGTCAGGAAAATAACAATGATATCCCTTAATAGTCCGAGAATACCCAAGAAAGGTACATTTCAAAGAGCGAGGATTAAGTTTGGACACAGAGGGACGAGCATCCCGAACATAGCAAACACATCCAAAGACCTTTAAAAGGTAGGAGGGGACCGGGGTGGTCTGGATAAAAGGTATAGTAGGGTGTCTTCCCCTGAAGGATATGATTGGGGAGAAGATTGATAAGGTGTGCAGTGGTAAGTACCGCATCACCCCAAAAGTGTTTGGATACATGTTTATTTTGAAGAATGACCCGGGTGACCTCAAGGAAGTGACAATTTTCTTTTCGACAACACCATTTTGTTGGGGGTATCAGTACAACTGGTTTGATGTAGGATGCCTTTGTCAGAGAGAAAGTTAGAATTAGGCTGTGATAAGTATATTCGACCAGTATCAGTATAGAGACATTTAAGACGAACAAAGAATTGAGTAAATATGTCATTTCACAAATTTTGAAAAATAGAAAGCAGTTCAGAACGATTTTTCACTAAGTACACCTAAGGCATACGAGAGAAATCGGCAAAAAAAGTAACATAATATTTGTGTCCTAACAACGTAGGGACATGACATGGTCCCCAAACATCAGAATGAAGTAAATCAAAAGGTGCAGGAACACGAACTTTAATACGAGGAACATAACTAACTATTTGGGGTTTATCAAACAAAAAAGACTCACTGTGAGATAGAAACCTTCCCAAACTTAGGATACAAACGATGCATGACGTGCATAGACGGGTGACCATGACGACAATGAAGATCCAAAAACTTGATGCAGGAAGCACCACAACAGAACAAGCAAGTGGTGAGACTTCGTCTAGAACATACACGCCACCACTCAACTCCCCTATAACAATATTACGACTCATCAACTGTTCCTGAAAAATGCAACCAAAAGATGTGAAGGTAGAAATACAATTTACGAGTAAGCTTACTAATTAATAATAAGTTGTAAGCAGATTGGGGAATATGAGCAAAAGAGGATAAAGTCATGTCAGGTGTCACATCACATCTACCAAACCCAACTATGGGCGCTGTCGACCCATCTGCAACCGTAATCGAAGACCTAATATGAGATTTGTATGAGTGTAAGGTACCTGAGGACTTGAGGTACTAGTCAAGTGATCAGAAGCGCCCTAATCCGCCAACCACCGAACAGGACGCTGTGAAGTGCATACATACTGGATAGTTTGAGCCACAACACAATATGAGTCGGAGAGTCAATCTGAAGAGCCTGCAGGCGAAAATACTCTTCCTTAGATATTTCAACTATTCTCGGAATCTCAGGTATAGAAATGGAGTCCGCCAAATACCGGGCGAGATGATGGAGGAGGTTTGGAGGCCCAGTCAGGTTTTCATGAACAACCCAACAAGTATCCTTCGTGTGGCCCCGACGTCCACAATGGCTGCAATCTCTCGTGTCGGTGTCACGACCACGACCAGAGCGCCCCCCACGCCTAGTCCCCCTTCCACCCCGAGAAGCAAGAGCCATCGACTCTCCATAGGAAATATGTAGAGCAGATTGGGCAGGGGTACTGGCGATCCATCTTTGGCCAGACAATGGTACACACTAGCAGTTTGCAGGGTAGAAGGAATCGCTAGCATTTCAGTCTTTGTTGTCGAGAAGTTTGGATCAAGTCCATTTAGAAGCCACAGTATTCAGTAATACAAGGTGCTCACTTGAGCCTAATGCTCTCCATGGTAGAGGGCATCTCCCAAAGATTCGAGATCTCATCAGCAAGAACCTTCCATTTGACGAAGTACTCGGTGACAGAACGTGCCCCCTGTCTCAGTTCAGCCATTTTGGGAAAGAATTCACCAAGACAAGTAAGGTTGTTCTCCTGGAAGAACATCATAAAGGTATCCCATAGTTCCTTAGTGCTGTCATCGTTCTTGCACATTTGTTGAACAGATGGGTCCATGGATCTCAGGAGGAGAGAAAAATCGCGGCAATCATCACTGTACCAATCCTCATATTCTGAACTGCCCACAACATGAGTTGGGAGTCGAGTAAGGTGGTGCGTACGTTAGATACACGATAGGGACATAGTAACCCCTTTTTCACAATTGAAAGTTGGAGGAGGTAAGGATTACAGTAGCAAGCCTCACATTAGGAGGAAATGTATTGGTAGAATCCCTTGGGGGAACGATCGTCAGAGTGGTGCTTGTAACTGAGGAACCCATGATCTAGTTATAAGGCACCAAGATGACAGGGAGGACAAGAGAGCTTGCTGCTGTATTTAGGCAGATAGGAGCAACAGTTCATGACAGACGACAACAACAGCTAACTGAAGTTCACAACAATAATTCACGGCAGCTTCATGGCAGCAACAGACGGGATCAAGCAGAGAAACAACGTCATCGATTAGGGAGGAAGGATTGGGGATAGGTCGCGTCACCGCATGGAGCTGGAAGAATCGGGGACGACTTCGTCAAGAGCAGGCAGAAACGACGACGATCGACGATCGACGATCAGAAAGGCGTCTTCAATCCTCAATCAGAGAGGCGGTGGCGTCGTTGACCCTAGTCGAGGGTTTCGTCGACCCCAGTTAAGGGCTTTGTCATCTCCAGGAGAGGGCTTCGTCGACAACGGGCTTCGATCGACAGCCGAGCAGTAAATGCTAGAGGAGTATTGTATGAGAGGCACGAGAGAAATTAAGCCCTAACCGTGCTTTGATACCATGTTAGATGTATTTGAAAGACTTGATACCTCCAATATAGGTCCAAAGGGTATTTATATAAAAAGAAGAAGCTATACATTTTTGTTACGTGATATGAGACTAATATATCCAGTGCTATAGATGTAGGTCGACATAAAGGTTTTGGGCAGAAAATGCCATGACATCGATATTTTAAGTAAAAATATCATTTTTGAAAATATCCCCGATATATCGATCTTCAGGCCCCGATATATTGGTCTTACTCGATATATCTGGCGATATCTCGTGGATGATATATGGAGAGTACTAAAATATGTATATTTTTCATTTCCTTTAAGTGTCCAAGCGATAATATTTTGTTGTGTTGCATTTCATGCATCACTTGAGGCAGGATTTGACTTTTTTCTCGTCTAACTCTCATTTGATGCTCTTTATGTCGTTTACTGTCGTCAACGCTTCTTTTTGTGTAATTAATAAACATACATTATGTGTGTATATGTTTAATATATAATTTATAAGCATATATTATGTGCATATATATTTATTGTGTAATTTATAAAAATATATTATGTATGTAATTGCACATATTTATAAAAAATGTTTATATATATGAATAAATTTATTTAATATTAAAATCCGACATTGTAAAATATCATCGATATATCCCACGCAATTCAACATATGACATTTCAAACTCAAATTGACATACGACATTTCAAACTCAAACCGACATACGACATTTCAAACTCAAACCAGCATACGACATTTCAAACTCAATCTGATATACGACATTTCAAACTCAATCCGACATGAACCCGACATCCAACATCTGCAACCTTGAATATATCTACCATTCTCATTAACACGTCAATCTTAACCCATTTTGAGTTATAGTCGATCATTATCAGTTTGAACTTCCTATGCCCGCTTGCCTATAGGAATGACCCGAGCAGATCCATCTCCAAAATCTCAAATTACTAAGGAAATGCAATCCACAACCTCGTGCTTGTTGCAGTTGCAATGGTCCAAAATTCTAACATTTGTTGCACCACCTTGCGAATTATGACTTTATTTGTGCACTTTTTGAGCTCACATAATTGTTGGGTTGCAGCTATAAGTGCATCGTATTGAGCTTGAATTTGGTTCTCCTTTAACTTCACTTTAGTTGATTTTTTTAGAAATTTTTTAACTCTAAATAAATTTGAACACTTCCTTTAAAATGCTTCGTTCCTTGTTTATTTAATACTTTACATAAATATTCACATTGCAATTGGATTTTAAACTGCCTGTCCTGCTCTGAACAGTTTATTGTGTAAAAAGATTTATCTTATGCTAGTTACATATAATTTCTACTAGTTGTTATACCACTTAATGTACTTGTGCAATTCATAATCTCTTATTTTATTTCGTACCTATGGTTGTATGTGACCTTCGTTGAATAACATATGTAAAAGACTCAAAACAAGGCCCAACTAGAGCCCACTAATTCTTTAGGTTTCAGTTCCACTTCATTTTATATGTATTTTATTTTATTTTCTTGGCATGTATTTAGTGTTTTAGGACAAACGATCATAGCCGTTCATGTCGGGTGCCCAACCACACCCTCTCATTATAAATAGTGGCAGGAGTTCTTATTTTCAGTCATTGCTGAGTTTTGTGAGAGAATCCAGATTCGACAATCTTCGTGGTCCGACGCCACGAGCCCGGTGTGCGAAGCCTTAGTTCAATTTTCAGTATTCTTTTCATTGCTTCCGAATACTCTTCATCCCTGTCGTGGAACCACAAAACTGTCAGACACCTTATACAATCGTCCACTGTTCTTCCCCCTCAAACCCACGAGACCTTGCTTTAACTGCTACTATTCATTGTTCCTTCCTCGCCACTGTAAGCCTCTGCCGTACTCCTCTTCCCAATCCCCCTACCAATCGGATCCCTCACAGGGAGATCTAGCTGCATCACCCGTTTTCCCCCAATAAGCCATTGCCAACTTCCCCCTTCTCTAACAAACCGCCTCCGACACTCCAGTCGATCGATTCCTATCGCGTCTTTCCCTCTCTTGTTCATATCCTTCCTCGTCGCTAGAAGTCTCAAGCTTCCTATAGCCGCACAATACATGTTCGCTCCATCGCTGACTTCCGCCATTTCTCCTGTCTACCATCATCGTTCCCACCAGGGAACCCTTTCCCTCCTCCCTCTTACATGGAAGCCCATCTAGCCCTATTTTAGCTAGAGACGCACCTCCAGGTCTCATCCCAGCCCGGGAAAGCCCCGTCCAGCCCTGTTTTAGCCAGGGAAATACCTCCAGGCTCCACCCCAATTTGGGAAGTCCATGCCCAGCCCTTGTTCAGTCTTGTTGAGCATGTTCCTCACGTCCTCACAACCCCGCAAGTCCTCCAACAACATATTATCAAATCCTAGGATCAAGAATTTGTCCTCTCCCTCAGTCTAACAACAATCACATGGTTGCCCCGGACCTTATTCAACACCCCTTATCTTCCATTACAGTTGATTCATTATCTCGTGGAGCCACGCCTGCCGTCGTCATCAGATTTCTTATGTTTGTGAGTATTATCATTTTGTGTTGTTTTATTTTGTATTGAATTTTGGATGGGTATGCTATATGTGCTTGGATATTGAGATTGCCAGTGCCTTTATTTTGTTTCTTTTAAAACCTATAAAAATTATTTGTGCTAGTTGTACTGGGAAGCACCACTTGTGAGGACGAACGTGATTATTTGTCTGTGTCGCGAAAATTCAAAATTCACATTGTGTAGATTTTCTTATGCCTATATAACTTGACTTGATAAGATTGTACTCCGGAATAATTATAACATGCATGCTTCATTTAGTTTGCGCTTGATCACATTTATTCCGCACATTCACATAGGTTTGCATTAGCGTTTCGGCACCGTCATTTTCACGTAGGCCCGTCCTGCGTCATTTCTCTTCCAATATAAATGTATACTTGTATGTAAACACATGTGAGGAATTAATAAAATAATCTTTTATTTTTCTCATTTTCCATTTATTTCCACAGATAGTTACATGTTTTCTCTAAAACCTCTAAACACAATTGTGATTATTTTTGAAGTGCTTATTAATTTAATTTATCGCGTGCAATCTTGTGTTTGAAATCAACGTGGTATGTATGTCGACCTTTAGTTTGGTTGAGTATCACCAATCACCACACTGTAGGTTATCTTTGGACACTACGACCTGTACATCACCTTTCCTTCATCAGTAAAAACTTGATTGTACATCGTGATCGTTTAACTCCAACAAATGCGTTATTTGAACTAGACAGTATTATTGCATGGATACTATATATTTTTTCTGTTTGAATTGTAGTGAAGAAATTCATATCATATTTTTAAACAAGCTTAAAATTTCTTCTTATAAGGAATCAGGATGTTTGACTTTCATATGCATGCTCTTATTCAATAGCTCCAATTGTATATTAGCAATCCATGTCTCTCCTGTCTGTTTCAGAGGTTCAGTCTGCCGGGGAGCCTACTATTGGAACAGAAACTGTTGAAAACATCCTTGGATAACAAAGGTCATTGCAAGAAGATTTTTCAAGAAAGCAGACAAGGGATTAGCCGTGACAGTCTTTTCTTGATATAGACGTCATTCCTCTAGAGGTTTGTAATGTTGAACAATAATTGTACCTTAAATTCATTAGTATTGATACTTGTCCGTCTTCAGGTGAACTGCCAATGGGAGGTGAACTTTACCAAAAATATTATCTCCCCGATCTAGGAAAGAATTTTGAGAGCTATGACATGAGCATCAAAGTAATGCTAGCATTCTGAAAACAGATTCTTCTGAGATGGAAAGAAAAAATCTCCAGTCAGATGTTTTTTCAAATATGGAAGCTAATTTTCCAAATGAAAACTTATGCATGGTTGGTGTTGGAAATATCAAAAGAAAAAAGTTACATTTCTTGTTTGATTCTGAGAGTGATAAAAGAGGCAGATGTGAGGGAGGGGGAGGAAGACAAGAACCTAATGACAATTTATCTGATTTAGGAAACGATGTGATTGTCTTGGAAGATGATGACCAGAATGAAATAAATCAATGCAAAGGAAGCATGGCTGCAGTTTCTAATGATAATTGCATTCTGAGTGATACCTCCAGTTCTCATTCTGAAGATTATGGATTACATAGAAGCCTTTACTATCCAACAGAAGTTGCATGTATTGAAGGTTTTGGAAGACACAATTTGACTGCAGAGCATACAAATAATAATATTCAGAGGATGAAGGAAAATGTTCAAGATGTTGATCCCAAAAGCTTAGCCAATGTATACCTTGATGAACATCAAACTCTGCCACTTTGGGTAAAGGTACACACAGATTTCCTTCCTTTCTTTTTTTGCATGTCCTTTCCAAATAGTACTGACATTGGTAATAACGATGATGATGAGTTACCAGTTCTTAAATATTTATGCTTGTATTTTTAGCATAGTCTTAGTATCAATTGCTTCTATTTGGTGATTTATACTATTGTGCAGCTGAATATACACGGGAAAATACGTTTACAAACAAACCCATATTGATCTGTATATAAACACATTTGCAAATGATTGCGTTCTCAACTTACCATACCAAAGTAATGTGTAGGTAGAGAAAATTTTCAATAATTATCATGCTGAATACTTCATAAAATTACATTAATTTATTTTACCCTTTTGAAGACCCTATTGGCCATGGACTAACTGATGAAACATTATTAGACAATGATGCAAACGACCAGAGAAATTCCAGGAAATGCGCACAAGAGAATACAAATGCAGAGAAGAATGAAAAATAAAGATTTCTATTAGTGGATTTCTCACGTCTAACCCAATAGTGTAGACTCACTCAACAATAAATGTGTTGATGCTTTACTTCATAAAATTACATTAATTGATTTTACCCTTTTGAAGACCCTATTGGCCATGGACTAACTGATGAAACATTATTAGACAATGATGCAAACGGCCAGAGAAATTCCAGGAAACGAGCACAAGAGAATACAAATGCAGAGAAGAATGAAAAATAAAGATTTCTATTAGTGGATTTCTCACGTCTAACCCAATAGTGTAGACTCACTCAAGAATAAATGAGTTGATGCTTCTATTCAATGATGATAAACACCAAACTAAATGCGCCATTTGATGTGAAATGATGACTCTTGCAGTTAGTAGTTTTATTGAATGACCTTTAATTATGATAACAATTTGAACACTTCCTTGAAATTAACTGTTGATTCTCCCCGTCAGTCAATGATTTTATCCAATGATTGCTTATGAATGATTTCCATGTTTGAATGACTGCTTATGAATGATTCGCCCCGTCAGCCAATGATTTTATCCAATGACTGCTTATGAATGATTTCCATGTTTGAAATTTACTGTTGATTTCAATGATTTTATCCAATGAATGCTTATGGATATTCACATAAATTAGAATACTCTTATCAAATGTCCTATGTATCATGGTTTTCCTATTCATTTTTCTAACTATTCACTCCAAGTCATGATCCCCACGACGTGGCATTTTCTTAAATGCCGATATGTCAATCACGTGGACATGTGCAAATTAGGAAAACATGGTTATACATGTATAACCTGTAATTTGTCGAGATCAGAAAAGCCTAAAAAGACACCTATTCGCAGACCTAGCGACGAGCAGAGGCGAGCTTGGGCGAGCAGAGACGAGCTTGTGCGAGAAGAGGCAAGCTTGGGTGAGCAGTGACGAGCTTGAGTGAGTATATGCGAGCTTGGGCGAGTAGCCCTTGTAACTAGGGGTGTGCAAAAATACCCGAAGAACCGAAAACCGGACCGAAACCGAACCGAACCGGGTGGTTCGGGTACGGTTCCAAAAAATATAGAACCGATGGTTCGGTTCGGTTCTCGGTTCCGACAGTCGGGTACCCGAGAACCGACCCGACCCGAATATAAATTACAAATTTTAACTTAAAAGAATATACGTATTATTACAAATTTTAACCAAAAAATATCAAACCATAGAGCTATTGATAAATAACAACCATGTATGAACAAAAATCTTTTAAAAAAGATTGTTGAATTATGAATGTTAAAACTTTTATAAAAATGAGGTATGTTTTATCTTAAACTTCATTTTTGACCGTCCAATGGTGGTTATATAATCTTATTTCCAACCATTGATAAATAGCAACCATGTATGATATGTCAATCTTGCTTGATTGTAATCATCAGTTATGGTTTTGAGATGTTATAAGTTGTAAACCAATGATAACAATTGAATTGGAAATGTTATCCAATATTAAACAAACATATATGATATATCTCATCTTTTGATTGAATTCTTCATATCATATGTTATCAATGGACCTATGCTTAGTGTAACTTTGTGTATTGGAAATTCCTTGCTCTACTGGTCACAGTTCAATTTTTTTTGTAAAAATTTCTTATTTTGATATTTTTCTTACAGTTCATTAATTCCATGTTATGAACCGAGAACCGAACCGGAACCGACCCGAACCGAACGGTTCGGATCCGGTTCCATAATTTAGAACCGTGGGTCGGTTCCGGTTCCAAAAATTTGGAACCGAACTTATACGGGTCGGTTCTTGGTTCTATGTGGAACCGAACCGAACCGATCCGAGTTGCACCCCTACTTGTAACTCGCTAGCAGAGGCTGAATACTCGCCAATACCCCCATAGGATTTCTCTATAAATTGACCCCCAGGGGTACTAAAAATTACATTTTTGGAAGAGGTTGAGGTCCCCCCAAGTTGGATACTCGCCAAGTCCATGCCTGTCTCATACCTCGCCCAAATTTTGATTGCGGAGGGGAAGTTTCTCCCAAACATCCAGGTGCGTTGTGGGACCTCCCTGCTCGAGCATTTGGGATGTGCTTATAGACAATTTTCTCTCTCCTGCGTTAGCCATCCGAATTGTGGCGTTGGACCGCAGAATCAGTAAGCTTAGGCTGCATCGATCCGAATATTTTGGTGTAGGGAATTTTCCTGGCTTCAACACTTTAGTGCGGTGAGCGTGAATCGTAGCTGAGGAATTTTTTGTGAGAAGACTTCATGGCCCAAGATGGCAAACCGGAGACCAAAGACAGCAACTCGCGAGCTTTCAATAAGGTGGGTGAGTTCTCGGCAAGTTGGGCGAGTTTTCTCGTTATTCGCCCATAGGCCACTTCAAGTTGGCGACTTTCAAGCTACAACTTCATGAGGCGAGTTTCCCTGTTACTCGCTCATAAGCGAGTTTCAGATTGCAACCTCCTTAGGCGAGTGCCAGATGAATACTTCAGTTGGCGAGTATATGCAGGCGAGTTCATAGAGGCAAGTTGTAGATGGCGATATGCTTTGGCGAGATCCAAATGGCGAGATCCAAATGGCGAGTTCCAAATCAACTCAAGCATTGTACTCGCAAGTTGGCGAGGTTCCTTGTTGCTCTCCCATAGGCGAGTTCCATATGGCGACATCCTCAGGCGAGTATATGCAGGATGACAACTTCAACGAGGCGAGCTCCTAATGGCGAGTTCCAGTCCGAATGAGTTTATGCAGACAAGCATCCTTGTTACTCGCCCACAGACGAGTTCTGCAGGTGACCTACTCGCAAGGCCAAGTGAGCTCAAAATCTGGGCGAGATCAATAACAATGTTTTCCATACATGCTTATAATTACAGGTGCTTTGGTAAAGCCCGTGAGTGCTTTATATGACTGACAA
Organism: Platanthera zijinensis; assembly: GCA_039513925.1. NCBI lineage: Eukaryota > Viridiplantae > Streptophyta > Magnoliopsida > Asparagales > Orchidaceae > Platanthera > Platanthera zijinensis. The sequence continues at coordinate 268,964 of CM077081.1, read as the reverse complement.
GCAGGGTGATTCACGACGAGTTCACCACCAGGGAAAAATATATAAGGTGTTTGCTAGCTCCCACTCGCGATGATCTTCACAAAGAGCTTACATTTCATGAGACGGCTTACTCATGACGTCTTCAAGCTGATATTCTGCGAGCTCCTACTCGCGATGATCTTCATCAAGGGCATACCCTCCACGAGAATGCTTGCTCATTACATCTTCAAGCTGGTATTCTGCGAGCTCCTACTCACGATGGTCTTTATGCTTATTAGGTGTTCTCTTCAATTCCGCGAGTTCATACTCGCGAGGTCATCGCTTCAACAACTATGGTGCTCTCTTCAATTCCGTGAGGTCATACAAGTGTCTGTACACTTATCTAGGAAGAGAGGGTGGAGCAACAATTTCATTTTAAGATGTGACACTAAATCCTAAAAAAGTAGTGAGCTCTAACTAGGTATTGCTTGGGCTTGTACACATATTTTATGCAACACTCCCTTGCAAGCTGGAGTATACAGATCGTAGGCACCAAGCTCGGAAAACAAATTCTCTACTCTTTCTCTCTCTTCAGCTGGCTTTCCCAGAGTTTCCCTCTCCTCCCTTCCGTTTTCCCTTTCCTTTCCGGTGGGGCTCCTCCCTCCGCCGACACTTTTTGCTTGGCTCCCCACTTGTGCTTAGGGGTTGATGGTCTCTTGGTTTGGCTTTGGCCTGCCCTCAAGGCCTCCTCTCCCTTGCTCGTGTGAGCTCTTTTTGGACCTCCTCGTTTCCTCCGCCATGGCTTGGCCGCATCCCTCCCCTGCCCCGATTTCTGTCCTTTTCTCGGAGCTCGGTTCGGTCCTTCCCGCAGCTCCGTCCGCTCCTTCCGTTCTTGGTCTTGCTAGTTGCCCTGGTGGGGGCTCTCCCGTGCCCTCGCTTGCCGCCGTTCTCCCCCTTGCGAGTCTTCGTTGGCGTTCTCCTTTGGCTCGGTGCCTGCTTCGACAGGTGGTCCCCCTGTGAATTTCGTCAAGTCACTGGCCCTATTGTTTGAGATTTTTTGCTTCTGCGTCGATGCTTCCGTCTTTGGTTGCTCCACCGCAGTCTGCTGCCTCGTCTGCTCCTCCCGCTGTTGTTCTGCTGCGTTCTGGTGCTGTGACAACTCCCCTGGCTAATCCTGCTTCGCCACCACATTTTGCTGCTATGCCATCCCTTCCTGTGGGTCCTGCTTCATCCGCTCCTCTGGCGCCTGCTCTACCGAATAGTCCCTCCTCCTTTGCCAATGCAATGACCTTCGGCTCGACGTTCTTCAAAGATGGAAGCTTTCCCAGAGGTATCGCCCCCCCCCCCCCCCCCCCCCCAGGTAACCTACCCCTACCATCTTTTCGGAAAAGCTCCTTTGTTAACAATATTCCAGCGATCCTGTTTTCGGAAGAGGAATTATCTGACCTTGCAATGCCGTTCAATCTCTCCCTCGTGGGAAAACTATCGGCTTTACGACCCTTGCTGGATGCGGTCCGGAACCTTTTCTTCCGCCTAAAATTAAATGGGAAATTCTCTATAGGACTTCTAGATTCTAGGCACATAATAATCAACTTGGCTAATGTTACTGACTACACGTGAATCTTTTCCCAAGGAATCTTTTACGTGGGTAAATCATATATCATAATTGTCCAATGGACGCTAGGATTCAATCCTCAAAAAGAATGCCCAGTTATTCCTATCTGGTTAACTCTCCCTGAACTTAAACTAGAATTCTATAATCTGCATACACTATTTTCCATTGGCCCAGTCATTGGCAAACCACTTGGATTAAATGAGGCTACATCACGTATGTCCTGTCCCTCCAAGGCCAGGATTTTGGTTGAATTGGATATTTCAAAAACTCATAGTGACAAAGTTTTGCTGGGTTCAACTTTGTCGGGTTATACCCAAAAGATTTTTTTTCAAAAATATCCCTGAAATTTACTCTCACTACGGTTGTATGAGACTTGGGGTTAATGATTGCTTCATTAAAAATTCGTATCTGTGTCCGATCCAATTGCCTAATCTCGCAAACAGCATCGCCTCATCTCAACACCCCCTTCTCAAAACTCTTCTCAAGTCCCATCACATGGCTCTCCAATTAAGAATAAAATCTTTGTGCATCAACATAACTTTGAATTCTACCACTCCACCAATTCCCCCAAACCTAATGTTACTCGGGCCTCGAAAGATCCTCATTGCAACCCAACCCCCCAACCTATAATCCTTATTAGCAGTCCAACTCTGAACCTCCTTAAACCTCCAAATTACCCAATATCTAATCAGATTCATGATAGTCCTAATAATTTGACGTTAATTGTTTACAAGCCGGGCTCACCCTATCTATCATGGATGTGGATTCGGAGGGTGGAAGCCCCCCGAATGTTGAAGACTCCAAGATTAGCCCAATTTCGAACTCAAAACCCCCCAACCATCAGCAAATTAGATTGTTAAAACAAATTCAAAGGAGTTCAAGAAAGCCGTGCGAATTAAAATGAAATTTATGGATAAAATAATCTCAGATAAGATGAAAAGCCTTCTTCTAGAGGAGATTTTGTCTTCCTCAAATTCTAAAAATCGCTCATGCAACTTACCGCCAAGTCATAAATATCTAAAATCCCCTCCAATGGAGCCGTTCAACAATCTTTACGAAGCTTTGTTCAACATTAATAACTTTTGTTTACTTAATCACCAACCTAACTCAGATGAGGCATCTGACTTTGACTTAAATCCCTCAGGCTTGGGTTGGTGTCGTAAACCTTAGGCTGCCCGTCACCTTTTCTAATCCCCTACTAATTTGCTAACTTCTTTAATCTAATGACGTCATGCTTTTTGACCATTTTCGTATGGATTGTTAAAGCTTCTCCCCAGTTATCAAAATTGAAAAACCTTTTAAAATTTGACAAATCCAATAGTAAGTAGTAACTATCCTCGCACCCTCCATTGGATTGTCAAAAAAAAAAGACAATGCAAAAAATTTATCCTGGATCTTATAACGTCTGCCTACCCCCAGGTGGGCTTATGGATGCTTCGCTTCCTCGTTAGTGTTGACTGTTCTGAACCCGCTTTGAAAATATTTAATAATTTTTCAAACTCAAATTTTAGTAAAAACAAATAAAAGCACAATGCTCTCTTCCCCATGATGATTAGGTCTCTATATCCAGTCTTTTATTGGTGGTGTGGGTTCCCAAATGGCAACCGGTTTTGTGGAAAGCAGTTCTGGGTCTCATGGGGGCCCGAGCCCACCTCGGACACTTGACTCAGTTTTCGGTTTATTTCCCCTTTCCTGTCAGACTCTTTATGCGTAAGTGCTTTCGACAATTTTTGTCCTTTCATGTCCTGGCCCTCGATGGTTGGAATCTGGAGCGTGGTGTCAACTTTTGGCTCTATTTCCCGAGCCACAAGTCTTTTCCCCCCGGTTTGTCTTGTGTGCAAAGTCAATCCTTTGATTCGACACCCCTAACTTCTTCTGGTAAGTTCGATTGGGATTCATCTGTGGGTCTGGGTGAGTCTGCCCCTTTATGTAGTTTTTCCCCTTCTTGGTGTCTTGGTTTGCGTGGTGATTAGGCCCCTATGTTGGGTCATTTCAACATTCATCACCATTTCTTTCGTGCTTTTCCTTCAATTCACGCTCTGCTTTCTCTCTATTCCAGTTCTCCCGTCTTTTTTGCGACTTTCCCTGGTGGGGTTTGCGTCCAATGGCAACTATTCCTCCGTGCTGTGCCTCCCGCTGGTTGAGAAATCGTGGTGGGATTGTCAACAACACTGGGGCCCAATCATCACCCCTTATGATGGTTATTCTGATGAGGAGTTGGTTTCCTCTGATGCAACAGTCATAGAAGCTCATCCAAATTCCTCCATCCAACCCGACAATGAAATTTCGTCCTCCCAATGTAAGTTCGCTACTACCTCCACCTTTACGCCCCTTAACCACCCCCTCTGGAATTCACCTTGCCCCAAGACTGCTCCTTCCGCCTCAGTGTCTCTTCCCCCGGTGGCTCGTGTGGTGAGGGCTAGGCTTGTCACCAAGCTCTCCCTAACAGAAGACCCGACCCGTCGAGCGAGGTATCTGTCGGTCCACTACCGGTACCGAAATGAAAAAAAGGTTGGAAGAGAAGTTGCAAAAGTATCGGAACTTGGGAGACGAGGAGGAGGAAGATGAAGAGGACTTTTCTATATATCCCAAATCGATTGCTCTGCTTTTTGTTTAAATCTGTTCCTGTTGCCTGACAGTGCCGATTCCGTTGCTCCTCCACTCATTTATGGCCTTTATTCAGGAATCATGGCCTCATGCTACTAGGAGTCCTCCACTAGTTAATCTCCGGCTAAAGCTATAAGAACTCAAAGTATAACTTAAAAACTGGAATACAAAAATCTTTGACAACATCTTCGAAAAATTTCGGGAAGCCGACAATGCTTAAAGTTTACTGGAGAATAAGTATTCAAAATCCCAAGACCCCATCGATAAACCGGCATACCACGAAGCGAAAACCAAGTTAATTCACACCCTTAACTTGGAGGAAGAATTTTGGCGGCAAAAATCTTTACTAAAATAATTCAGGATGGGGATAGGAATACTAAATTCTATCACAACTCCCTAAAAAATGGAAGAAATTCTAATTGAATCTCCAAAATTCAACTCAATAATGAATCCATGTATGAAAACCTAGAGGACATCCAATCTAGTGTGGTCCATTTTTACTCGAAATTTTTAGACTCTAATTCTTTCGCTTTACATGAAAATAATTGGAATTCTATTCCCTCTTTGGTTTCCGATTTTGATAATGCGGCGATCTGCACTATTCCATGGCTGATGGAAATAAAGGACACTATCGTGAGCATTATCCCCGATGCGGCTGCCGGGTCTGATGGCTTCTCTGCCTTTTTTCCAAACCTGTTGGGATATTGTTGGGAATGATGTGTGCCTTGCCATACAAGTCTTATTTCGGGGCGCTGACATCCCGAGATTCTTCACTTCAATATCCATTACACTCATTCCAAAAATAGCCAACCCCAAACCTTGGTCGGACTATATGCATATTAGTCTTTGCACAGTGGTTAATAAATTCATAACTAAAATTTCAAGTGTCAGAATGACTGGAATTCTACCCAGGATTCTCTCTTCCAATCAAAGCGGATTCATTAGGGGTCGTAATATTGCAGACAATATCCTTCTGGCCCAAGAACTGGTTCATGGCATTAATTTCCATTCACATGGCCACAATGCAATTATTAAACTGAATCTATCAAAAGCTTTTGACAATATTCAATGGCAATTCATGTGTAAAGTTCTGGAATCCTTTGGATTCAATGCCACTAACATTAGCTTGATAGCAAAAATTCTTGAAAATAACTGGTTCTCAGTTATTATTAATGGCGAGTCCACGGGATTTTTCCACTCTTCTCGGGGTTTGAGATAGGGTGACCCCTTGTCTCTTTCCTTTTTTGTGATTGTGGCTGATTACACATCGCGCACCATGTCTGAACTATTTATCAATTACCCTTCCATGATGTTCAAAAACTCTGGACAAACTTTGATTAGCCATCTTAGCTTTGCGGACGACATGATGATCTTCTGTAATGACAGTATTTCTTCAATTGAAAGAATTTTAATCAACCTTTCTCATATTGAAGAATTGTCGGGTCTGGTCATTAATATACACAAATGCAGTTTCCTCACTTCAAAACATATGAATCTAAATTCAATAAACAACATAAAACAGATCTCACACTTCAATCATCAAATTTTTTCCGTTTACTTAGGGGCTCCGCTATACAGTCGACACAAAAATATCGCACACTTTGAACCGCTAATAAAAAAATACAAGGTAAACTCATTGGCTTGAACTCTAAAATTTTATTGCCCGGTGGACACATTGTGCTAATTCAAAGTGTACTGTTATCAATGGTGAATCATATTTTCCAAATCCACGAACCCCCCTTGATATAGTAAATAGGTTAGGGAAAATTTTCAATAAATTCCTTTGGGGCTCTAGGATTAACATGAAAATAACTCACTGGACTTCATGGGAAACCCTCTGCTATCCTACGTCGGAAGGAGGCTTAGGTTTTCGCAACTTAAAAGACACTTTGAAATCCTTCTCATGTAAACTTTGGTGTAAGTTAAGAAACAATAATAGCCTTTTGCCCAATTATATATTAGCAAAATATTGCAGGGGTACTCGCCCGCTGTGTGCCATTAGGAAAAACACATCGTCCTCTATCTAGCTGAAAAAATTGTTGCATGGGAAATTGGCCCTGGTCACTTATCCTTCTGGTTCCGATAATTGGGTGGGCAGGGCTAACCTAGTTCTCAAACACACCAATCATCAACTTAGCCAATGCTCGGTCACGGAAGTCATGGAGGAAAATAAATGGAACACTGATAAACTAATTAGAACCATCGGAAGTCATGGAGGAAAGTAGATGGAACACTGATAAACTAATTAGAACCATCAGACGATCTTCTACTGCAGAAATACTAAAGGTTGCTATCGGTGAATCCTTGATAGATAGATGTATCTTCACGGAAAATAAAACCCAGCTCTTCGAACTTGAAGAGGTCTGGCATCGCACCAGAGACCGGCAAGAACAAGTGGTCTCGAGCCCCTTTGGTCCTCAACCATCCACTTTAAAATTTCATTTTTTGTTTGACGTTTAATTAATAATTTTATTCCGGTTGAGGAAACTATGCAGGCAAAATGCTTTTATCTTGCATCAAAATGCCAATGTTGCGCTAATGTGGAAAGTTTAACTCGTGTGCTTTTAACTAGCAAAATATCAGCGACAATCTGGAAATTCTACTCAAACCTGTTTTCTCTTAATTATACTATTTTCAACAACATTTACGATCAATAAGCTTTCTGAAAAAATTTCAAATGTTGGATCACTAAAAAACACATTAGAGTTGCTCTTCAGGTTACTATTCTTTGGTGTATTTGGAACAACAGAATTTATGTGAAAACCGGAATATTAAATTAATCCAGTCAATATTAAACTTAAAATCAATAATTTGCTTAAACTATTGGCCAAAGCAAACTTTTTCCACTCCAATTTGAAAAAAAGGCAGTTTTAAAACACTTTGATATTGTAGAGAAAAACTCAATCTTGTATATACTATCTCAATCATGAAATACAATGTATGAATACATATTTATAGGAGGGAGAAAGAAGGAAGAGAGTCCTATATAAGATGTGGGACTAAAGAGGAGAGAAGAAGAAATACAACTAAATGGGTCTATTTACATGGGTTTTTCCAACACTCCCCCGCAAGCTGGAGCGTACAAGTCGTATGCACCAAGCTTGGACAGACACTGGTAGAATAGGGTGCTAGGTAGAGCCTTTGTGAGGATATCAACCACTTGTTCAGTACCAGGAACATGCTTCAATTCTATCTTCTTCATTTGGACTTTCTCCCAGATAAAGTGACAGTTTACTTCAATATGTTTTGTTCTTTCATGAAAGACTGAGTTCTTCGCAATATGTATAGCCCCTTGGCTGTCACATAACAGGATGACAGGTGAGGGAGGTTTTACCCCTAGATCGGCCAGGAGATTTTCAAGTCAGGTAAGCTCAGAGACAACAGATGTCATCGATCGGTATTCTTCTTAAGCTGAAGATCGAGCAACCACTGCTTGTTTCTTACTTCGCCAAGTGACGAGATGACCTCCAAAATAGGTACAAAAACCACTGGTTGATCGACGATCATTCAAGGAACCGACATAGTCTGCATCAGAGTACGCAACCAACGTTGGAGTAGAGGATGAGGTTTTGTATACTAATCCTTGACCCGGGGCTGTTTTAAGGTATCTAAGGATGCGCTCAACAGCTTGAAGGTGAGATGTTCGCGGAGCATGCATAAACCTGCTGACCACCCCAACATCGAAGGAAATATCTTCTCTTGTGATTGTTAGATCAATTTTCCATCTAGTCGTTGATAATATTTCGGATTTTGAAGAGGAAGGTCTGTATCAGAAGAATGTGCACACAACTTATGATTTGCATCCATTAGAGTAGTAGTAGGCTTGCATCCCGAGTAGCCATCATCTTGAAGGAGATCCAGACAGTACTTCCTTTGGGAGATGACAAGTCCATCTGGTCGTCTTGCGACCTCAAGGCCAAGGAAGTAACGAAGATGTCCCAGATCCTTGGTCTGAAAGACGGAGCTGATGTGTTGTTTGACTGCTTGAATGCCCTTTGAATCGTCTCCAGTGATTAAAATATCATCAACATAAACCAACAAAAGAACAGTTCCAGTTGCCTGATGACGTGTGAACAGTGAGAAGTCAGCTGAACTCCGAGTAAAGCCGACTTGTCTGACGGCCTTACTGAACTTGTCAAATCATGCCCGAAGGGATTGTTTGAGACCATAGATGGACTTCTTAAGATGACAAACTCGGGATTCCCCCGTGGTCTCAAACTCGGGCGGTTGCTGCATGAAAACCGTTTCCTGGAGGTTGCCGTTGAGAAAAGCATTTTTGATGTCCATTTGGTGTAATGACCATTTGCGATGCACAACCACCGAGAGAAGAACACGAACAGTTTTCAGCTTGGCCACAGGAGAGAATGTTTCTTCATAATCAAGGCCTTGCTGTTGGGTGAAGCCACGAGCCACCAGGCGGGCCTTCAAACAGTCAATCGTCCCATTAGGGGCATGCTTGATCACAAAGACCCATTTACACCCAACAAGTGTCTGACCGGTAGGTAATGGTACCAAGGTCCAGGTCTGGTTAGCCCAGAGAGCCGTCATTTCTTCTTCCATGGCCGCCCGCCAGCCAGGATGTTGGAGAGCCTCCTGCACAGAGTTAGGTATAGAAATCGAGGATAATGAAGTGACAAAAATATGAAGTTGTGGAGATAGGCGATGTAAGGATATATAATTCGCCATGGGATGAGCTGTAGATTCTGGTGCCAGATCAGCGGGACTCGGAGCATCAGAGGGCGAGGCAGACTGTAGTGGGGCACTGGAGGCAGGATGGCGACAAGTGTAGACACGAATAACAAGAGGCTTGACAACAGTGGGGCCTGGGCTGGAGGTCTTGGTGGTGGAGTGGTAACTGGAATGACAGGACGTAAGACAGTTGGTGACGGAAGTATAGGATCTGAAGCAGAGAAGAAAGCAAGATCCTCCCAAAAGGTGACATCAGCGGAAATTTTCACAGTGTCACCTTTCGGGTAGCCGGTGAGTAGCAAACGTAGCCTTTCTGTGTCCGTGAGTAGCCAACAAAGATGTGTTTGGCTGCCCGGGGATCCAATTTGTCCAAGTATGGACCAAGGGTGTGAACGTAAGAAGTGCACCCAAAGATGCGGGGTGTGAGAGAGAATGCTTGAGTAGACGAGAACATGAGGCTGAATGAAGTGGCATTGTGGAGGATGAGGGAAGGAAGACGGTTAATCAAATAGCACGCCATCGAAAGAGCAAAGTTCCAATAATTTTTGGGAACGTGCATTTAGAGCATGATGAAGCGGGCCACATCGAGAAGATGTCGATTCTTCCGCTCAGGGACTCCATTTTGTGGGGGGGGGGGGTATAAACACATGAGGTTTGGTGAATAACCCCAAAGTCAGAGCAAAGAGTCTCAAATTCGTGGCTAGTGTATTCACGAGCATTAACCGTGCGAAGAGTTTTGATGTTTGTGGAGAATTGCGTTTGAGTCTCAAGAAGGAACGCTCGAAAGACGCGAGGAAGCTCAGAGCGATCACAAAGTAGGTATAACCACATCATTCGCGAATAATCATCAATAAACGTTAGAAAATAACGATAACCAGAAATGCTAGTAACTTTGTACGAACCCCAAATATCGGAGTGTACTAAAATAAAAGGAGCAGTGCTCCGAGTACAATGAGATGAAAAAGATGAACGAGACTGCTTGCCTAACACACATGATTCACATTGAAAAGAAGGTAAAGATACATCTGGGAGAGCCTTCTGGAGGACTGGTAAAGGGGGATGGCCAAGGCGCCGATGCCAATCGACGGAGGAGACTAAAGAGAGGATAGCTGGAGAGTCATCAAGGAGGTAGAGCCCGTTCTGCAGTCGCCCCTTACCAATGATAGTCCGCATCCTGTGATCCTGTATCAGAAAAGAAGAAGAGGTGAAGGTTACAGAGCAATTCAAATCATTAGTCAGGCGACCAACAGAAAGCAAATTAAACGGAGAGCCCGGAACATGAAGAGTCGAGCGTAGAGAGAGAGAAGAAGTGAGAGGGATGTCAGCCGAGCCAGAGACAGGAACAATGTCCCCATTGGCCACTGTGATACACTTAGGATGAGGAGAGTCCAGGTATTGATGTGGCCGCAGTGATGTGATGGGTGGTACCCGAGTCCACTATCCAGCGCGGACTAGTGGAGAGACAAGCGATACCTTCTTGGGAGATGGAGGCAGCAGAGGCAACGGGGGCACGCGGGTGATTGAGCAGACAATGGAGTTGTTGGAGCTGAAGGCGAACCTCGTCAAGGTCAGTACGAGCGGAGGAGTCGGTATCAGCAACAGTGGCCTGTGGACGAGGAGGAAGCCCATGCTTGCGATAACATGTGGCCTCAAGGTGACCGTCCTTACCGCAGAAGGAACACTTTCGGCGAGGCCAACCTCCCCTTCCGCGGCCCCGAGAGCCAAAACGCCCCCCACGAGAAGGAGGGGGGATGGCAGCAACGGTGCAGATGTCTGTTGCAGGAGAGCCGGGGACGAAGGAGCAGAATTATCAGGAGGCGGTGAGACCTTGAGCAACATATAACACACATCTGATAGTGAGGGAGTAGCAACCGAGGAGAGGATTTGAGCCCGAACGCTGTGAAGATGAGGCAGAACACGAGCCATCATCATGGCCACACCGACGAATTCTTTCTAAGCCCGTTGTGCAGCGAGATCCAACGTAGGAGGTTGATGTTGGATCCATGCTTCAATTAAAGTCTTGGCCCGAGCAACAAAGGAGGTGAGGTCGGTGGCCCCGCCAACATCTAGTGACTGGAGATCAGTAATAATGTCATAAAGATGCTGGAGACTATCTTTTCCGGAATATAGAGACTGCAGCTCATCCCACATTGCCTTGGTCGTTTCGTGATACATGGTCATGCGGTAGGGTTCGCTATCAAGGGAGTTGAGGAGCCATATCTGTACCTGACCATCATTGCGCAACCAATCGTCAGTAGGAGCAGCAAGAGGCGCTTTGGTCAAGTGATGGAGAAAACCTTTGGACTGTAGTACGCGACGAACAGAGTGTACCTAATCCACGAAGTTCTTCTTCCCGGCTAGCGAAATGGTAGTAATCCGCAACTCATCATTGAGTTCAGGGGCAGAGGCCGGACGGTCTGCAGAGGAAGAAGCAGTCTGTCCGGTTGACTCTGGAGAGGTCGTCATGGCTAGGCGAGCAGGAGGCTAGACCGGTGGACAGGAAGAACAACGATCAGACAGGAGACCGCACGATCTGGGTGGCAATCCACCAGCGGCAAGTCAATGAGGCCGCCGCGACCAGAATGCGGAGCGGATAGCTGGTAGAAGCCGCACGGTCACGGTGATAAAACACCAGCGGCACGGAGGATGCCACGACCAGTATGCGGAGCCCGCATCAGAGAGGAGAAACCGCTAGCGACAAGACAGGTCGCAGCGACTGGGCGGTGAAGAGGTTAGACGAGAAGTCCGCACGGTCAAGGTGAGTACACCAGCGGCAAGGAGAGATGCCGCGACCTAGATGCGGAGCTTGCTGAGAAGAGGAGAAGCCACAACGACAAGAGAGGCAAAGCGCGGCGAGAAGAGAAGCCGTGGAGACTAAGGCAAGCTGCAGCGAACAGAGAGCAGAGCAGCGAGAAGGAAGATCTCGACGGGTAGACTTGTGGGGAGAAGTGGGAGGGAGACCACACAGATAGATAAGGAAACCGCACGGGCAGAGGAAAAAACAAGGAAGGGAGGTCCCCACCTGTGAGAGGTTATAAAGGGAAGGAGGAGGAGGAGAAGAGGTGGAAGCCACGAGAGAGAGAGAGCAGAAGAAGCGGTTAAAAAGACCTTGCCCGCGCGGGAAGCCGCTGAAACGGAGACTACGGCTAGAAAGAGGCAGACCGCACGACACTGCGGTTAAGCAGAAGAGGGGAAGCCGCCCGGTAAGCCGGAAGAACAAGCGGTTTCAAAAAAGACAGGCCGGACCGTCTTCCTCTGATACCATGTAGAGAAACACTCAACCTTGTATATACTATCTCAATCATGAAATACAATGTATGAATACACATTTATAGGAGGGAGAAAGAGGGAAGAGAGTCTTATACAAGATGTGGGACTAAAGAGGAGAGAAGAAGAAATACAATTAAATGGGCCTATTTACATGGGCTTTTCCAACAGATATTAATAAAAAAGCCTTGGGATAAGAAAAACACTTTCAAACATAGATGTAGAAGCCAAGCTTATTGGATAAAATCCCTCCCACCGGAAACCAAATTAAACTTCAGCTGCTTTCCATCCAGATTAGGCACTGTAGGCGCCTGTTCATTTTGCGGGTCTCAAATGGAACAATACTATACGGTCTTCATTTAAACTTAAGGGTGGCGGAAATATGGGGAGTTTATCTTCTTAATGGGCTTTCCATTGCAATTCAATTATGCCATGTTAGAGAAAATCATAATCTATCATTTTATTGCATTGAAACTGATTTTGCTCCCCTCCAATATATTTCGAAACCTAATCCCAAATGCAATTGGAATTTCTACCACATGTTCATGCAAAATAGATCACTTCTTCACATACACAATTACAAATTTTCACTAACTCCTCGAGCGGGAAATTCCCTAGCTATTTTGCTTGCTAAGCTAGGTGCTTCCTCCGAAGACTCTTTCGACGTTCACAATGAAATATCCCTCGGGATATACGCATTGCGGGAAGTATGGAGTGCATGCGATAGCGAGACACACCCTCCACCTTTTGCGGTTGGCCACCTTGTCAGGTATGGGTGGATGTCACCGGGTGCCCGTCTCGCATGGTGTAACCAAGAATCTAACTCTGCTCTTGCTCCAAGATAATACATTGGAACAGAACCTTTCAGCTTGGTCTGTTGGCAGCCAGGGGACGCTGCGGGCTTGGTTCATCAACCGAAGACCCATTTGAATTTCAACAGGTTGACATACCTTCAGATATTATTTCCGCGCCGGGATTGGAGTCTATCCGACTCTATGTGTAGACGCATCCCCTATTCTTGGCTTATAAATTGGTTCGTTGGTGGCCGAGTTGCGTCAGCTCTCCCTCTTATCTTTGAAGGCTTTTCCCCCTCCTTCTAGTTTTGTGGAAGTATTTACTAATTCTATAAACTATTTCAATTTTTTGTTCCGTTTTGGGAGTAGACGCTATTTGTATTACCTGCTTACTTATCGTGCATGTTTTGTGAACGTAGGGGATCCACCTTTTTCGAACTACATGTGGTTTGAACTTCTAGGGCTAAGGGATCCTAGTTGGTACGCAGGTGTTTCTTGTTTGCCTAAATCTGCTTGATTCTATTGGTTGAATGGCCCTATGGTCGTGGATGGTTTCTACTGCGGGTTGTTTAGACTTTACCATGGTTGTTTAGTCTCTGTCCAATTTTGGGATAGTCTGACTCTTTGTTGTTCCTCCTATCCAAATCTTGAGGCTATTTAAGCATTAGTTATCAACTCTTTGAAGCACTCAAGGGTCTCAACCGATGGGTCTTGTTTTAAAAAAACTTGAACAAGAACTAATATATGACAGATGCTGTAAAGCCTTGGTGACAATGCCAACAACTTGCCCATCAACATGAACATGTTTTAATTTCAGTTTTTTCAGTTGAACTTCTTCCGAATGAAGTGACAATCAACTTCGATATGTTTGGTACATGTTCATGGAATACGAGATTTTTGGCAATAGATAACAGCTTAACTGCCACAAAAAAGTGTGGCCGGTGAGAAGAGTTTAAAACTTAGGTCACATAGGACTATATGAGGCTTTCCAACCATATAAGCTTTGACACCACAGAGGCCATTGAATGATACTCAGCTTTGACAAATGAACGTGCAACCACGGACTGCTTCTTGCTGCGTCAGGTGACAAGGTGTCCACCAAAGTATATGTACAATATCCACTTGTGGAACGACGATCATTTTGCGAACCAATGTAGTCAACATCAGAATAGACAATAATAAATAAGGAAGAAGAAGGCTTGTATACAAGCCCTTGTCCAGTAATAGTCTTCAAATATCAAAGTATGCGCTCAACTGCCTGATGATGAGAGATCTGTGGAGCATTCATAAATCGACTGACAACTCCAAAAGTAAAAGATTATATCAAGTCTTGTAATTGTAAGATAAATCAGTTTCCCTAAAAGTTGACGATAAGATTCTGGGTTTGGAGATAGTAGATTGGAGTTGGAGGAATGAGCGCAGAGTTTGTGATTGACATTCACAAGTTTGTCAGCATGCTTGCATCCAGAGTAGACAACATCATGAAGAAGATCAAGACAATACTTTCGTTAAGATATGACAATTTCATCAGGACGTGCTTCCTTGAGACAAATAAAGTACCAAAGATTTCCTAGGTCTTTAGTTTGAAAGGCAGATGCCAATTGCTACTTGATCATATGTATTCCTTTAAAATCATCACTCGTAATCAAAATATCATCGACATAAACCAAGAGAATTACTGTGCTTGTCGGGCAATGACGAGTGAGTAGAGAGAAGTCAACCGAGTTTCGAGTGAACCCAACATCACGAACAACCTGACTGAACTTGTCAAACCATTCTCGAGGAGATTGTTTGAGACCATAAAGAGATTTTTTGAGGTGACATACAAGGGACCCTCCCATAGTCTCCAAACAGGGTAGCTGTTGTATGTAAATAGTTTCAAGTAGATCTCCATCAAGAAAAAATATTTTTGACGTCTAATTGATGCAACTGCCATTGTCGATGAACAACTAGGCAAATCAAGACAAACAATATTTAGTTTCACTACAGACGAGAAGGTCTCGTCATAATTGAGGATGTGTTGCTGATAAACCCATGAGCCACACGACGCGCCTTTAAACGTTGAACCGTCCTATTCGGACCATGTTTGATGGCGAAGACCCACTTACAACTCACACAAGTCTGTTCAAGAGAAAGTGAGATAAGATCCCAAGTCTGATTGACTCAAAGAGTAGCCATTTTTTCTTCCATGGATGCCCGCCACACCGGATGCTGAAGAGCCTTCTATAAAGAGTTAGGGGTGGAAATAGACAACATAGAAGTTGTAAATTTATGAAGCACCAGAGGGAGCTGATGCGAGGACACATAATTAGTCAGGGGTGAGCGGTAGATGCTGGTGTCAGATCGTTAGGCTTCACGATAACATTAGTGAGGGTAACAATCACAGGGCATCAAAACAAGGAGGGCGATGAGTGTACACCCGAAGAAGTGGCGGTTTGGAGGGTACTGTGATCAGGGTTGGGAGGAATGGAGGAAGATGAGAAGTAACAGGAACGATAAAACACGGTAGTGTTGTAAGCACTGGAGGAGTTATACATAAAGAGTGAAAAGGCTTGTCTTCAATGAAGGTCACATCCGCAGATGTAACAACATTGTGATTGTTGGGAGATTAACATACATAATCTTTCTGAGTGCGAGAGTAACCAACGAACATATATTTGGTAGCACAAGAAACAAGTTTGTCGTTGGAGGGACCAAGGTAGTGGACATAGCAGGCACGCCCAAAGAAGCAAGGCGTGACTGGAATGAGAGGTGTGGTGAGAAATGGAAGGCTAAAGGGAGTCACATAGTTGAGAATATAAGAGGCCATGCAATTGATGAGATAACAACTTGTAGAAACTGCGAAATGCCAATAGAGTCTGAAAACCTGCATTTGAAACATAAGTGAGCGAGTGACCTCAAGATAGTGACGATTCTTGCGCTCAGTTGTCTCATTTTGTTGGAGGGTATAAGACTACAAGCACATGAGTTTTGGTGGATGATCTCGAACTCAGTGCAGAGATTACTGAACGCATGACTATGCGTGAGTAATCTTCAATAAATGTAAGAAAATAACGATAACCAGAAACACTTGCTGCTTTTTATGGTCCTAAAATATCAGAGCGAACTAATTCAAAAAGTGCATTGATCAAAGTACGATAAGGGAGAAAAGAAGAATGAGAATTGGGAGAGAAGCATGCCCAAGACGTTAGTGCCAATTAATAGATGTAACATATGAGCGAATTTTGGGAGAAACGTCAAGAGTGTTGGACAGTCGTTCTTTACCAATGATATTCAGCATTCATTGATCTTGCACAACAAAAGAAGAGGAAGAGAAAGTTACAGAGCAATAAAGGTATTGAATAAGACGATTAACAAAAAGAAGATTGAAAGGAGAGACCCGAGCATGAAGAACTGAGCGAAGAGAGATAAAAGAAGTGGGGCACATCAGCAAAACCTGAAACAAGGGTGGTGCCACCATTGGCTACTGTGTTAAACTGGGATTGCGCAGAGTTCAAGTATTTAGGCGGTTTCTACGGAGTAATATGGTGTGTGGCCCCCCGAGTCCACAATCCAAGTTGAACTATGGGAGAGATAAGAGATACCTTCATTTGAGATAAAAGCAATGAAGCCAGAAGAACGAATGATCAACCCCTAGAAATGTTTGAGCTAGGTGCGCAAGACATCAATATCGGTGCGGGTGGTGGAAGACGCATCAACCGCAAGGGGGGAATATTGTGGTGGATGCACACCATGCTTACGATAGCTTGTTGCCTCAAGATGACCATCTCATCCATAATCAGTACACCTTGGATGAGTTCTTCCATTACGACGCCTACCCCAGGAGCCGGTGTGACTCCACAAGTTGATGGAGTGGCTAGGTGAGATGTAGAAGAGTGTTGGAGGAGAGTCGAAGAGAGAGTTACGAGAGCATTGGGGGGCTTAAAAAGCTTGGAGTACATATCAAAGAGAAGGAATGGTGGTGGAGGAGAGGATCTGGGCCCAGATGCTGTGAAGATGAGTCGGAACATGAGTCATCATCATGGCGATGCCAACGACTTCTTTTTGGGCACGCTGGGCAGCGAGATCCACTCTTGGAGGCTGATATTGAATCCATACCTATACTAGAGTTTTGCAACAAAAGAGGTTAAGTCTCCATCCATCCCTGATTTGAGAAATTGAAGGTTCGTGATGATGTCAAATAGGTGTTGCAGGTTGTTCTTGCCCGAATAGAGGAAGTTCATTTCACATAGGCTTGTCCGTCTCATAATACATGGTCATACGATATGGTTCACTATCCATAGAGTTGAGAGTCAATGATTGGACACGACCATCATCACAAAGCCATTCTTCAATGGGATTAATAGGAGTAGCCTTAGTCAGTTGATGAACGAGGCCTTTGGTTTGAAGAACACGGCGAACGGAGTGCACCCACTCAACAAATTTTTTCCCACTAAGAGAGATAGTGGTGATCTGAAGTTCATCTCGAACTTCAGGAAGAGGAGTTGCAGCACGGGCCGGAAGAGACGGGGCATCATTCATGTCCATTGAACAGGAAGGAATTGGGATAGTCCGCGAAGGCTAGGCAAGCACATGCAAGAGGCCACAAAAAAATAGGAGGTTTAGACTTGGTACAAACATGACAACATGGCAGTAAACCACGTCGATCAGGCGGTCACGTGATCAGGCAGACACAGACTGGACTCTACCGACAGCTCGTCTGAGTCCTCGATATGCGAATACATGATCAGACACGAACACGAGCAAGATAGTAGAGGATTAGGCGGACAACACGATCATGCACGGATGGGGGAGACAGATCGCAAGTGCGCGATTAGGCAACCTCAACAATGAGCGAGGATCACAACCTCAAAAATGAGCAAGCCCGGAAGACAAGACCTGAGTGAGTGGTTGTGGGCAATCACAAGGAGTGTGGAGGGCTTCGAGCACCTGCGAATGGACAAGAACAGAGCACATCGGACTGTGGAAACTCGACAGTGGTTGGATTGAGTTTCTGCAGTTAGGAACCCAACAAATAGAGGCGATGAGTTGCGTTCAAGATCTTTTGCCAGGAGGAGTTGAAGAAGCGATGCCGACCAAAGCGAACATAGCACGTGAGGTTGCGGGAGACGTTGATCGGTGGGTCCCGGTTCGGCAGTAAGGGAAAGCTATAAAAGCAGCGGGATGGGGGGGAGCGAAAACAGGGGCTGAGACGCAGTGGTGCATTCTCGAGCCAGGAGACCGCCAGTCCACCTAAGCAAGCAAGTAGAGAGAGGAGCGAACGGGACAAGATCAAGAGCGTAAACCCCAAAATTTTCAGGATCGATTTGACTCTGATTCCATGTAGAAGAACACAAAAATTAGAGAAATAAAAGAAAACGTTTTTATTAATTCCTCACACACTTCTACATATGTGTTTGTACACTTATTTAGGAAGAGAGGAAGGAAAAATAATTTCATTCTATGATGTGGTACTAAATCCTAAAGAGGTAGTGGGCTCAAGCTAGGCCTTGCGATGAGCCTCTTATTCAACAACCTTTAAGCTCTTAGGAACTTATTTTCTAAAAATGTGCAACACAAGATTCATACATGCATCCATTATATGATTGTAAGAGTCAGGTTGGTTCCATTCTATGAAGCACAGATACTTCCCCGAAGGTAGCGTACCCGTACGGATACGTATCTGGTACCGGTACGTACCCGATACTCGATGGATACACCTAGCACATCATTCTGCATATTGTGATAAGAGTTTATTTTCTGGAGTAAACAAAAATTGTCTCTATACTAGGAAGCGTTGATATGTCCAATTAAGTTGTGTATCTGTATCGCGTATATTTCTGGTACTGGTACGTTTCTGTTACAAGTACGCGTATTGAATGTTTAATATGACACGTTATTAACAAAATGACTAACTTGTCTCTAGACTAACCGGAGATTGAAAATATTGATCTCTAACAATGTAAAAGAAAAAAAAAGACTGATGAGTAGACTTAAGTTTAATTTTATCTCTTTTGGTTAAACATATAAGATGTTAAATTTTGTAATATTTATGAATGCTTAATATTTGAAAACTTCATGTTATGCTTCATTGATTTGTGGACTTGTACTTCAAGTTATGATTTATGTTTGATGTTTCAAGTACTATTTATTGCACTTGTGATATATATCTATTATATTTGTTATAATGTATCATATCGTACCAGTATCCTTGTTTTTAATTTTTTCGTACCGACGTACCAGATACGTATCGTACTCGGTACCCGTACCCGTACCCATACCAGTGCTTCCAAGGTTCCATTCTTACAACTGTCCGCATGTATTGCTTAAGCACCGCACTAGCATGTGAAACAAGATCTGTCAAATGACTCATTGTCTCTTTGTACATAGTTATCCCTGATATAGTATGTCATGAATGACTCATTCTCTTTGTACATTTCTCTCCCTGATATAGTATGGCATGTAAGAGTTTTGCAGCTGAAATACCGCCATTAGTACTTAGAATATCGTATGCTAGGAAGATTGAGAGCAGTAACTTATATTGTGAAGCTGTTAATTGCTGTATGTACAATTTCAACAATCATCATCATTAGTCCGAACCTAAATATTTGGGATCATCTTTTTGAATGATCCTCATTGTCATTCATTCATGCTAAGTATCACCTCAGGTGTTAAACTTATTTTTAGCGAAATTTTTTGGGCAACTTATCACATTATAAATGACAGATGTTCTTAAACCTTGCATTCATTTTGACATTTCCACTTGGTTTTGAGTAAAGTGGAGAGGCAAATGGCAAACAGGATTTAGATGTCCCACCATTGACTGTCCAGTAGCAACTTTGAGGGCCAAACCTACTCACGAAAGAAAGAAATATATTTCAATTTTCTTCCCCCGAACAAGGACATATTCATGGGCAGATATGCAACTTGTTTGTGCAATTGATGAGTTTCCAGAACCACTTTCTTATGGGACACATCGAAGATGGAGAAAGTTGGTAAAGGACTTGAGCACCCCACGCCGGTATATCATGCAAAAACTTGCTGTAGCAATGCTAAACATTAGTGACCAGCTGCATACAGAGGTGTGAAATTCTTATGATCTCTAATTCTTGTTTTTCCACTTTGTTTTTATTTTTCTACTTTGATTTTCATATTTAACTTTTCTGAAATGCAAAGTTAACTTTCAGGCTGTCATTGTGGATGCTCGCAGGACGACAACCTGGAAGGAATTCGCCATGGAAGCTTCACGTTGCAGAGATTATCCTAGCCTTGGATTAATGCTATTAAAGCTTCACAGAGTAAGTTTTAAGCCTTCATAAAATAAGGAGAAAGACATGTCTTAGTTAATATTCCAGACCATTTATTTATTGATGGACAATCTACAAGCCTCATGATGCCACTAGCATGACAGAACTGTTCAGCGAACTGGCTTTGATCCTCTGGAGAAGCAGTTTGATCACATGCCTGTTTTTTCTGGGATTGTTAGTGGACCCGTGTTTTTTGTGCTTTGATTGTATTACCAGCATTGATCTTGTTGGATTAATCTCAAAGGAGTCCTTGCGTTAGTCCTAAAGCCCACTACTTGGGAAATTGTGAACTGTGAAATATTGGCCTGTTGGTTGCTCTACTCGTCCTCCCTTTGATGTAACCATATTGCATAACCACTATGCAACATTTTTGAGTCTGCAATGTTCCTAATGCACTATCTTTGATTCATCCACCCACATGAAAGTGGGGTGGGCATTCCATGAAGTAAATATAGATCGTTCCAGATAAATATTTGTGGGCTCAGATAGTGATAAGACTGCCTCTAAAGGCCTCTTATCAAGGAGTTTGGGGGATCGAGCCCCGGTCTCAACAACCTATCGGCCCTGTGGTGGAGCCGGGAATGAGTTGGGGTGTACAGTCCGTGGACCTGATAAGGCCTATCAGGTGGACTCCCGGTGAGACCCCATGGCAGGTGGACTCCTGGTCTTGGGGTGGCAAGCAAGTGGACTATTGACCCTGCATCATAAAAGTGCAACTCAGTTGGTGATAAGACTGCCGCTGAAGGCCTCTTATCAAGGAGTTCGGGAGATCGAGCCCCGACCTCAACAACCTATCAGTCCTGTGGTGGAGCCGAGGATGTGTTGGGGTGTACGGTCCGCGGACCTGATAAGTCCTATCGGGTGGACTCCCAGTGGGACCCCCGGGCAGGTGGACTCTTAGTCCCGGAGTGGCAGGCGGGTGGACTCCTGAATCTGCATCATAAAAGTGCCAAGGACTTATGCTGATCCTATGTGTATTAAAAGCAGAAATCTCGTAGAATTATCATTATTAGGGCATTTAATTTAATTTTTGTTGAATATAAAGTAATATGAAGCTTAGAAGGTCTTTCCTGTAGGTTCCTAGTCCCAGCAATCCGTCTTAAACTAGTGAGTTTTTGTGCCCCAGTTTTTCTGAAATATAGACACAGTTCACTAGGTCTATGGGTAATCTCCGGTCTCTAATGCTTTAGAAGTTGTTGTTCTCTAGTTTGATTTGCCTTTTTCTTTGGTCTCCAATGCCTTAGTTGTTGCCCTCTACTTTTGGTTTACCAAGCAAATATAAAACTCTTGTGGCCCGCACGCAAGATCAATAAAGAAAGAAACACCTATATGTGAGAACTTGAGAAGAAATGATTTTAATCATTAAATTATAGAACACAATCACATACCCTTAATCATTTGAGGAATGCACTTTCCAAACTAAATGCGTGAAGGTTTTTTCTTGGCACCTCCTTAGTTTAAGGAGATTTTCATCGTCAACTACTAAGAATGACCGAGCCATAACTCCTTGTCGCACTTGTGGAGGCAAACTCAGTTTTTTAGTCGGATCGAATCTATTTGGTCTTCTATTGAGCTATATTATACGACTTCAATCTTCTATCAAGCATTGGTATCCACTTGGTCTTCCTCTGAAGGTGGTAATTCACTAGGATTTATTTGCATCTATCCCACTTTCCTAGTGCAAACTTATCATCATTTTCAGAGTGGACTAAACTTCTTGCCTATTTAAATAACCGATCTCTTTAGATCCTCCTTGGTAATGGGTCTCTCTAAATTATGATTCAGCATTTGTACCCCAACCAATGAGTACAACTACCCATTTTTTCTGGTCATACCTCATCTCTCTCTATTGATACTCTAAATTTGATGTCAGAGGATGTTATTTGTAGCCTTTGCAGTTTAATTCTTTCACTGTCACCTCAAGTTCATGTCTCCCGAAGGTATGTACTATTATCTTATCTTACCGTACAGTTTGATTTTTGATTCTAGCTCTAGAGTCTATATGACGCAGCATGAATCTTTGCACTATGCTAAAATCACATCTCCTAGAATATTAGGTGTACTAAATGGTGCCACCACATCTATTTTCAAGGGTAGTGCCTCTCACTCTCACCATCAATCTTTGATTTGGTTATTACCATTGGTTCTAATTTTCAATTTACTTTTTGTTAGCAGTCTTACCCATGCTAATAACTGTCCGTAATTTTGATTTCTTTCTTTTTGATACAAAATATTTATATGCAACATGTCATTTGTAGAGGATGGTTAGAGAACTAGCTCTACATTCTATATATCCTCATTCTTGTCATTGTGTTCATTCCATGATTGACTGGTGTCTCCATATCGAACATCCTCTTTTCTCCATCCCCTGACAATTCTTCTTGACGTGTCTTTTTTTATTTATTTATGTCGTTGTCTTGTATGTCATGCCTTGCATGAACTCTTTCTTTTTCATTGAACTCTTTCTTTTTCATGGTTCTTAACCGGGGAGCCCACTCAATGAAAAATGCTAGTCTCTTTTGACGTTGGAGGGATTAGATTGATCTGACCGAGAAGCCCACCTTTGAAGGCTTTTTGTACATCTCTGGTACAGACCGAACGTCGGTCGGGGCTCATCTCCCTAACAAAAGAATTTGTTTTTTCTGCCTACTGCACCTGAACCCGGGCAGGGATAAACATAGACTTCGTGACTGTGCTGAAAAAACATTCTTCCTGCGAGAGAAAAAGAAGAATGCTAGCTCAAATGAATTATTTACCTGCAAATAATTCATTTAGTGTTTGTCTCTAGTGGTGTCATCTAATCGAAAGGAAAGTTGTGTGTCCGAAGGTTTTGAATCAAAAGATGTGGTAGGCTCTTTCAGAACTGCTCAGTGGGATACTGAGACTTCGCTTCATGTCTTGTTTCGGGGGATTTAATGACTTCCCAGAACTCCTGTTTCACCTTAGAGGGTAGTTAGTATACTCATACATATTGCATATAAAGAACTCGAATACAGAACATGAGTTCTGTACTGCGGAACTCTAATGTCAAACATGCGGGACTTTTCACACCATCACACCACCTATCTCTCCATAAAAAAATATTGCTTCCATCTCCAATACTCAAATATGAGCCATCCTGGATAATATCTGTAGCTTGTAAGATACCGCTCCACAAAAAAGAGGGGGTAATGTCCCAGATTCTCTCTCCTATAGTACTTATGTTGGATAACATGTGTCCATAGTCCCTCCTCTTAAGCCACAAGCTTCTGCAGCCACTGACATAGTAAGGCCAAGTTGAAATAATTGATGTTTCAAATGCAATATCCCCATTTTCCTTACTCAGACATGCTCTGTCCCAATTCATGTTATGCCAACCTCTGACCTTGTCACAACTACCGTGCCAAAAGAATCTGCATTGAATGGCTCAATACGCCCAATTATCAAAAAGATGAACACAGCTTCATCTTTTCTAAGCAAGCGGAGCATCGCTACGCGACCCAAAGGATCCGATAGATATGCGAATGAGACGAGCTTAGCTTATATGAATCTCATAAGGCTCAGAGATCATATAAGCGCGTAGCGATGCTTGTAGTTTTCTCGCTACGCCTTTCACGAACTCTTTCTTTTTCATTGAACTCTTTCTTTTTTCCGACCCCACTATAGTGGGGTAAAGGCTTGAGTGTTGTTGTTGTTTATGTCGTTGTCTTGTGTCTTCGAAAAACATCATCTTTTTCCCTTTCCTTCTCAATCATCCATAAATTATGTCCCTTTTTTCCTTGGCGTATTTTCCTTTTTACAAATCTCATTGTATCCAATTCTAAATTTTTCTTCACTTTTATTGATGATCATTCTAGATTGACGTGGTTATACTTAATGCTTATCTTTTGAGATTCTATGCATTACTTGTTTTTATTATTGAAATTCACACCTAATGTTTTACCCATATTAGTATCCTCCCTGCCACCAATATATACCCGGGAGTACTTAAAGTCATGAATTCCTAGAGACGTGTATTATGTTTGACTATCTCCATTAAACATCTTATTCTCTGTACGCCACAACAGAATGATGTGACCAAAAGTAAAATCTTCACCTACCTTTTACCCCCATCACTGATGTTCCAAATGCATGTTCACACTCCACATCTACACATCACCACTATGACATGTTTACTCATATATTGGCTATTGTCCTATATTCTCAAGTTTTTCTTTCTTACCTTCATATTTTTTTTTTCAAAAAATGCCGCCTCTTGCAAAAATGTAAGGGTAAGGTTTGCTTACATTTTACCCGTGTGGTGGGACCCTTCCCCGGACCCTCGCTGCGCGGGGATGCTTTGTGCCCCTGGCTGCCCTTTTACCTTCATATTTTTTTCTGCTGCGTTATCCCCTCACACCTTGTGTATCTGACTACATCTGTTATGCGCGCAATTTGGGTTTAAAAACTCATACATTACATAAACAAATATATATTTGTTGGGGGCACTCTCAGGCTTAAAAAGGCGAAGTGATAGCGATCTATCACTCCACATTTGAGAGTTTTATGATATCGATGACTTTTGGATCATCAAATGGTTGATCGGAGACCGTCATCTCGTTCACCCCGATTTTTCATACTTCTATGTATTTTATTTTTATTTTGAAGGTTAAGCTAAATTATCCGTCATAAGATTGTGACCATCAAATATATTTAACGTAATTCCCTTTCTTTTCTATTATATGCGCAGCCTTCAGTTACTGGTACTGAGTTTTTTTTTTGCAAAAGAAGAGAGAAACTTTGGTCGTGAGAAGTGCGATGCCGAGCGGATCCCGCTACCTTCATGCCCTCCTACGAGCCTCCTACCACCCCTCCCTTTCCTCCACACCTTGCCGCCGCCAACCCCCTTTGACCACCATCAGCCTCCGTCCACCTCCAAACCAGTGCTCGCGCCTCAATTCCTACTCCCAGGTGCATGTTTCAACCCCTTCTAGGGTTACAACTATTTTCTCCTTATTTACCTAAAACAACTTCTTCCAAAGCCCAAATTCCCCTGGAGACTGTTGGCCCAGGTTTCTGTCCAGATTCAGCCCGTTAAACTTAGGTTGGAACTCCTCCCAGCATTAAACCGCCTACACTCTCCCTAATGCTCACATTCCACCCCTCTAAAGGCAAAACCAAAAACTTACCTTGCCATGGAATTCCAAGAGCAGTCGGCCTGCACCTCCCATCCTTTATCTCACCCCAAAAATGCTCTGAAATCCAATTTCTAGCTCTCTGGAATTTATTCTAGGTGCATCCCCAACCCCAAAACAACTAATTAACTCCTCCAGACACAATTCAACGCCCAAGCACTTCCTTTACATCCATTACCGCCCTTTCCAGCCAGACGAGACTGCTTTACAGCACCTTGATATTTCATTTCAGCCCTCCGGATCACCTCCAAAAGTTCGCATTCAGTCTATCGTTGTTTCCTCAGAGTACCTGCACACATCCGCAACCAGATTTTCAACTCCTATGCTGACGACCATTTATTTGGTGTGATCCACATTTACTTTCATTCATGTACATTTGTACGAATACATCGTGTTATTTCAAGTAATATTTTGCTCAATTTAATGTGATTGTTTCTTTGGTTGACGCGTAACACCTATTTGCCTTGTATTTAACTTGAGTATAATCTCATTTTTGTGTCATTAATTGTTTGCTTGATTTGGACTATTTTTAATCAATTGCGACCTTTCTGTGAAATTTTAAAGTTCGTTATTTAATTAATTTATTCGTTAGAAGGAATCTTGCATGATTGGCTTTTTTGCATTGCATTCAGACTGCGGTTAGCATGCACTTTATTTATTGATTTGTGTGCATGTTTTCACGTCGTTTTAGGGTTGGTCATAAGTCCCTTGCATTTGTTGCACAATTGCATTGCATGTAGGGTTAGGGAATTACACGTCCATCACCTAAAGATTCGTCCAACGTCACTAAGTTTCTCAGAGTACTCAATAACTTATGGTTTTTGTTGATGTGACATTTCTTGAGGATCAACCATTTTTTACTACCGCATATGCTCCTCGTCTGTGACTCCTTTATATGCCACCTCTAGTGGAGCCTACCATCCCTAAATGACCAACTCCACGAGTATCTCCCACTCTACCTTGTCTTTTTTCTACCCTAGCTGAATTGCTATGCCCTTTACCTCTAACACACTTCTGGGTTTGTTATCCCTTATCTATAGGATAGTCTGTCACAGAGCTCTTCTTCTGGATATGTTGTTTACTACTAGTACTTTTAGCTGGAAGACCTTCTCATTACTATTCGCAAAGATAAGCGTTCATGCGCTGCTCTCTCTTTGTAAAGTTTTGTTTCGTTTCACCATTTGACACCTCTCCGAATTTGTTAGTTCTCTTGTTGCAATGATCACTCTTCATCTATCCATGATGCATTACAACATCTGGAGTGGTCTGTGGAAATGGATGAGGAGATGCAAACTCTATGTGCCAGTTGTTACGAGACCTCCTTTCTTTGACTCCAGGCTAGTTTCATGTTGATTTATGTTGGGTGTTCACAGTGAAACACATGTTGGATGGCAGTCAAGCACCTCAAGGCATGATTTATGGTTAGAGGATTTACTTGAGCAGGTATTGATTATAAGGATGATTTTTTCTATGTCGTGAAATTGGATATTGTTGGGGTCTTGATATCTACATGCAACAATCAACTGATTATGGGACTACGAAGAAGTCTCGTGTTTGTTATCCTCAAAAATTGCTATATGTTCTTAAGTAATCTCCTTGAGCCCGATTTGTGAAGTTTAGGTGGTTCAGACTATTGTTTCTGGTTCAGCTCTTCAAATTTCTCCTTTTCCCATCCCCAGGTGAGCACGATGATTTTTGTTGGCTATGTTGACAATATTACTATCGTAGGCCATTATATTACGGAGATTTCCAAAATCAAGCTTCATATGAACAAACAATTTCAGATAAAAGATCTTTACTACTTCTTTACCACTTGATCTCGACGCGATTCTCTCATATTTTCTCATGGGAAATATTGAATGTATCTTCTTTGGATACCATATATTTGGGGTGCAGATTGGTTAACGCACCTGTGGAGACAAATGTGAAGCTATCCTCTGTTGCCTCTGGTTTAGATCCTCTATTGCCCAATCTCGAATATTATAGAAGATTATTTGGGAAGATGATCTATTTGACAACTGCATGTCTGGATATCTTATTTGAAGTGAACGGTGTGAGCCAGTTTGAACACAATTTGAGGATTTTACATCTATAGGTAGTGAAACACATTCTTCAATATCTAAAATGTGCTTCTGGACAGGGACTCGTTTATCAGCTGCCTCCCACTTTTCTCTCGAGTTTTATTTAGATACTTATTATGCCAGATCCATGGATGACTACCGTTCTACCAATGGGCACTGTGCATATTTTAGTGGTATAATCATATCACGAGGAAGAGCAAGAAGTAACTTGTTGTTGCTCGTTCTATGATTGATTACCCTAGTGGTATCTGAGCTCATTTGTCTTGAGAGCCCATTAGTTAACCATGGTTTACAGCTTTCTTCTCTTGCGGCTCTTTTAGTCAATCAGCTATTGACATTGTCTATACTCCGGTATTTCATGAGCGCACATAACACATCATAGTTGATTGTTACTTCATTAAATACAACATATTTAACCATAGTTGATTGTCACATCATAGTTGATTGTTACTCGTCAAATTTTGAGATTTTCAAATACAACATGTCTTCGCTAACTCTCAGAACAAAACAAGATAAAAGAATGAACATAATAATTTTAAACACTCTCTGCAAGCTGAGCTTACATATTGTAATCTTTGCTATGATATATTATGATAGCTTTCTAAAATTGCCTTTATTTTTGTACAGATGATACTTCCACACTACATTAGTAAAGGTTGGCAGGAAAATTCTTCCGAGTCTTGGGTGCAGAGATGTTGTAACGCACCGAGTACAGAATCCATTGAAACTCTAACCGAGGTACTTGTTATTTAACTGAGGTATTTGTTTAGTTTATGTTAATGATTCTGCTTTGTTGTTTCTAATAATACGTAAAAATGTCTGGTTCTCTTTTGATTGACCCATAAGTGCCATGCATTCCCATGTTTTTTATTTTCTCAGTAATTATTGAAGGATTGATTAACAATCCAACTTCAGGATAATGATTGAATTTTACGAATGTCCTCTGCCATCTATTTTTTTTTAATTTAATCTACGGCGGTGACAGTCTCCCGACTGCCCGCTAAGACACTGAAATTTGTTGATACAGCAAATAACATTAAGTATTATTTTCTAATAATAGTCGAAGTATCAAATAAAACCAGTTTTTTTCACTCCAACCGCCGTAGCCTCAATGGCATTCTTTTCAATCGTGACCACTCGATGTGGTAGAATTCCTTACTGTTGCCACAGGTAACTTTAGGTATATTCCACTTGATCTCCACTGCCTAAAATCTTTTAATATATTTTTATCAGTTCTCTTAATTAATTCGGAGCTTGCTCAAATCTCTTAAATTACTCATGATTGTCATTATTTGTCATAAATTATTTTATGCGCTTTTTGCCCGTGGAACTATCAAACAGTGTTAGGATTCAAATCACTAGCGCAAGAGAATTTCCCTCTCAAAATTTTGTTAGTAACTTAAAGATAGCAATTTCCTTTGAGATTGAGGGAGTAACGAACCGCGGGCGGGATAAATTCCTCATCATCGCCACCATGTTTTCGGGTTTTCAGTTTGGTTTCAGGGCTTATTAATTCACTCCTTGTGTGAATTAGTCCATTCTTTGTTAATTTTAAGATAAAATATTTGCTTTTAAGAGTTTTTTTAAAAGGAATTTTGTTTTTGGTTAATTCTCTGAGTTGAAGTTTTAAGAAATAAACAAAACTTTTCTCATTAAAAAAAGAGCTTACTTTCAAAAAAACCGTAAAAAACTCTCATTTCAAATAAGGGTCTTTTTAAATCCTCCTTTTTTAAAATAAAGTAATTTCTCTTTAATAATTAAAAGTGATTCTTTCTTATATCTCTTATCTAAAATGGTGATCTTAAAATAAAAATATTTAAAATAATTTAAAATCTAATATTTTCTAACTAAAAAATTATTTAACATTAAACCATTTAAATATTTTGAGCATTACAAAGAAAATACAGAGAAATTTCTTTTAAATGTGGGTCATGTAGAAGGATAGTGTTGCCGATCTTAGTGTACAAATGAAGAATTTGATTAAAACAATCAAAGCGTTAATTACGAGTGTTAATACGAATATAAGGGATGTGGTACAAGTAATGAACCGCTTACACATGAATGTTATTGCGATTGAGACCACCGTGCACCTAGAGCGAGCACCTCCGCCTGCAACTAAAGTAAACCCTAACCCTAGACGTCTAAACCTGCACACCCCGATTTTGAACTCCGTAACTAATCATGATGGGATGTTAGATTTAAGTTAGATGTAGGCGATTTCGAAAGACATTTAGAACCCGAGGGATGTTTAGAATTGTGCAATTGTATGGAGTGCTTCATGAATTGGAAACAAATGTCTCTAAATAGACATGTTGAATATGCGACATGCTTAGATTGAAGGGAGCCGTATTAGTTTGATTGGGATAATTAGAACATACATGTTTAACTTATGGGTTGAGTGCAAGACATAACTTAGGAAGCGATATGTTCCCCCTGATTATCTCCAAACCTTATATTGTTGATTCCATAATCTATGACAAGAGAAGTCATTAATGGAGGAATATACTAATGAATTCATCATCCTTCAGTCTCGATTTGACCTTCGCGAGGATGATGACATGACAGTATCCCGTTACCTAAATGAGTTAATGATGCAGGACGACGTGAAGGGTTTGCGTGCATGTCGGCTTTTTCTAGGAAACCCTAAATGCATGCAATGATTAAATTAATTTTTGCAATGATTTTGAGCCGGCATGGTAAATACTTTAAGAAATTGAGCAACTTTTACGAAAATAGCACAAAGTTAACCATTTTGTTTCAAAATTAAATTTTCTTAAAAAATGGTTCAATTTCTAAATTCGGGTAGGAAGCTCGTAACTATCGTTCCGTTCCCCTTGTCAGTTGTCGTAGCAAAACGGAAATTGTGAATCTCAAATACGTTTCCGTTTGGAGTTTTTCGACGTAGCATTTGCTGACAAAATTCGGGCGAAACCCAACAATGAGTCTAATTATCCTAAGAGAAAAGTTATGTGGCGTTTGGTTAGGCTTTTAGGATGATGTGCTGCGGAAAAGCACCGGTGTTTTGGACATACGCACTGTTTGGCTCGGCTGATCTTGTAAACCGCGGTTTTAAATAACCGCGATTTTACCTTATACCTAACCACGATTTTTTTCACGGGTTCAGCCGCACAGCAACAACGCCTTTCTTCCCCGATACCTAGCGCCAATCTTCTCTTCCCCGACGCGACGACAGTCTTCTTCCCCGGGCGCGGCTGCTGCATTGCCAGGTCCTCTTCACCAAAGACGAGCTCCGACGCACCGCCTGCATCTTCTTCCCCGTCGACGCTGGCGTGCAAAATCTTTTCTTCGCCGTCGATGATGACAGTTCGATTGCATCGACGACGAAATCCGCCGGAATTTCTCCGCCGGATACCTAGCGCAGGGTTCTTGCACATTCTTCCTGCATATCCTGTGCCACCGTTCTCCCTATCGCTGTGGTATACCCCTTATCCTGCCTTCCAATTTTTTAGTGTGTTTGATCCCATTTTTTGTGCTTAAATTCTGAAATGTTGAGGGATGGGATTCCCGATCCGCTGTATGTGTTGTTGTTGTGTGTGTGTGTGTGTTTGTGTTGTTGTATGCGTGTTGTGTGTGTGTGTATATGTGTTGTATGTGTTGTTGTATGTTCTTGTATGTGTGTGTTTTGTGTTGTTGTGTGTGTGCGTGTTATATGTGTTGTATGTGTGTGTGTGTATATGTGCTGTTGTTGTTGTGTGTGTGTGTATGTGTGTGTGTATGTGTTGTTGTGTTTGTGTTGTTGTATATGTGTTGTTGTGTGTGTGTATATGTGTTGTATGTGTTGTTGTATGTGTGTGTTTTGTGTTGTTGAGTGTGTGTTATATGTGTTGTACGTGTTTGTGTGTATATATGTGTTGTGTTTGTTGTTGTTGTGTGTGTGTGTGTATGTGTTGTTGTGTTTGTGTTGTTGTATGTGTTGTTATGTGTGTTGTTATGTGTGTGTGTGTGTTGTGTGTGTGTTGTATGTATGTGTATGTGTTGTATGTGCGTGTGTGTGTTTGTATATGTGTTCAGTTCTGTTGTTGCTACAGGACGTCATGCTTGCACCCCCAACACCATTATTGAGATCCCAGAGTCCATTGATGAAAGAGGAATGCCACCTGGTGATCATGAAGACATTACAGTCAACGAAGGACCTATGCCACATGAGACTACAACTACATCTGAAGTTGGAAGGAAAAGAAATAAATGGAAAAACAAAGTTATTAGCTTTGTGTTAGAAGATTTGGCGGAGTCTTCAAAGACCATTAGTTGATGCATCCAGGAGGTCTAAACCCACAAGAACGTCTTCTTCTGAGTTTAGCATCCGTCGGGCAATAGATAAATTAGCTACCTACCCGGAAGTGCTGTCTGATGAAGACTTCTATGATTTTGCCATAACATATTTATGAACAAAAATCATATGGAGACTTTCTTGTGCATTCCAGATAACATGAACATAAAGTGGCTGCGTAACCGCTTTAACCGTGGGGAGTAGTGTTATGTAGTGGTTTATCTGCTCCTTGCTGTGGACTTTATTCTTAGGACATCTTCTGTATTTGTTATGGATTTTGCAAACTCCATTTGGATTGTTGTTTTGTTCTGAAACTACTAAAATGTCATCTTTTGTTATGGATTATTCTGCTACATTTGGATTGTTCTTTTTTGTGGTATTAACTATTACTAATGCATGTGTGCAGCCAAATATGTCTAACGATGATTCTGAAAATTCCACAGAAGAGCAGGAGATTACTAGAAGATATTACATGATTGCTCATCATCAGAATGTGGTAGCAACAATATCTTTGGTATCTGAATACACTTGTATGTTACACCTTCTAGTACCACGCATGACATCAAAACAAACATGTGACAAATGAGTTGGAGAGCTGCTTCGCGGACCACGGGTGAGATTTCATGACTCTTTCATGATGAGTCAGAAAATATTTACGGATGTATTGCATTCGCTGGAGGAGAAGTGCGGATTTCAGGGAACAAAAAGGATTGCATCCAGATAAATCCTAGCATTGACGATATACGTATTATTACATAATGAATCAATGAGGAAAATAATTGAGCGATTTCAGCATTCAACGGAGACAGCTAGCAGATTTTGTTCTCGAGATCTTCGCGCTTTGCTACAGTTAGCGAAAGAAGTTATTCAACCATCAGATAGGTCATTCAGTAGCACTCCGATAGAGATTCTGTCTGACAGACGATACATGCAATTTTTTAAAGATTGCGTTGGAGAAATAGATGAGACACATGTTGACGCGTGCATACCAGTTGGAAGTTAAGTACCATATATTGGGAGACGTGGCAGTCCAACTCAAAGTGTCATGACTGTTTGTGATTTCAACATGTGTTTCACATTCGTTATGGCGGGTTGGGAGGGATCAGCGCACGATAGCCGCATTTTCAATTTCTCCATAAGTGATCCCCGTTATAACTTCCCGCATCCACCTCCAGGTAAATATTTATAATTTTGTTTGTTTATTTATAAATATACAAATAAATTGTTGTTAAATAATGTTTAATAATTTATAGGAAAATATTACTTGGTGGATTCCGGTTATCCTCTATAAAGAGGATACTTGAAACCGTATCAAGATACACGGTATCATCTACCAGACTTTGCGCCCGGTGGTCGTTGAGCAGAAAGACGTCGAGAGATGTTCAATCATGCACACTCATCGCTTAGAAGTGTGATAGAACGATCATTCGGGGTTTGGAAGAAGAAGTGAGTCATACTGCGGGACATGCCAAACTATCGCTTTGACAAACAAGTAGCTATAGTGCTCGCCACAATGACTTTACATAATTTCATTCGTCGGCACCCTTCACGTGTGGACATTGATTTTAGTGAGTACGAGCAAAAGAGTCGTGATCATGGGATGACATCACAAGGGCGGCAAGAAACATGCACTGACACTGCAGGTGGTGTAGATGAGATGATCGGGCTACGTAATATCATAGCAGATGAGTTGTACGAAGCTAGAACATAGGAGACAAAGATGGGTATTTGTTCTTCAAAACATCTGAACCAAACATTTTTTGGGGTGTTGGGTGTTATTTTATGAAAAAAATGTTTATTCCAAAAAATTAATTGTTGGTAATTAAAAAATGTATTTTTTTTTACTCAAAACTCCGTTTTGTTTCCAAACAACTTTTTGAAAATTCCGTTTTACAGACTCCATTTCACCCAAACAATTTTTTAACAAAACTCCATTTTCCAGAATCAACACTTTCTATCAGCATTTTACCATCAGCAGCTTACCATCAGCAACAACCCAACCAAACAGAGCTTTAGACTCGCACAAGATAAAAGATAGGAGCAAGTTACCCACGGAAAGAGGCGTCTTTCCGTATCTGAAGTCGATGGCGATCACGTGAGGAATTTCTCGTCACCTTCGATCTCTCGCTCTGAGGTCGTCAGCTATCGCATACGGACATCAAAGAGAAATTTCACACACTCACACGAAAGTGGTTACACGGAATCTCAAACACTCAATAGTGTAAGAAGGCACAGACTAACAACCTAAATTCACTCACTCTCACACACAAGAGTGGCTCCACGAAATCTCTATCAGGAACTAAAATTCACTCACCCTCACAAGTGGATCCATGAAATCTCACAAGCAATGTACTGGCTCAAACGGACGTCACCAAGCACACAAGGGAGCTACTCTATTAGCAACCTTAACGGGTTTCAACACTTCACAATTTTTCATTCACACTACCACTTCATTACCATCGCCTCCAACGGGACTCAACTAAACAGAAATTAAACAATTAACCCCTAATCTCATTTCACCTACTCTGAAGCAACCAAAACACCTATCACTTCCACTGTTGATCTTCCCGCTCAACGGAAAGCAAAAAACAAACAATTTCTAAACTCCTCTATAGGAAACCGCAAATACAAACAACCCTGCCAAAAAGTATCTCAGAAATCGTACATCCAGTCCTTAACTGGAAACTACAGCAAACAAAACTCGCACAATTTCAAACGGGAATCACAAAAAAAATAAACAGCAGGTTCTTACAAATTCCTACTGATCTTATTCTCCAAACACTCACCTACAGGAAGCAAACACGATCTCACAACAATCTTCATAAACCGACATCATCATCCCATTTTCCAGTTTTTCTTATTCTTTTATAGGGCAGCAGCTCAAGGTGGACGTGGAGCGGCAGAGGTTTGCTTACGCTCGACGTGGTCCGCCGGTTGGAGCTTTGGAAGATGCGGCGCGACATCGTGGGTAACTTCCTTGTGTGAGGCGGCAAAATCGGTAGAGGTGCGGCTGAGAGTCACATCGTGTGCAACGACATCGTCGGGAAGGAAATGGCGCTGGCATGCGAGAGATGTCCTGTGCAGGATCGGGCTGGCTTGAAGAAAAGAACCGGCTGCTACTTAGGGTTTTACAATTTGAGTTATACATACATATATATACGTGTGTGTATATATATATATAATTTTTGTTTTTTTTTTAAAAAATTACAATATAATTTCACATAAGAATTGCGACATTGCATATTTGCAAGAAAAAAATAACGCAAAAAATAATGCAATAATTGAATCAAAGACGGTAGAGGTCTGGATGGGTGCAGCGTTGGGAACTTTTGCGACGACCAGATCGGTGCCGGTCTCCACCAACTCTACCCCTCTCGAAATCACTCATCTCTGTTGTGTACTCCGTGTGGTAGTGTTGTAGTAGATCCGCATCCATACGATGTAACTCCTTGGCCAAGACTCAGCTGGTCTCGGTCTCTAGTCTGTCATGCCAGCGAATTAGGTATCTTTGAAAACCATCATCAATAGTGGTCACTGTCCAATATATGCTCAGAAACTGAAATAGAAGAATCTCCTGGTATCTCATGCTCAACCTGAAACTGGCAGTGAAAACAGAAGGAACTACGATGGAAGTTTCAGTAGCGGAATGAGCGTCGGTATGTCCTGAATGTGGCTCCTCACTCTCACTCACCAACACAGAAGAATCAAAGGAGGAGAAGGAAATGGAAAATCTAAAGACTCATGCAAGCAATCGGGGAAATAAGTCAGATTGACTACGTTAAAAACCAGATTTGCTCCCCAATCAGAAGACATCTCAAGTTCATACGCATCCTGCCAATTCGCTTCACCACTGGTTCAGTTCTACGGTTAGCTATCTACTTCGAAACTCGTAGCTCTTTTATGCTTATTTGCTTGAGTTGCATATAAGTCAAAAGTACCATGCAATTTGCCGCTCAAAAATTTTTATGCAAATCATGCAAATGTAAAAGATGACTACTAACACGACTAAGACCACAAACCGAAGGTTTCAATTACTAAAAACAACTCCTGAGATAGGTACATGATCATGAGGCTCGGAAGGTGGATCATAAAAGAATTCATCGCGGGGGCGATGAACACTCAAGTGAAAATCAGAGACATCAGTGATAAGATATAAAATCAACGAATCTGTGAGTGCACTCTCCAACTCGACTGTGCCACTAAAGATGGATACATCCCAAATGTGCGGTGAACTCATTAGTATTTCATCTGGGGGTTCACCCGAGGGGTATAATAAAATTCGTCGCAAATGCGACGCGTACAGTCTTAGGCTCCAAAAAATATGGAGTGCTCTCATATAAATGACAATGCACGTGAAGTGTGTCAATCGTGATAAACTTACTAAGGGAAGGTGAGGCATTAGGTGGCTCACCAGGTGAGACATCTGAAAACTCATCTAGAGGGAGAGTGACCAGATTGCTATGATTAAGCCCTACTATATGTATGTCACATTCAAAATCATCTCTCTGAAGCACTATCAACATCAAGGGTGAAAATGGAGCAGGTATTCATGTCTTAAAATTCATTAAGGTGCTACTCACAGGAATCTTATCCACACATGGACGAGGTGGCTCATCTGGAGGCTCAATAGGAGGGTCCTCAAATGACCCATCAGTAGAGTGATGGCCCTCCAGAAGTGAACCATCAGAAGGAGTCGTACTCTCGGAAAGGGTCGGGGTGACTACCTCGATCACTGCTAAGTTCTCGGCTCCTGCTCGTAATGTCACTCGGTACGTCGTCAAGTGAAGTGATGTGACTCAATGCGTCATCGAGTGTGGTGATATGACTTGGTGCGCCACCAGGTGAAGTGTGTGAGGAATCTACACTCAAAAGAGAGCTAGTAGACATAGAATTAAGGGCGGGTTTACTAAGTGGAGCAGACTCACATGGGGGGTGACTCCACACATCCTGTATTAGAATATCAGACAGAGTGAGTGATGTCTCCCTGCTTTGGGCAGTGAAATGCTCTTGCTGACCCCTAATGGTTATCGCCATGTTTGTCTTCGGAACACTAGAAGATTCACTAGACTTGTAATACTCTTGACGAGAGTGACCTCCAAAGAATTCTTGAGAGTAGTCGTGACGATCGTCCATAACATAATCATGTCGTGCTCGTAGGTGATCATGTGTCCTACGAACGTGTGGTGGTGGTCACACATATACAGATTCCTCATATAAAGGAGACATGTAGTATCGATAACTACTGAGCTCTATCCTCATAATATGGTGTTGAAGGACCAATAAGATCCACTCGAGTACGAGGATAAAAACAATGATAGTCATCGTATTGATCGTTTCTAGCATAGTGAGATCGTATTGGTGGATCAACACGCTCTCTGACAGTGATGTATTGTGAGTCTGTGATCGAGGATAATCATCTAAGTATCGCACAGATCTCTGAGATGGGGTACTATGTGAGTGGATGTAAGTGAAGACGTGATCCTCAAATAAAAGTTTTCTCCTAAAGGTAGACCTTTCCACATAGTGATGTAGAACACCGTAATGTGGACAGACAAAATGCTCATCTCGAAGTTGAGGTGACATTGACGCTCGAGGGAGTATTTCTAAACTATTCACCCCACCTCTAAGGTTTTCTAACCTTTCATGCATCTGACGAGTACCTTCAGTTAATGCCGTCATTTCGTGGGCGAAACGTAAAAACCACTGGGGTGGTTCTTCCCCTTCATTCCCTTGGCTCGATTGACCACGTTCAACTCGACGGATCCTACCACTATGCAGATGCATGCAAACAAAAAAGTCAAATGCAATGTATGATTATGCATTCAGAAAAAAAAACTCTTCTCTCTTTTTTTGAAAGTGAAATGCTATGCAGGTTCCTATGCTATACGGGCAGATCTAGAAATTTTAAAAAAATTCGGAACCTTCCTCTGATACCAAATTGATGCGGGACGGCGTGAATGGTTTGCGCGCCTGCCGGCTTTTTCTAGGAAACCCTAAATGCATGCGATGATTAAATTAATTTTTGCAAAGATTTTGAGCGAGCATGGTAAATACTTTAAGAAATTGAGTAACTTTTAGGAAAATAGCACAAAGTTAACTATTTTGTTTCAAAATTAAGTTTTCTTAAAAAAATGGTTCGATTTCTAAATCCGGGAAGGAAGCTCGTAACTTTCGTTCCGTTCCCATTGTCGTAGTAAAACGGAAATTGTGAACCCCAAATACGTTTCCGTTTGGAGTTTTCAACGTAGCGTTTGCTGACAAAATTCGGGCGAAACCCAACAATGAGTCTAATTATCCTAAGAAAAAATTTAGACTCGCACAAGAAAAAAGATAGGAGCAAGCTACCCACGGAAAGAGGCATCTTTCCGAAGTCGACGGCGATCACGCGAAGAATTTCTCATCACCTTCGATCTCTCGCTCTAAGGTCGGCCGCTATCGCATATGTGCACCAAGGTGAAATTTCA
The DNA here is from genome assembly GCA_039513925.1 of Platanthera zijinensis. NCBI lineage: Eukaryota > Viridiplantae > Streptophyta > Magnoliopsida > Asparagales > Orchidaceae > Platanthera > Platanthera zijinensis. The sequence goes on along the minus strand of CM077081.1, from coordinate 230,759 downwards.
CACTCACTCGAAAGTGGTTCCACGGAATCTCAAACACTCAATGGTGTAAGAAGCCACAAACTAAACAACCTAAATTCACTTTCTCTCACACACAAGAGTGGCTCCATGAAATCTCCAACACACGAGCTAAAATTCACTCACCCTCACAAGTGGATCCACAAAATCTCACAAGTACTGTAGTGGCTCCAACGGAAGTCACCAAGCACACAAGGGAGCTACTCTATTAACAACCTTAACGGGTTTCAACACTTCACAATTTTTCACTCACACTACCACTTCACCATCCCCCAACCGGAATTAACTCAACTAAACAAAAATTAAACAATTAACCCCTAATCTCATTTCACCTACTCTGAAACAACCAAAACACCTATCACTTCTACCGTTGATCTTCCCCCTCAACGGAGCAAACAACAAACAATTTCTTAACTCCTCCACAGGAAACCGCAAATACAAACAACCCTTCCAAAAAGTATCTCAAAAATCATACATCCAATCCCTAACTGGAAACTACAACAAACAAAACTCACTCAATTTCAAACGGGAATCACAAAAAAATAAACCGCAGGTTCTTAAAAACTCCTACTGAGTTATCTTCTCCAAACACTCACCTGCAGGAAGCAAGCACAATCTCACAGTAATCTTCATAAATCGACATCATCATCCCATTTTCTTGTTTTTCTTCTTCTTTTATAGGGCAGCAGCTGCAGGTGGACGTGGAGCGGCAGAGGTTTGCTTACGCTCGACGTGGGCCTCCAGTTGGAGCTTTGGAAGATGCGGCGCAACATCGTGGGTAACTTCCCTGCGTGCGGCAGCTAAATTGATAGAGGTGCAGCTGAGAGCCACATCGTGTGCAGCGATATCGTCGGGAAGGAAATGACGCTGGCATGCGGGAGAAGTCCTGTGCGGAATCGGGCCGACTTGAAGAAAAGAATCGGCTGCTACTTAGGGTTTTACAATTAGAGTTATACATATATATATATATATATACGCGTGTATATATATACATATATAATTTTTGTTTTTTTTAAATTACAATATAATTTCACATAAGAATTGCTACATTGCATATTTGCAAGAAAAAAATAACGCAAAAATAATACAATAAATGAATCAAAGCCGGTAGAGGTCCGGACGGGTGCGGCGTCGGGAACTTTTGCGACGACTAGATCAAGGTCGGTCTCCACTAGTTAAGTTATTCTTTTTGGGACCAACTAGAACTGCACGACTATCACAACTTTGGTGAAATCTCTAATAGAGCTTGTAAAGTAGAGTCCTTACATAAGCGGACATCCGAACTTGGGTCTATTGATAGGCCTCCATCGAGCGTTACCACCGCCCGCATTGCTAAGATTGTAGATTCCCCTCTCCCTCCCACTAACCCCTCTTGGGGTAAGGAGATCATTGAGTCTAAGCCCAATGCTTGAGCATTTATGTGCTTCAAGTGTTTGGAGTCGGGACACAGATCATCTGAGTGTTCGCGACACTGCTTCGTCGTCATTATTGATTCCACTGATGGACGTGAACCTGAATATGAAATTTACATTAGTGACTCCAATCCATAGTTTGAGCTCGATCGTGTGTCTGAGGGTATATTAGGAGTAGAACACGCTGATCACTTAGTCTGTGTCCTACGTCATAACCTGATCATCCTTAACGAGTTTATTGAGGATGAATAACTATTGGAGGCATGATATTTTTTGCACTACCGCACTCATCCAGGGACAATTTTGTTATATTATCATCGATAACAGTAATATGGAGAACTTCGTTTCTCAACGTATGTTGGATATATTAGAACTTCAGACGCATTCATTAGAACAATCTTACAACCTAACCAGTGTTAATTATCATCTCACTATACCTGTTACCCGTTATTGTTTCATCGTCATATCACGATAAAGTATTATGTTATTTCGCCACCATTGATGTTTGTCACATCCTATTAGGATGATCTTGACAGTATGACCGACATGTCATGAACGATGACACGAGGAACTCTCATTCTTTCGAGCACCATGGACGTAGAATTGTTCTCCTTCTCCATAAAATCTGCCTTATTCCAAGGGCACCCGAGAGGATTTCACCATCATCTAGCTCACCTCCCATTGACTCCATCACATTATTCCTTGCCACAGTCCATCCTTAACCCCCATTTTTGGAGGTAAGATATGATCCTGATATAAACTCACCCCACATGACAAACTCAATACCACCTTTGTAGGCTACTATTGTATCACCTCGTATTTCTCAATCTGCCTGCGCTATATCCGATGACCTCATGTCTCAAGCAGTTCACCATACCGATTTTATATTTGGAGATCGCACTTATATTTGGTTACAGGAGGACATGATGTGTTGCATCATTATATTTGAGTTTTTATGGGATATTTATGGAAAATCCTTTGGAAATAATTTGGAACCAAACTTGAGTTTAATAGCGCGTATCATTCCCAGACGGATGAACAAACGAAGATTGTTAATCGGATTTTGGGAGAGTTTCTCAGGTGTTTGATCAGGGCGAATCCTTAATGACGGGATCTCGTACTTCCACAGGCCGAATTTGTATTTAATAATTCTGAAAATTGAGCTAACACTAACATCCCATTTGACTTTTTTTTGGCTTTTCTATGCCACATCTACTGATGTAATTCTGAGACTTGAAATTGTTTTTTTAAAAAACTAAAACTTTTTGCTATCTTTTCAAATATGTTGCGCTAGCGTGATAGTCTCAAAAAGTTTCAATTTATACTCGGCCTTAGGCTCGCACATGCACACAGAGCCAGCATTCGAACATACGATTAATATGAATTAACGATCGATATACATACAATTAGAGAAATGAAAATGCGCGAATATAAAAATTGACGTCAAACAGGTTTTTTGTTAATTAGGGTAAGCAAAATCTGATTTTTTGTGGCCAACATAAATAAAAAGCATATCACACAACTAACATGAAATGAGCAAGGAGATAAGCCTCAAGGTATACTTTAGGCGCTTCACAAAGAGCTGGAGGATCCACTGAAAAAAGAATCTGATCAGTAGGCTGAATTGAAGCTCGACACTTCTATGGCTCGTAAAATTTTTGAACAAAGCAAACAGGAAGATGGCTTCTCAGGGAAGGTTGGATCTTGTTTTTGAATCTTTGACGAAGGTGTGGAAGTTCTTGGGTGGCTGGACGACGGGGATCAAGAGCTGATCGAAGATGGACGAGGCCGATGAAGGCGTTTCGAGCCTGGATTCGTCGGACCTGAACATGAAGCTTGAAGTCAAACGACCTGGGATTGTTGTCGACATACAAATTTGACGGGGAAAGGAACGCCCGACCTTGAGGGGTCCTCAAAGTAGGAATGGGCTTTGGACGTTGGATCTCCGGGGAGGAAACCATTCGCCGAGCATCGGGAAGGAAGGGGTGTCTCATGCGTATGGATGGACGATAGAAACAAAGAGAATTCTCTGTTTTAGGTTTTGTCCAAGCTCCCTTTTCATGAAGGTGGAGACCGGGTTTTAATGCAAGGCATGAAATAGTAAAAGGACATAAGAGTTTTAATTGGTATTACAAGGGGGGACTGGTCCCTTTGAAACAAGATATTTGTTCAAAATACATGGTGGAGGCCAGTCCTTTTAATGCATGGCATGAGAATATGAAACCATGAATATAATAGGTATTAAAAAATGTGAGAATATGAAATTTACAAACTATTACAGAATTTATACTCTCAATCATTTAATTCTGAAAATATAATATTGGTCTCATTAAAATCTCTTTCGGATTACTTAATAGTTAGTCAAATCTCGCATGTCTTAATTATCATTTTACCTAATTTTGATAGATCTTTATATTCATGGACTTATTTGGGCGATCACACCAATAAGTCGTAACAATGAGTGCGAACAATGTGCGCGATACAAAATAAACGTGTACATGCATGATAAAAGTAGATGTGCGCTAAAATAAAGACATGCGAGCAAAATAAAAACATAATTCGATGATGCGACGCAAGTTGCTTCATCTACTTGACCATTATTCTTTATCCTTTCATGACTAATTCTTTTGACGCTATGTCTGACTTCAATTTTTTAAGTTGAAGGAATAGAAGGAACTATGACTCAAATCAAGAGAATTAGAAGCGATATCAGGTTTTAGGGAAATATCTTTGAAGGAATATCATAAGAGAAGTTAAATATGCATGAGCAACGACACTGAGAAGAAAGAAGCTTCATTGATGGGGAGCAAAACAATTGCAGGTATTAAAACCCTAGTGGTGCTCCACACATCTTATATCTAGGTTATTGATGAATATCGAAGTCGCAAAGTTTGGCCCAGTTTCCAATCTAAATGAATTCATTGGTGAGACCGATTCTATTGATGTTGTACTCTCAGAAATCATTAGTTTGGCTGCTTATACCAATACTTACGGACAATATCTGGAGTTCAGTTTCAACTATGGAAATCAAGTGGTTTGGGGAGGACTTAGTTTTTAGGGCTCACATGTGGTACATAAGCATTTACTATAAAACCAATGATAATTTTACTTAATGATCTAATTTTATGGGTAATTTAGGTAGTATAAGATATGTTGCCTACATTGAATGACTTTTATTTTATACGAGCATATTCGCACGGGATATCGCCCGTGCTCGATGTTCTCCACTTTGACAGTACCCCAACAACGACGGTACCTCCGCCCAAAGTCTCCCGCTCTAGGACGCTTGGTCAATTGACAGTGCATGAGTAGCCCCTGTGCCCCGCACGACAGTACCCCCACCTCGATAGTGTCCGACGCGACGACGCTCCCTTCGTTCGCGAACCCCCATGCGCATGACAAATCGGGACGGGGGAGAGCACCAGGCATAGGGGCTTGCGAGCAGAGGGAGCGTCGTTGCATCGGGACACTGCCTAGTATCAAAGAGGACATCGAGCACGGGTGGTATCTCGTGCGAAGATGCTCGTATATAATAGATAAGTTAAAATTGAATTATTTTAATTTTTAAATAAAAATTATCCTTATTTTAATAAAAATTTTAAATTAAAAGGCATGCATTTTACTATTTTAGAGAATTTAATATGACCTGCCTTTTTAATATTCCGGTGAACATCGCTCGATGGATAGATAGAACGATGAGTGGCTCTAATAAGACTCTTATCGCCTTGGCGCTTTAGGTGCTAAGCATTTCGGAACCCGTCGAGAAGGCCCGGCTCAACGATGCCACTGCCAAGTGCTGGTTGCAAGGTGGCATCTCATTCCCCTTTCATGACGATGAAGTCCTCTCCTTTCTTGATCGCCCCGCCCGCATCTATAATGTCCACGTCTCCTCATCATAAGAATTATCTTTAACTTTGACTGCTAATTTCCAATTAACCTCGCTCTTACTCTACTTACTCACAGGTAAATCTGGTGTTCGTGCAATAACCTCGCTTTTGCAATTACTTACTCGAACGGGCTACCACCAGTGCTCGATGCTCTCCGCTTCAACAGTACCCCAACAACGACGGTACCTTTGCCCAAACTTGCCCTCTCTAGGATGTTCTGTCAAATGACAGTGCATGGGTAGCCCCCGTGCCCCATGCGACAGTATCCCCGCCTCGACAGTGTCCCGACGCGACGGAGCTCCCTCCGCTCGCGAACCCCCATGCGCACGACAAAATCAAGACGAAGAAGGCACCGAGCACGGGTTCTCGTGAGTGGTGGAAGCACCGTCACGTCGGGGCCCTGTCGAGGTGGGGGTGCTGCCACACAGGGCACAGTTTGGGCGGAGGTATCGTCGTTGCTGAGGTACTGTCGAAGCGGAGAGCATCGAGCACAAACGGTAGCCCGTGGGAAGATGCTCGTATATTACAAATTGTTTTCGGATATAATAATATAGAAGAACTGGAAAGTAGTGGGGCACTACATGCCTGAGTTAGCCAGGCTGAATTAGAATCCATATAGCACATCTTTTTTTGCTGTAAAATATGTTTGATAGGACAACAATTATGATCCTCACCAAAGACAACTGTACATAAAAGTGGACGAAATTCCATAGGTGATGTCAGTTATTTGTGAATGACATTTCATAACCACCACGTTCTCCACTGCAATAAACCCTTCAACAAATTTTATGTTATTTCAAGCCCATTTGGCCTGTACCTTTCTTTGAAAAAAAATTGAGGTCTGGTTTGGCATTCAGGCATGAAATACCTGAAAATGAAGGGTCCATTTTACATGGGGTGGAAATCGTGAGCACGATGGTTATGAACCGTAATGCCCGACCTCACCTAAAAAACTCCATCCATTTTTATGTTCAAAATTATTTTTTTCCTTGGTGGCGGTCATAACCGTTTTCATGTCATACACATATTTCATCACGATGACTTTTTTTGTCCAAACTAAACGGATCAAAACATTACTCCATATAGATGATGATTTGTAGCCACCACATTCACGATTCCCATCGTCGTGTCAAGCAGACACAGTGGATATGAAAAGATGACGCTTTTTGTCCAAACTCAATGGATCAAAACGTTGCGTTAAAAAGATGACAGTTCGTAACCTCCACGTTCACGACCATCACTGCCATGCCAAACAGACACAATGATTATGAAATGTTGTTTGTGAATGTCTAACCTCATCTAAGAAACTCTATCCATTTCTATGTTCAAAATTTGTTTTTTCCTTTGCAGTGGTCATAACCGTTTAAGTCAAACACACATTTTATCACGATGACGTTTTTGTCCAAACTTAGTAGATCAAAACGTTGCGCCGAACAAATGATGACTCATAAACCATCACCGCTGTGCCGAACAGACCCCAAGTGTTAACCCAAATTCTGCAATGGGGAAAAGCATCAGACGACACCGGACATGAAACATCTGGGTGGACACTCACGAGAACTTGTGGACGCCATCCAAGAAGCCACATGCTCTCTTCAACAAAGGCGCACACCACAGTGTCCGACCAGGAGACTTCACACCCTCCCGGGAACCTCTTACACTGATCAACGGAGAAGCCACAACGGGCACTCGCCAATAACCTGCGCGGACCCTTTTCCTCAGCAGCAGCACACGCGGTTGCCATGCGGTCTCTTCTCTCACCCCCCGCCACTCGACTCTTCGTGAACCTCGGGTGGTTGCGTATTAAATGCCTTCGATCGATCAGACAGCCTACCCTCAAGTATAAATAAGGGGCCAGAGGTGCTCGAAGGGGATAGAGGACTTAGGCCGGAACCTACCCTGTTGTAGGTGTGGTTACTAAGTCCATCTCTCGGCTACTTTCTTTTTTTTCCGCTCTCTCTTGTACTCGCCAATACCTACTTGTACTTGGTTTCTCTGGAGCAATAACATTTCCCGCCACAAGTGATATTCTTTGCGACGAGTAAATCTGGTGTCCGCTGCTGTCAGCGGCTCTCTATTTTCTCTTTCTTTTTCTGCTCGCTAGGCATTCGTAGGGTTAGTAACCGGTCGATTGCGGTTTCTGAACTCTTCGCCGGACTCCCCAGACGGACGCTGAATGTGAAAAGTTATGTGGCAATTTGTGCACCAACACCAAGTGTCTAGACAAACTCTTTCATTATATAGATCACAATTTTGTGGTTTAGGATGGGAAAAATATCAACCCAATATCACACGAAAATGGGTGTTGGGCAAGCAGAGATATATATAGTAGAGAGAAAAGCAGTATAAATGAGTTAACTAACATTTCTATGTAATTACAAATCTGCAGTTTCTACCAAAAACTTCTGTGCTTGATGTTAATTTGCACTCCCTGCGACCCGTGTTTGATGTTAATTTGCACTCCCTGCGACCAACAAAAAAAGAGAGGAAAAAAGTTTATCCCATAGAAGGAAAGGAGAATAATAAAATTAAAACCTTCTTAACCTTAAAGGTTTCAATGCTCTAGTAACCTCAAAAATTCAAGGAACTAAGCCCAGCAAATCCTCCGACACATTTTAATTACAGGCAGTCTCCATTAGCCACACTATCTGATCCCAAATCCACTAGATGTTGCACTATCGCATAGGCAGGGGTTTAATAGTTGTATAATCAAAAATAAATTCCAGGAAGAAGAAATAAAGGATTTCCCCATTCATTCGGTCAGGAGAAAGGACGGGTTCTGATGCATATGTTTAACTCATGAATGAAGGTTGGGTTGATGAGTATTAGAAGAATAAGGTCCCATTTCTAATTCTTCATCACAATGGATTTATAATTTTCAGAATTTATAAATCTAGGGAGAAGATGTAAATCACATGATTTATCTGAATTCCTTACAGTAATTGGTTGATTGAATCCAAACCAAGTTGAAGCCCATCATTATTTATTTACTTATAAATGTGAATTAGGTTAGAAGAGGGTTATCAAAAGTCCAGGAGAGGGACAAAGATTACCATAGCTGGAGAAAATGGAGCATGAAACTTGCCCCGAGGCATAGCAAATTTGATAAGCCGAACCTTCATCCCATAGCTCGGCACAAATGATATTGCATCACAAAACAAAAAAAGAAATGCAGTCCCGAAAGAGAGGGAGAGAGAAGGAGAGAGAGTGAGAGGGAGAGAGAGAGAATACTCCTGTTAACCGAAGAAGATGGGCAATCCTACCATGGGCGTTGAGGGAGGAGGAGATGAAGGCAATGCAGATCTTTCCGTCAGAGGAAGGAGCCGTAACTCTCGCCGTGAGTGTTGGCGTGTGGAGGAAGAAGGAATTGAGGCCTTCTTAAAGAACCAGAGTCATAATAACCCACGGCCACCACCACCCTCTCCCCTCCCCCTCTCTATTTCTCTTCCCTTGATTTGCGACAGACATTATGCACAGTTCATAAGTGTAAACATCTTTATTTAATATTATATATATGTATATAGTATAGATTTGTGGTGAATAACCCAATGGTGTTGGAATGAGATCCGGGGTTACATGATACTCAAAGTTGAAACTCTTTTTTTGTTTTTATAGCAGAATGCGATCAAATATTGAAATTTCCATTACTTCACTCACTATCCTTGTTGCGTAGTGTTTTATAGTTGTAGTATCGTGGCTCATGTTATAGGGAAAGCGAGCGATCAAGGGTGATGTCGTGGTTGCACGGAGAAATCCGTACATTATCACTAGTACATACATTTATAAATTTATTACTTATTTTTTCATAAAAATTATTCTCATAAAAATTATGTCGTGGTTGCACGGAGGAATCCGTGCATTATCACTAGTACATACGTTTATAAATTTATTACTTATTTTCTCATAAAAATTATTTCATGCAATTGGTAAGGAGTGTTGGTGAAACACACTTGGTCTTGGTTGCCCTGCCTTTGTTATTGTAGAAGAATGCAAATGGAGAGAGTAATAATATTTATCACTTTATCTTTAATTTGTTTGAATATAACACAAGTATTTGTGCATATATATAGGAGGATAGAGGAGAGCCTAAACATTATCCTATGGTGTAGGGCTAATTCCTAAGAGAGCTTTGCATAGGCTGATTTTATGGGCCTTTACAAGTTATTTAACCCCGTCTCCCCCCCCCCCCTCAAGATGGAACATAATAAGTCGTAGGACCCAAGCTTGAACAAGAATTGAAGATATATTGGTCGCGGTAAGGCTTTTGCAAGAATATCAATAATTTGTTCTGTAGCAGGAACATGTCTTAAGTTCAATTTTCTTAGTTGAACCTTTTCCCGAATAAAGTGACAATTGAGCTCGATATGCTTGATGCATTCATGGAAACATGATTTTTGGCAATATGAATAACAACTTGATTATTGCAAAATAAGGTGGCAAGAGAGGGGAGTTTGACACCCAGGTCTCCCGGAAGGTTTTCCAGCCACGTGATTTCAAAGACGACATGCCATTTATTGAAAATCAGTTTCTGCAAATGATCGTGCGACAATGGACTACTTCCTGCTTCACCAGGTAACAAGATGTTCACCAAAGTATGTGCAAAAACCACTTGTGTAACGGCGATCATTTAAAGATCCAGCATAATTTGCATCAGAATAGGTGATGAGAAATAGAGACAAGGATGACCTATATACGAGCTCTTATCCAGGAGCAGACTTCAGATATTGGAGAATGCGCTCAACTTGCTGGAGATGTGAGTTCCGTAGAGTATGCATAAACTGACTGACAACCCCAACAAATAATATATTAGGTCTTCGACTGAACTTATCAAACCATGCCCGAGTAAACTGTTTGAGACCATAGAGAGATTTCTTGAGGTGACATAAAAGTGACTCCCTCGTGGTCTCAAAGTCGGGAGGTTGATGCATGTAGAAATTCTCAGCCTGATCACCATTTAAAAAAGCATTTTTAACATCCAACTAATGTAACGGCCAATGACGATGAACAACTAGCGAGATCAAGACACAAATAATATTTTACTTTGCAACATAGAGAATGTCTTTTTGTAGTCGAGGCCGTGCTCTTGTGTAAAACTACGGGCAACAAGGCGAGCTTTTAAATGTTCAACCGTCCCATTTAGAGTATGTTTGATAGTAAAGACCCATTTACAACTCTCGCGCGTCTGGCCAGAAGGGAGAGAGACAAGATCCCAGGTGTGATTGGCCCAACGAGCAGCCATTTACTCATTCATTGTCGTCCGCCACCCCGGATGTTGATGAGCTTCCTGCAAAGAAGTAGGGGCGGAAACAGATGACAAAGAGGACGCAAATGTGTGAAGCACCAGAGATAGTCGATGCAAAGAAACAAAATTAGGGATGGGGTGAGCACAGAGCGTCATCAGTAGGAGGTAACAACCTTAGAGCATCAGAGCGAAAAGGACGACGAGTGTACACACAAAGAGGAGGTGGGCTGGCGGTTGTGGTGGACGGTGTGGGAAGGAGAGTTGGTGCAGGAAAGGTGACATGAATGACAGGACGTAGTAAGAGAGGAGGTGCGGGAGAAGTTATAAGTGTGGAGTGAAAATGCTGATCTTCGAGGAAAGTTACATTTGTAGTCGTTACTAATTTGCGATTGGAAGGAGAATAACACACATGAACTTTCTGAGTGCCGGAGTAACTAACAAACATATACTTACGAGGATCAAGCTTATTCGTTACAGGTCCAAGGGAGTGAACATAGCAGGTGCATCCAAAAACCTGAGGCGCCACGAGAAAGGGAGGGGGAGAGGGGGAGAGAAGACCGAAGAGAGTGGCAAAATTGAAAGCAGAGGATGTCATGCAGTTGATGTGATAGTAGACGTTAAACACCGTAAAATGCCAATAGAGCTTGGATATCTGCATTTGAAACATAAGGTAACGAGCAACGTTCAGGAGATGACGGTTTTTGCGCTCAACAACACCATTCTGTTATGGTGTGTAAGCACAAAAGGTTTGGTGGATGATACCGAAAGTAGTACAAAGATTTTGAAATGCATGATTCATATACTCACGTGCATTATCAGTTCGAAAAGTTTTAATAATGGCGTTGAACTGAGTACGTATCTCATCATTAAAGGCATGAAAGACAGTAATTCAGAGCGGTCGCGAAGTAAGTACAACTAGATCATACGAGAATAATCATTGATAAAAGTAAGAAAATAACGATAACCAAAAACACTAGCCATTTTATAAAAGCCTCAAATGTCTGAATGAATTAAAACAAAAGGAGCATTGCTCCGAGTACAATGAGAAGAAAAAGAAGAACGATGTTGCTTGCCGAAGATGTAAGATTCGCAGTTGAAGTCAACGAGGGACAGATCTGGAAGTGCCTTTTTTAGAATTGGGAGAGTAGCATGCCCAAGACGCCGATGCCAGTAAACGAAGGTAACAGAAGAGAGCGGTGGAGAAATATCCAAGGTGTAAAGCCTGTTAGACAATCACCCTCTACCAATAATATTTTGCGTCTGTCGATCCCGCACAACAATGGAGGAAGATATTGTTATAAAATAATAAAGGTGTTGATTAAGACAACTGATAGAAAGTAGATTAAAATGAGAGCCTGGAACATGAAGAACTGAGCGGAGAGAGAGAAAAAGTAAGGTGCGTGTCACTAGAGCCATAAACCGGAGTAGTGCCACCATTGACTACGATGATGAACTTAGGAAAAACAGCGTCCAAGTACCGATGAGGCATCTACGGAGTAATATGTTTGACGGTCTCGTAGTCCATAATCCAAGTTGGACTATGGGATAAACAGAATATACCTTCATTGGAAATGGTCGCAACAGAGCTCGAAGATTGGCTAAGATGGCCTTGAAGATTCTTGAGCTGGGTGCGTAAGGTAGCAACACCTAGACGAGTAGCGGTGGAGGCATCCGTCATTATAGACTAGTCGTGGGCATATAGCCCGGGTCCGGAATGCCTGCTCGTGCCCGGGCCGACAAAAGCCCGACTAGGCCCGACCCGTGAAAAGCCCGACCCGGGTCAAGGCCAGGCTTGGGGCCCTTACCGGGCCCCCAATTTTGTCGGTTGCCCGCCCCGGCCCGGGCAAAGCCCGAGCGCCGGCTATCCTGAGCCCGGCACCGGCCTAGCCTGAGCCCGGCACCGGCCTAGCCTGAGCCCGGCACCGGGCTAAGGAAAAATCCCGCCTGACGAGATTTTAATTCTGCCTACCCCTTTTCTTTGAATTCAGGCCAGCCCGGGCCCGAGGAGGCCTGAAGGGCCTAACCGGGCTCCCCCTTTGAGAGGGAGCCCGACCCCGACCCGACCCTGTTCAAACTGGGCCCGGGCCGAGCCCGGTTGGAAAAAAGCCCGGGCCCGACCGGGCCGGGCCAAGCCCGCCCCGATCGGGCTTTTTGCCCATGACTATTATAAACGCAAGATGTGTTGGAGAGACACTATGCTTACGATAGCAAGTGACCTCAAGATAACCTTCCCGACTACAGTAGGAGCACTTGGGACACGGCCTACCATATTGACCTCTGCACTGAGTGTCGGTGTGAGCGCCACGAGCCGACGGAGAGGTGAGATGAGTGGCAGAAGATTGTTGGAGAAGAGCTAGAGAGATAGTGTCGAGAGCATTAGGATGCAGTGCCACTTTTAAGAGCACGGAGCACACACTAGAGAGAGGGCAGAGTTGAGGATGAGAGGATATTGACGCGGACGCTGTGTAGATGTGGGGGAACACGATCCATCTTCATGGCTATGACAACAACTTCTTTTTGGGCTCGTTGGACAACTAGATCCAACGATGGAGGCTGATGTTGAATTCAGACTTCAATGAGAGTCTTGGACCACACAATAAAGGAAGTCTGGTCACCATCCACCCCTGGATCATGAGATTGGAGGTGGTGTAGATGTTGAACATGACATGGCCATTCGGTATGGTTTTTTGTCAATACAATTCAAAATTCAAGTTTGGACATTCCCATCATCACGAAGTCATTCCTCGGTGGGGATAGTAGGTTGTGCCTTGGTGAGATGGCGGAGTAGTCCTTTGGTCTGGAGGGTACGACACATGGAGTGAACCCATTCCACAAAATTTTTCGTCCGCTAAGAGAGAGTGGTTATCCAAAGCTCATCTCGAACGTCAGGAAGAGTAGTCGCGACATGGGATGGAAGAGACGAGACAACATTCAAGACCATAAAGTTGCGATGGGCGAGCACGGAGAGGAGATTGCCGAGAATTAGAAGCGCAGTTACGTCGAGCATAGAGGCGGTCACTAAGAGGGCGTGCTCGACGATCGTAGAGGATTTGAGGCGGCTGCAGCTAGTGAGATAGCAATGACCTGGCGGGCACACGATCAGTAACAATAACGAGAAGCTCGACAAACGCGGAAAGAGCTCTGACAGACAATGGGAGCTCGTGGGAGAAAGGTGGTCAGAAACTTGGCTAGCAGGAGCTTCACGACCAAGAGAGCAGGGATTCAACCAAGCAGGAGTAGGAGAACTCGTGGAAAAGAGGCGGCTAAGAGCTTGTGAGTGGGAGCTCGACAAACAAGCGAGAAAGCGAGTAGGCGATCAGGCGACCTAAGCGAGCAAACAAGGACAACTGAATGAACCAGCAAACATGCGATCTGAGGGATCATGACGGAGAGCTCGCAGGAAAGATGCTGCCAGGAGCTTAGCATACGGGAGCTCGGAGAACATGCGAGCAAGCGAGCAAACTAGGAGAGCTCACGAGAGGGGGCAACCAGGTGGGTCCAGAGGCAATCTATAAATCCAACAGAGGAGGACAGATGGAGCCGGAGTAGAAGCTCGACAACAAAGGGAGTGGTCAGAGAGGTGGAGTCTGCCAAACCGCACAGTCAAAAAGGTTATTGCGCGGTACGAAACCGAGCTTAGAAGACCTTAGGATCCATTTCGCTCTTATGCCATTTAGAAGAATATGAATGGAGAGAGAAAAGCAATAATATTTTTAATTTCTCATTAATTTCATTGAATGCAACACAAGTATTCCTGCATATATATAGGAGGAGAGAAGAGAGCTTAAACATCATCCTAAGGTATGAGACTAATCACTAAGAGGGTTTGCATGAGCGGATTATATGGCCCTTTCTTTACAAGTTATTTAACAATTATAATATCAATTTGGTATTTTTATTATACTATTATTTAAATAAATAATTTAATTTCTATTTTAAAGTATTTGATTTAAAAATAAATTCAACTATACAATTAATTTGATGGTGTAATAGTATACCTTCTCTTAAAACTATAATATATTGCATAATTTTTTAAAAAAAATTGAATTGAAAATAAATTCAACGGTTATGATTAGTTTGATGATGTAATGTTAATCCTCCTCTTAAAACTATAATATGTAGTATAAATATTAAAAAAAGATTGTAAAAATAAAATATATTAAAGAGAATGAAACAATAAGTTCACTCAATTTTAGTATATAAAATATATATAGACGATTTAAATATATATTGCTAACATAATATAAATTAAATATCAGACAATATGTTCAAAAGTCGCGTCGGCCGATATACAACAACAACACTCAAGCCTTTATCCCACTGTAGTGGGGTCGGCTATATGGATCCTTTGTCACCATTGGGTCCTATCTTTAGTCCTAATCTCACTAATGCCTAAGTATATAATGTCTTTCCTTATAGTTTCATTCCAAGTATTTATTTGTCCACCACTCCATCCCTCCCTCGTTTAACATGCCTAGTGACTAGACTCTCACAATGCCCAATAGGTGCCTCTATTGATCTCCTTTGTACGTGTCCAAACCATCTTAGTCGAGTTTCTCACATCTTCTCTGCAATTGGTGCTACTCCTGTTTTATTCCTGATACATTCATTCCTAATTTTATCCAGTATTATATGCCCACAAATCCACCTAAACATTCTCATCTCTGCAACTCCCATTTTTTGCTCATGCACACAATTCACCGCCCAACACTTAGAACCATAAAACATCATTGGTCTAATTGTAGTATGGTAAAACTTGCCTAAAGTGTTAATGGTACTTTACAGTCACATAAGATCCCTGACGCGCCTCTCCAATTCAACCATCCCACTTGGATTTTGTGTCACATCTTTATCAATACTCCATCTTTTTGAACTATCGATCCAAGATATTTTTAACACTCACTACGGGGAATATCTTGATCACCCAACTTGATAACGAAGTCATCTGTCCTTCTTGCACTGCTAAATTTAAGCTTCATATATTCCGTCCTTTGTCGTGCTCAACCTAAAACCCTTCTTTTCTAAAGTGTCTCGCCAAGATTCAAGTTTTGCGCTCACACCCTCGCGCGTCTCATCGACCGAAACGATATCATCCGCAAACAATAAACACCAAGGTATTGCTTGTTGGATATGTCTGGTTAACTCATCTAAGATAGGGTAAAGAGATGAGAGCTTTTAAAACTGAACCTTGATGTAAGTCAACAGTGATAGAGAATTTCTGTGTTAATCATGTCCTCACCCTTATCACTGAATTTGTATACATATTTTTGATTACGTCAATGTATGATACATTTACACATTTCTTTTCTAAGACTCGCCATAAGATCTCTCTTGGAACTTTATCATAAACCTTCTCAAGATCGATAAACAACTTATGCAAATTTTGTTTTCTTTATCGATAGTTGTCAATGAGTCTCCTCAAGAAATGTATAACTTTCATGGTCAACTGTCCTGACATGAATCCATATTGATTCTCCGAGATGTACATCACTTTTCTTACTCTTCTTTTTACTACTCGTTCCCATAGTTTCATGGTAGGACTTATTAATTAAATTTATCTGTAATTAACATAATTTTGTATATTTATTTTGTTTTTATACAAATGTACCAAGATATTTTCTCTCCATTAGTCTGACCTCCACTTTGACTTTAGTATCTTATTGAAAAAACATGTGAGACACAAAATTCCTTCATTCCCTAGACATTTTCATACTTCGATGGGTATATCGTCTGACCCAACCACCTTTTCATTTTTCATTTTCTTTAGAGAATTATTTACCTCTGATACTTGAATTTTATGATAAAATGTTATGTTTATATACTACTCTGATTTATTTAAAATCTTTCACATTCAATTCATTGTCTTTTGTTTCATTATAGAGTCGATAAAAATATCTTTTTCATCGCTCTTTAGTATCCACATTATCCGTCAAAACTGTATTGTTTCTTCCTTTTTGCATTTTACTTGACTTATATCTTTTGTCTTCCGTTCTCTAGATCGAGCAATTTTATATATGTCATGCTTTTCGCCTTTGGTGTCTAGAGCAATATCTTGAAAAAAATTGGATATATTGGTGTATATTTTACAAAAACAATTTTTTTTTAAATGTCATTTTGCCCTCAGAAACGACATGTTTGCCGACATGCCAGAGGACATTTAAACTACTATAATATTTATGGTTGTGCCATTTTAGACGTTCTGGAGGGGTGAATCATTTCTTTTGGCTATCCTATGCAATCTTTTTCTATTTAGATTACTCATTTGCGTAGAGTGACATGCCAATTCTCATTGTGAAAACATGTCAATAAAATCTTTTGCATGATTATTACTGCAATCTAATCTATATTTACTCTTTTTTTATTGTTTCTTGAAGGTCTTTTCTGTTTTACACTTTTGACTATTTTATTATTTATTTTTGATGTAGATTTCTTTACGTGAACCAGGAACTAGTGGAATCTGTTCTATGGGGTAAGGTTGATGAACTTTGGAATGCACCTGTACAGCCTGAGTTGGGTCCTGAGTGGAAAACTTGGAAACAGGAAGCAATGAAATGGTTTTTTGCTCCACATTTAAGAGCTAGTGTTCAGGTTGCAGAACATAGTAACCCTCACACCTCTCTGATTGGGGAACCTCAAACTAGTCGGAAACGTGTCAAGCTTGAAATTCGGCGACCAGAAACCTCTGCTTCTCAGATAGAAATTACTGATTGCCGAAGGCCATCCCATGCAGAAAGCCTGGGTAATAATTATGGACATGGTGTTTTGGAAGGCCTTTTAAAATTGCCTTTAAACTGTGAATCTCAAAAAGCAGTGGTACTTCCTAGAGTAACTGAAGTAGCTGGGTCTGGCAGCTTGTTTGATCAAGGGAATGAGGCTGCACTCGAAGGGAAAGGTGTAGGACTTGAAAGTACAGTTAGTGCAGCTACTGATGGAATAGGGTGCAATGAACAAATTCTACCATTCCCTGATCAATCCAACTCCTCAAATAGGTATCGACAGTGCTTAGCTTTTATTGAAGCTAAGGGAAGACAATGTGGCAGGTGGGCAAATGATGGTGATATCTATTGCTGTGTGCATTTGACTTTTCATTCTGTTGGAAAACACCCTCAGGGTGATCACATGCTTCCTATTGAAGCACAAATGTGCCATGGAACAACTACACATGGTAATAAATGTAAACATCGAGCTCGATACAACCTAACTTTTTGCAAAAAACATTGGTTTCAAGGAAATCATAACTCAATGACTGCAGATACTCTCTTGTCGTCTGCTGAAACAACCCAAAGAATTCAACGAGAAAGTCAAGTTCCAGAAAAACTCTCTAGTTCAAATGCTAGTAGTGGCCAAGAACTGATTTTGTTAAGAGAAGCTGCACATTCTGCAGTGGAGAAACTGATTCCTATTACAGTAGACACCTTGAATGAGAGAAATTACTTAATCAGACAATCAGAACATTGCAACACACGTCCTAAAGGCATTAGTTCCGATGTTCAACGCTGCATTGGACTGTTTGGACACACCAATGGTGGACAGTGCTATGAGTTTCCGAGGAGGCACACTCTGTACTGTGAGAAGCACCTTCCCCGTTTTCTTAAGCGCGCAAGGAACGGTAAAAGCCGACTAATATCTAAAGATGTTTTTGTCAATCTTCTTAGAAGTTGTTCAGGAGAACAAAAAATATATCTTCACCAAGCGTGCGAGCTTCTTTATGGATTTTTGAAAAATAGCTTGTCAGGTCAAAAGTTTCTTTCGAAGGGTGACAATGTGGCATGGTTATTAGCGGAGGCCTCTAAAGACGTAAATGTTGGGGAGTATCTACTTAAGTTGGTTTGCTGTGAAAGAGAGAAAATTACGGGGCTGTGGGGTTTTAATTGTGATTTAGATAAGCAGGTATCCTCCAAAGAAATCAACTCCATGTCCACAATGAACCAAGATTTCCCGATGACACAAAAATGTAAGATATGTGCTAAGGAGTTTTCTGATGACCCTATGCTCGTTAGACACTGGACTGAAGTTCACAAAAAAGAAACTCGGCGATTGTTCAAAGGATATGCTTGCGCTGTCTGCATGAACTTGTTTACTAACCGAAAAGTACTTGAAACACATGTGATTGAGAAACATGGTGTGCAATTTCTTGAGAATTCAATATTAGTTAGGTGTCTGACCTGTAGTAGTCACTTTGCAAGTCCTGAGAAACTGTGGCAACATGTTTTCTCATTCCATGTAACTGAATTGAGGTTGCCAAACTTTAATCCACACAATTATAGTTTATTAGAAGATAATTCCGCACAGATGAAGGTTAGGACCACAATTAAGCTATGCCAAAATAAGAGTGTTCTTCGGAAAGGTGATGACTCACAAAAATACACTTGCCGTTTTTGTGGGTTAAAATTTGATCTTCTTCCGGATCTCGGTCTTCACCATCAAGTTGCTCATATGATCCCATATTCTGCTAATCGTTTCTCTTCAAAGAGAGGGAATTATTTTCTCAAACGTACAAAAGCTATTCATTCCAGATTCTGGAAAAAAATGGGATCTGCATTCAGATTCAAGAATCAGAGTGCTCGTGTGATGCTAGAAAACTTCCAGTCTTCCAGCTCGGTGTCCCATGTGAAGCCGGAATTGTATCAGCAGCCATCTGAAGTGTTCCGTTTTGGAGGATTATCACAGTCTAATTGTTGCAATGTTGCAGAGACATTGTTCTCTAAGATACAGAGAACAATACGGCGACCGACTACTCTAGAGATTCTTTCTTTTGCACGTTTCGCTTGTTGTCGGATCAGCCTGGATGCTTCTTTAGCTTTAGAGTATGGAGTATTGCCTGAGAATATTTATTTAAAAGCTGCAAAACTTTGCAGTGAACTGAATATTCAAGTAAGTTGGCATCAGGATGGCTTTATGTGTCCAAGAGGTTGTAAGCCTGCTGTAAAATCTTATTCTTTAGCTCCTCTAAAGCCTCTCCCATCCTTATCTTCCGAACTTCCTAGAATAGATTCGAGGGTTGATATCAAGTGGGAAATAGATGAATGCCACTATATTTTAAGTGCAGAGCACTTTGACTGGAAACAAAGACGGCATTCCATAGTTCTGTGTGAAGACGTGAGCTTTGGAAAGGAGGCAACTCCAGTGGCTTGTGTGGTAGATGAGGATCTTAAGCATTTGCTTACAGTTGACGTTCATGAGGATTCTTCTTCCCAGAATTCTGGTTTATCGATGCCATGGTTGGGCTATACTTATGCTACTGAAAGATTGATGGATCCATCTCTTGATCTTGATGCTAAGGTTAGTGGATCATCCTTTTATTTTAGTTTTATTATAGAATTCTATTCTTAATGAAGTCCGTGGTGAGGAAGACAAGTATATACTGTGTAACACCTCCCATGTAATGACTATATAATATGGGTCCGGCCGGAGCCCCACAACATATAGACGCTACAATTTTAGTATTATAAAGTAATATAAAAGTACTACCAATCTTAAAAATCAAAGTACAATACAGCGGAAACACTAAAATAGAAAGATAGAAGTTGTCCACAGAACATATGAGTCCAAATGAACTTATGACCTTGCATCAATTAGATGTCCAAAACATCACCAATACTAATTAGTAATGTGCAAAAGCACTCCTAGGCTACCTCGGCATGCAAGCCGGAAAACATTGAAAGAAACATGACATGCAAACAAGCATGAAACAACAAGAGTAGGTACACTTCATGAGACTTGGGCCTTTTTGACCGACGAGCTAGCTCCAGCTTGTGATTCTTGCTCTGTAAAAATTTGTTGTAACGTGGGTCAGTAAAGACTGACCTCAACTATGTAATTAACACCCCTCCTCCCGGCCGTCCCTAGCGGACCCCGGAGAATTCATCACCCTGCAGGTCAGCACTTCGTATGCATATGTAATAAAACATAAACTAACAGAGAAAACAACAGGATTTGGTGTCTCAAACATCAAACACGTTTCTATGTTGAGCATGTAAATAAAAGGGGCCTACAATGCAGTATTTATGCAAAATCGGATTTCACCAAGACACCCTAATAGCGCGTATGATTTTAACATATCATCACACATCATCATATTACAATAATATTCATGGGTACTCTCATTTCCCCAAATGCATACAAGTCCAAGGCCAAAAACTCTCGCTGAGATCCCACCCACACATGGATCATAACACCATCGGGCTTGTCCACCCGCTCCTTCATTCTTGCCAATTCCACCAAGCACACACAACTGATGCTAAGAACTCTCGCTTGGATCCCATCCGCACATGGATCACAACACCATCGGGTTTGTCCAAAAGCACAGACGTTCTCGTCGATTTCCTCACGAGGGGACTTGTCTTGCCGGGACACCCTCCACACGTGAATCACAACTTCACGGGGTAAGCCAACCGACCACAAAGACAAAGTCACACCTTCACAGACAAACGAACATCACAATCCATCACTTACATTTCCCCGCCCTAGCCAACGTTCGTTCTCATACGAAACTAAGGGGCATCACAACAGCTTCTTCGCCGCAATCAGATTTTTAGCAAAATCCCTAATATGCACGTCAAGCAACATCATCGAATCGGACCGCCGGTTACGATAACGGCTTCACCCACAATGCCTAATCTACCAACAGAGTTGATTTCTAATGCAAAATATGTCGGTGATGGACTAAATCGACCCGGTGACACTTCTTGGAC
This sequence comes from Platanthera zijinensis, assembly GCA_039513925.1. Classification (NCBI taxonomy): domain Eukaryota; kingdom Viridiplantae; phylum Streptophyta; class Magnoliopsida; order Asparagales; family Orchidaceae; genus Platanthera; species Platanthera zijinensis. Next base: position 209,509 of record CM077081.1, on the reverse strand, counting down.
CAAGGCGACCCGGATCCCTCTCACTCGAGAGATCTGGTACTAAAATTTGAAAAGAAGAAAATGCATAAAGAAAAGATGTCATGCACGCATCCTAAGACCGAGAGGAGAGATGTCGTTTCTTGCGGTATCTGTTTCTAGCCATGGAGATCTTGATTTGCACGGATCGAAATGTGCGCCTTCAAGCTCCTCTCCGCGATGTCGGTCTCAGATCGAGAATCAGAGTTCTGAAGCTCCTACAATATAGGAAACTATGTCGTCTTCCTCCTCCACACTTTTCCGCTCACTAGCCGTCAAGTGCCAAAGACTTGAGAAAAGTGAAGGGGAGAAATCTCCTCTCCCTATTTAGGGTTCACGGGAGAAAGATCTGGAACCTTGGATCAAGTTCCAAGAAGATCGAATGCCCAGAAAAGTCTATTTACGAAAAAGTTTCTCGGTCACCTTAAAAACAACTCTTTGACTCGCGACGTCGAGTGAACTCGACGCCAAACTAGCTAACTCGACGCCACAATGGCTGACTCGACGCCACACTGACTGACTCGACACCACACTGGTTGTCTCGATGCCACACTAGCTGACTCGACGCCACACTGGCTGACTCATCTCCAAACTGGTTAACTTAGCTCCAAGAGAGTTAACACTTATCCTAGTTCTCCCAACATTCCAAAACAGAGTAAAAATTTTGGGTGTTATAACTCCACCCCCTTAAGAAAATTTTGTTCTTGAAGTTTACAGTGCTACAAAAACTGAAAACGCACCTTAAGCAAACAGTTCTGGGAAGTCTTCCCGCATCGCTTGCTCACGCTCCTAAGAGAACTCATCTCGCTCGCAGTTGTCCCAATGTACTTTCACGAGCTTGACTTCTTTATTCTGAAAACGTGGATCTTCGAATCTTCCACGAAAACCGGACTAACTTGTCATCCTCAAATCTGCTGCCACCAGCACTGCCGCCGACTTGACCACATCACACGAATCCACTTAGGCTTTTCTCAACACCGAGACATGAAAAACATTGTGTAGTCCACTCAGCTCTTCAGATAACACCAATCGATAGGCTACTTCACCTATGCCCTTTGTCACTTCGAATGAACCCAAGTACCTCAGACTCAATTTCTTGAGCTGCCAAATCCGTGAAACACCTTTGAACGGCTTGATCTTCAAGTAGACCATGTTGCCCACTACAAACTCCACATGTCTGTGACGCACATTAAAATATTTCGTCTGCCGATCCTGAGCAACTTTCATGCGCTCCTGGATCGTCCGAACTAACTCATAAGCATCTGCCACTGCTTCTTTTCCCAAAAGTTGGGTGTCTCCCGCTTTTATCCATGACATTGGCGTTCGATACCGCCTACCATACAATGCTTCATATGAGACCATCTAAATGCTCGCTTGGAAGTTATTGTTGTAGGGAAACTCAACCATAAAAAGGTGATCTTCCCATCTCTTGCCAAAATCAAGAGCACACATCCTTAATATGTCTTCCAAAGTATGATTCGTCCTCTCCGTTTGATCCTTGGTCTGTGGATGGAACATTGTACTGAACTTAAGCTTGGTTCCCAAGCTCTTCTGCACTAACCTCCAATCTTTGGACGTGAATCACCCATCTCGATTGCTGACGATACTTTTTGGAATCTCATGCAACTGCACAATGTTTCGAGCATAGAGCTCCATTAGCTTTTCTACGCTATCTTCCTTTCGACTCGGAATGAAGTGAGCCACCTTGGTCATGCGATCCACAATCACCAAAATCGCATCGTTATCCTGCGGCGACCGAGGTAAACCATGCACAAATTCCATGTAGATGTCGTCAAATTTCCACTCGGGAATAGGAAGGGGCTTCAGGAACCCGCCCGACCTCTGACACCCAGCCTTCACTAAGGCACAAGTCTGGCACCAACTCATATACAAAGCTACATCCCGTTTTATCTCAGGCCGCCAAAATGATTTTTTCATATCCAAGTACATCTTCATACTGCCAGGGTGAATGAATTACTTCGTAAAGTGAGCCTCAAACATCAACTCCTCACAGAGCTTGTCGAACTGCGGTACACAAACCCTTCCATCCTTCTTTAACATCCCATCAATTATCTCCAAGGTACTGCCCTCGCCTTTCTGAGCTTTCACCACTAATGACTGTAACTCTGCATCCACACTGGTCGCCTCCTGGATACGATCAGACAAGTCGCACTGCAACTCTATTCGGTTCAACCGAGTCACACTAGACTCACCTCTAACCACACATACAATGTCAAGAGACTCGAAGTCTCACACCAACCGCTCATCATGTGCTTCCATTCAATTCTCTTACTCGAAGAATTTTCCACTCAAAGCATCGACCACAACATTCCTTATCTGGCGTGTACTGAATCACCACGTCATAGTCCCCAAGGAACTCAACCCACTTACGTTGTCGCATGTTCAAATCTTTTTGGTCCAAGGGATACTTCAGGTTTTTATGGTCCGTGAAGATCTCTACCCTTGCGCCATACACATAGTGCCGGCACAATTTTAACGCAAAAATTACCGTCGCCAACTCCAAGTCATGGACGGGGTAATTCCTCTCATGAGGCTTCAACTGTTTAGACTCATAAGCTATCACGTTTCCATGCTGCACGAGCACACAACCTAAACTGCATCCTGACGCATCACTGAAAATCTGAAATTCCTCAGTCCTACCAGAGAGACTTATGATCAGAGTAGAAATTAACCTTTCTTTCAAGGTCTCGAATGCTCGGGCGCACTCCGATATCCATACAAACTTTTGATCCTCGCGAGTAAGAGAAGTGAGAGGCAATGCTATCCGCAAAAAGTTTTCCACAAACCTTCTGTAGTACTTGACTAGTTCAAGGAAACTTCTGATTTCCGCCACGGTTCTCAGAACTGACAAATCCCTGATGGCCTCAACTTTTACCAGATCCACCGCCATCCCATCACCACTATTCACGTGACCCAAGAATGCCACCTTCTCTAACCAAAACTCACACTTTGAGAGCTTAACATAAAGCCGATTCTCCCTTAGGATTTGCAAGACCAATCTCAAGTGAGTCTCATGCTCCGCCTCCGACTTGGAGTACACTAGGATGTCGTCGATAAACACCACCACAAACGAATCCAAGTACTGCTGAAACACTATGTTCATCAAATCCATGAACATTGATGGCGCATTCATCAAACCGAACGACATCATTGAGAACTCGAAGTGACCATATCTCGTCCCAAATGCTGTCTTGGGAATGTCTTCATCCTGAATACGCAACTGGTAATACCCTGACTTCAAATCCAACTTGGAGTACACCTCCGACCATACCAACTGGTCGAATAAGTCATCTATCTGCGAGATCAGGATACTTATTCTTGACGGTCAGCTTATTCAATTCACGGTAGTTTATGCACAATCGCATACTGCCATCTTTATTCTTTACAGACAACACCGACGCGTTCCATGACGAAGAGTTAGACCTAATGTACCCTTGCTCCAACAGCTCCTGCAGCTGTATTTTAAGCTCGGCTAGCTCCTTTGGTGCCACCCTAAATGGAGGACGCGACACCGGTCTTGCTCCTAGCACCAATTCATTCGTGAAGTCAATCTCCCGTTGAAGAGGTACTCCTGGAAGCTTATCAGGAAACACATCCTCAAATTCTGTCACCACTGACACTTCTCTAATCGACAACTTCGTAGCTTGGACCTCCAACAAAGCTACGAACGCTACACCTCCCTGATTTACTGCACACACCAAATGCATGTCCGAAATCAGGGAGCAGACCACTCCACTAAGGCCTTCAAACTTAACTTCTACTTTTCCATCGCTCCTCATGGTCACCACCTTTGATAGACAGTCAATACTGTTCCGCTACTCTGCAAGTCAGTCCATCCCCAAGATCATATCAAATTCAGCTAATGATTGGATTGCCGCTATCAACACGAAGTCAACTTCGCCCATACTATAACCAATGCGCCCTTTTTTCCTGGTAGTCATGACAGACCCATTGGACATGCGTATCCTAAGCTCCGTATCTGTCGTAAAGGGCTTGTCCCCAATTCTCCGGATAAAGCTTTCCGCGAGAAATGAGTGTGATGCTCCCGTATCGAACAACACTTTAGCGGGGTAATCAGAAACTAGCACGAAACCTAGCATACAAGCATCAAACACGAAAAAAGGTCGCAAATAGTTTTAAGCTAACATACGAACTTAAACTTCATACCTGTCACCACATTGGGCTGACGAATCGCTTCCTGCTGCCCAAGATTGTAGGCTCTTGACTGCACTGGAGGGAAACGTGAAGCGCTCGACTACGCCACTTTCCCCTTCTCTGCAGTACTAGGACCAGAACGCACTGACTGCTCCTGCCTTTGCTCTGGCTCAGCACCACCCTCGGTACAAAGTCGAGCTATGTGGCCCTGTTTGCCACACTTGTAGCACGTCAGTGGTCCCTTAAAATGGAAATCCCACGACGTAGCTCCGCTTTTCTCTCCTGTCCTAATTGAAAGGGTCTTCTTCTTCCACTTACTCCCTTTTGACTTCCACTGAGACTGAGAAGGCTTGTCTTCTCCCTGCTTTGTCGCAAAACTCTTACGACGCTGAGTCTGCTCCATATCGCTCTCCAGGGTTATAGCGATTTCAACCAACTCATTGAAATCCGCATTCTTTAATGCTATGAGTGGTTGCTTCAAGGTCTCTCGCAACCCATGATAAAAGAGGTTGTCCCTCTCCTCATCATCAACCATGATCGTTCTCGCATAACGACCCAGGAGAGTAAACTCCTGCACATACTCATCCACGACTCTGTCTCGCTGTACCAAGTGCAGAAACTGCCTATGAAGACCTAACCTTGTCGACGATGGAATATACTTCTTTAAGAAGGCACTTGCAAACTCATCCATGAACAAGGTCTGTCCAGGAAATTGATGGCCGCTATGGCTCACCCACCACAGCTTTGCATCACCTTCTAACGCGAAGGCCGCAAATTGGGACTGGTTATCCTCTGGTGTCTCTGCTGCTCTCAAGACTTCCTTAATCCTCGCCAACCAGTTTTCGGCTTCAGTCGGTGTGCTGACTCCCTTGAACGTTGGAGGATGGAAACTCAGAAAATATTTCATCTAGTGTATCCCTGCCCTACAATAGCTCTCTCAGCTAATGGCTCTGCCTGCCTGTCCCCTCCGCCAGGTATGACATGTGTCGTATCCGGGGTAACTGGAGTCACTTCCTGAGCAATAGGGGTCACAACCCTTGGTGTCGCCGTAGCTTGGGCCGCTACCATTATCTCTGCTAGCATATGACAGAAATTGGTTGGGGATATACCCATTCTCATGGGACCCAGAGCAATAGCACTGCTCGCCGTAGACTCCTCTTACGGCCTCAACGTCCCCGCATTGTCGCTTCCACCCTTAGCAAAAGCAAGATAAACAACGTATCAAGTTCTATTCGCAAAGCTTGAACACAAGGACACTCATGGTCCCGCAATACTCCTATGTGAACAACTTCTTTACACGATCCGGTTACACTAAATCGACTACTAAAGCTCAACTTGGACACAACCTAGCTCTGATACCAAATTATAACACCAACTGCAATGACTATATAATATGGGTCCGGCCGGGGCCCCACAACATATAGACGTCATATCTTTAGTATTATAAAGTGATATAAAAGTACTACTCATCTCAAAACTCAGAATACAACACAACTGAAACACTAAAATAAAAAGGTAGAAGTTGTCCACAGAATATAAGAGTCCAAATGGCTCTATGGCTTTACATCAATTAGATGTCCAAAACATCATCAATACTAATCAGTAATGTGCAAAAGCACACCTAGGGTAACTCGACATGCAAGCCGGAAAACAGTGAAAGAAACATGACATGCAAACAAGCAAGAAACAACAGGAGGAGGTACACTTCGTGAGTCTTAGGCCTTTTTGGCCCGCGAGCTAGCTCTAGCTTGCGATCCTTTCCTTGTAAAAAATTGTTATAACGTAGGTCAGCAAAGGTTTACCTCAACTGTGTAACTAACACCCCTCCTCCCGACCGTCCCTAACGGATCCCGAGACACTCCACCCTGCATATCAACACTTCGTATGCATATGCAATAAAACATAAATTAACATAGAAACAACAGGATTTGATGTCTCAAACATCAAACACGTTTCACCCAAGACACCATATAGCACGTATGATTCTAACATATCATCACATCACAATAATATTCATGGGTACTCTCATTTCCCCAAAGGCATACAAGCCAAGGCCAAGAACTCTCGCTGAGACCCTACCCGCACATGGATCACAATACCATCAGACTTGTCCATCAGCTCATTCGTTCTTACCAATTCCACCAAGCACACACAACTGATGCTAAGAGCTCTCGCTTGGACCTCACCCGCACATGGATCACAACACCATCGGGCTTGTCCAAAAGCATAGACGTTCTCGTCGGTTTCACAAGAGGGGACTTGTCTTGCCGGGATACCCTCCACACGTGAATCACAACTTCACGGGGTAAGCCAACCGACCACAAAGACAAAGCCACGCCTTCACAAACAACGAACATCACAATCCATCACTTACATTTTCTCGCCCTAGCCAACGTTCGTTCTCAATACAAAACTAAGGGGCATCACAACGGCGTTTTCGCCGCAATCGGATTTCTAGCAAAATCCCCAATATGCACGTCATGCAACATCCCCGAATCGGACCACCGGTCATGATAACGACTTCACTCACAATGCCTAATTCACTAAAGGAGCAGATTTCTAATGCAAAACATGCCGGAGACGGACTCAATCGACCCGGTGGCTCTTCTTGAATCAAGGCGACCCGGATCCCTCTCACTCGAGAGATCTGGTACCAAAATTTGCAAGGAAGAAAAAGGCATAAAGAAAAATGTCATGCACGCATCCTAAGACTGAGAGGAGAGATGTCGTTACCTTGCAATATCTCTTCCTAGCCATGAAAATCTTGATTTGCACAGATGGAAGTGTGCGCCTTCGAGCCCTCTCCGCGATGCCGATCTCGGATCGTGAATCGAAGCTTTGAAGCTCCAACAAGGAAGGAAACTAGGTCGTCTTCCTCCGCCGCACTCTTACGCTCAACAGCTGTCAGGTGCCAAGGACTTGAGAAAAGTGAGGGGAGAAATCTTTTCTGCCCTATTTTGGGTTCACGAGAGAAAGATCTGGGCCCTTGGATCAAGTTCCAAGAAGATCGAATGCCCAGAAAAAGTCTATTTACGAAACAGGTTCACGGGCACCTTAAAAACAACTCTCTGACTCGCCGCGTCGAGTGAACTCGACGCCAAACTAGCTGACTCGACGTCGCACTGGCTGACTCGACACCACACTGGTTGACTTGACGCCACGCTGGTTGACTCGACGCCACGCTGGTTGACTCGACGCCACGCTGGCTGACTCGACGCCACACTGGCTGACTCGACGCCACGCTGGCTGACTCGACGCCACACTAGCTGACTCGACGCCACACTAGCTCACTCGACGCCACACTAACTCACTCGACGCCACACTAGCTGACTCAGCTCCAAACTGGTTAACTCAGCTCCAAGAGAGTTAACACTTATCGTAGCTCTCCCAGCATTCCAAAACAGAGTAAAAATTTTGGGGTGTTACATGCTGTATGGTGATTTTTTTTGTAATCCCCTTTAGTTGTGCTTAGTTTTTTTTTTTCCGATGGTGCCCTTTTGTTGTTGGAGTTTATGAATTTGTGCACACATTGCTCCTAATTTTCCCTGTGCAGAGTTCACAATTGGGGTGTGCTTGCCCACAGCCAAAGTGTCACCCTGAAAAGTGTGACCATGTCTACCTCTTCGATGATGATTATGATAATGCTGTTGATATTCATGGTAAATTAATGCAAGGAAGATTCCCATATGATGATCATGGAAGAATTGTGCTGGAGGTACTGTAACGTTCTAGTTGAAATAATTTTTTTTATTCCAGGCTATATAAACATTTATGCATGATCAGTAGCATACTGAAACTACCTTCACTGAATACTGGGACAAAGCAATCCCAGGAGGTTGAACTAATTTCAAAACATGTCCTCAATTCGGATTGCAGGTTGTAATTCGCTAACATGAAGCTATAATTGCTAGTAATCATTGGTCAGTCATACAACGGTGATGAAGATGCAAGTTCATTTATTTGATTGACTACTCAAGCATGAGCTAGTTCATAGATCTTTAGGCTTTGATTGCGGAGAAATAGATATTTTACAAATAAAGATTGAGGATTGGGACTCCATTGTTGTCATTTCATATGTATATGTTTACAACTATTTATGCTATCAGCATGCCTATGATGTAGCACCATGAAATTTTTTAGCTAGAGTTTATCACTTAAAAATATTGGTATGGTATAGATAGAAAAGATGCATAAAAGTTTTTTCTCTCGGGAGTAACCCTAAACTCTGTACCATAAAACCAAAGGCACTTCATTTGTCCAAGTCACTTCCCTTTTTTGTGAGTATTTTGAATCCCCATTCATAGATGTAGCGATCCACATTTATGAACAGAAAGATCTGAATGATCAATTTTGCAGTCATTTGTTAGAATTGATAGGTGTATAAATTGTTCATTTGAAGAAATTGACTTATTGGATAATTATGCTCCTTCCCAAGACAAATTCTTAATCAATGGAGGAACAATATTGCGATTTTTATTCAAAAATATACCAAAGCGGATGATTGATTCATTCCATGCAACCGTTACTACCAGGAAACAAGCAAATGGACATTGAACATGAAGGTACTCATAGATATTGAAAATGAGTTGGATTTTTTTTTTCATGGAGGCCTTTCATTTAACCAAGGAGTGTTAAGAACTCCCCCTCCAAGAGCAAAATATTGCAAGAAGGGATGGAGGTGTTATTGACCAGGAATGAGGTTATAAATATTTTCTTCCTCATATTTACAAATATTTATACAAAAAATTGTGTGATTTGTGAATCACACCTTAATAAGTAATTATTCCTATTAGTGAGAATATTACAAATTAATTGGGAACCAATTGCTTGGGTGGACACATCCTCTTTATTACATCTTTTTTATTAACAACAGTGAGAGGGGATTCTCGCATTTGTGGGGCGGTTCTCTCAGTATGACTGTCAAATTCTCTATATGTGCTTTGTCAAATTATGCTGACTATTAGCTTCATTCACGGCTGATGTATTAATTGGATGACTCGGAGTCGAATAGTTGTTCCCGAGTAAGAAACATATCTTTATTATCCACTGAGTGGAATCGTCCATGAGAACTCTGCCGTCTTCTGTATATACATTCTTATGTCTATTTGCGCTAGTTATTCTTGTACCAAATCATAAAATGCCTGATCGTGCACGAGTTGTGTTTGTTTGTATTCTTCGGGCCCATGCCATAATGTACAAGGAAAGGGGGCGGGGTGTTACAGCTAAATAGCTAGTTATGTAAGGTGTCATCATCTCATGCTCTGAGTTTCTATTTTTACTTACATGGTTGTAAAGAGTCATTTTTGGGTATTCATCTATAATCCTTTCTAATGTAAAATGTTGTAACCTCTATTTTTTGGCAAAGAGGATCCATTGAGCTAGCTTTCAAGGTGCTACTAATTATTCACAAATCAGAAACACCACGACAAGAGTGGATTGGTTTGGCGTCGCACCACTTGATGAGATCCACTCAACTTTTGTTTATGTTGCTGGAAAGGGGGCATCCTTCTCATGACATGAGAGGCATTCAAACATCCTTTTTGTGGCAATCCATTAGGGGGCCTGATTTCCCAATGACGAATAGGATCTATAGTAGACTTTTTTTGGCAAAGAGGATCCATTGAGCTAGCTTTCAAGGTGCTACTAATTATTCACAAATCAGAAACACCACGACAAGAGTAGATTGGTTTGGCGTCGTACCACTTGATGAGATCCACTCAACTTTTGTTTATGCTGCTGGAAAGGGGGCATCCTCTCATGACATGAGAATCATTCAAACATCCTTTTTGTGGCAATCCATTTGGGGGCCTGATTTCCCAATGACGAATAGGATCTATAGTAGACCATTTGGAGAAGTCTCAAGGGCTTCTTGCGTGCGCAAGCACAGTGCAAGTTGAGCAAGTTCCAGTGTTTGGAATAGTACTTCAGGAGCAACTCAGGTTGATTGTAGAGTTTGAGAGCCCTACGAAGCACAGATACTTAAAAATGCTCTGCGTATCGGCTCAACGCATATCGGATACGGGAAACGCCTGGAAATGCGTTTCCGAAATTTTAGGAAACACATTTTTAAATAAAAACAAAATTTTAAATAAAAACAAATTTTTAATTCGGAATCGCGTATCCCGCTTGCGAGATATGCGATTCCCGTGCGGTAAAAGTCACGCCGTTTATTCATTTCACGACTTAGCTTTAAGTTTACGAGATTCATGATGCGCCTGAAGTTCTCCGGCATCATGCCGTCGTCGAGAGGAGAGGTCTCTTCGTCGAAGCTCTCCGACATCACTCTCGTCGAAGGTCTCCCCTCTCTTGATGCTGCTGCTGCCGCTCCAGATCCCCTCCCTCCTCTCGATCCCGCCTTGCTCGTAAGCTCTTCCTCTTCTTCCTCCTCCTCCTCCCCCTCCTCCTACACCTCCTCTTCTTCTTATTCCTCCTCCTCTTCTTCTTCTTCTTCTTCTTCTTCTTCTTCTCCTCTTCTTCTTCTTCTTCTTCCTCTTCTTCTTCTTCCTCTTCTTCTTCTTCTTCTTCCTCTTCCTCTTCCCCTTCTTCTTCCTCTTCTTCTTCTTCTTCCTCTTCTTCTTCTTCCTTTTCTTCTTCCTCTTCTTCTTCTTCCGCTTCTTCTTCTTCTTCTTCTTCCTTTTCTTCTTCTTCCTCTTCTTCTTCTTCAAGGTTTTGATCATTGTAATTTCCAATATCTTGTTTTTTTAGAAAGATACCCAAGATTTATTCTTATAGAAATTGTTTATTAGTGTAACTTCAGGGTATATTTGTGTGGTTGTTTTTCTTTCCATTGGCTTAGATTATGCCAGACTTCCATAAAACTTAACTTATAGCGTATGTTTGTTTAAAGCGCCCCCAAGTTATAGATGATCTAAAACTTTAGATGAGTATTCCAGCATGCCAAAGCCTGATACCTAAGTTTGAATCCATCAAATGCAATTTTATCATGGTATACCTATGCAAAATTTCTCCACATGGTCAATCAATGCTTCTACTATTTGTTTGATTTCAATTCTAAATAGGCCAATTGGATTGCATAATACATTATAATTGCCTTGCATACTATCTTTAAACATGGTCTATCAATGCATAACACATTATTTAGAACTATATATGGTCTATGTTATAATCTTATTAATTTTTTTTTGTTACAATTCAAAATATGTACACTTAGTTTGTTAGTTGTTTTATTTTTATATTAATTAATACTTATATTAAAATATTTAAAAAAAATTAAAAAAGTTTCTTGTATCCTTTTTTTTTTGAAAAATTATGTTTTTCGTATCCATTTCGTATCGTATCCCGTATCCCGTTTTCGTCCCCGTGCTACACAGTGAGAGTCCTCCATAAGTGATTATGACTTGGCATGCATCTATGATTGACAAATACTGATGGACCGAGCATGGGATGGTTTTTCGTTCCGGGACACCCCACGATGTTACCTCATCCCATGGGGATCCTTACCAATATGGAGAGAGTTGACCTAAGGAACTCGAGGGGGCCAAGCCCACTTTCAAGATTGTTGCAACGGAAGAGTGTACTTCAATTACGATGACCCTTACAGACCTTTGACCATAAGTGTAAGAAATTCTTATGGATGGAACTATACGACAAAGGGGTGGAATAGGCACTAGAGGAACCTTAAGATGAAGACACTTGAAACTCTCTTAATGCAATTACAGGGAGTGCAAACCCCTCGCACTATGAAGCTCATGGTCAAGGTGTGCTGTTTGTCGTTTACAATATTGTTTGTGAAGACCCTTTTTCGGTCTCCATAATGGATTCAAGAATCGAGCGTTGTTTCCAATTTATTCGTCGCAACATTGCATCAAAAATTCATCCACAAGTACAAATAAAAAAAACACACACATGTTTTATTCCATGCTACAAATATAAACAAGGTACAAATATTTTAGCAATATTCATTACAAAAAGCACACTCCCAATCTTCACAAGTTGCCCTATGTCTTTTCTGTGCGTCTTCGATCCCAATAAAGATTTTAAGTCATACCTTTGCTAGCTCCTTAACATGCTTTTGTTTTTCTTCTGCCGTTAAGGGAACCCTTCTTGGTGCACTGGGAGATGCTCCTGTTTCCTAAAAAAATGGGGTCCACGATGGGTTAGTCATAAAAATATGACTATTTGAGTAAAACATCTTTTGAAGTGCTATACATACAGACGAGGTGATAAAGAGCAATATGCATACACAACAACAAAAGTATTTATATCGTTATATTCTAAATTTTGTAGGATACAAAATCTCAGTTTCCATCAAAACACTCTTTTAGATCTTCTTTAGATCTCAAAAATTTATTCCAAATGTTCTTGTATTATTTAGTTACATAACTTAGGAAATGTCAAGACACAAATTATTGAACCGCCGGTCATGCACAAATTATTGAACTGCCGACCATTAATTACTGTACCGCCGACCATGAATTACTAAACCGCCGACCATGAATTATTGAACCCCCGCCATGAATTGTTGAACCGCCGGTCATGACTTACTGAATCATTGACCATGAATTAGGATACATACATATTACTTTAGGATACATACATATTACTTTAGCTTGAATTATTTGTCTGAGAAGAAGTTTGTCACTCCAGAATAATATTGGACGAGTAAGCTATTGAGATACCATTTTTATGTCAAGTACCGGGCCAATGCACTCAACATGGCGGTTTGACGATTCGTCGCAACGAGAAAAGGACAACAAACACTCATTTGATATATCCTCCCCCACACAAAATTGTTTGAGAGTATATGCACCGGGATTGCAGAGCCTCCCACACTTACCACTCTTCGGAACAATATCAAGAAAAAGAAAGTTTTGAGCACTGTGAAGTACAAGAGGAGCTTATCTTTTACAAGAATCACACATACTTGATGACAGTATCACCTTTAGATCTTGAAATCCGCTCATTCACATTCTCATGGAGTACAAGATACACTTTAGAGGTTGTGGACGCCCATTCACATTCTCATGGAATTGGACACTTTAGAGACTGTGGGGGGAGTTTTATTGGAAGGGAATGTGGAGATTAGTATAGGATTTCATCGTGCAGTGTTGCATATCTCAGCAAAACAAGGTTGGGCAGCTACATCATGCTGGGCTACTACAACCCCTCCTCATTCTACATAGATTTGGTCTTACATATCCATGTATTTCGTCGATGGATCCCAAATCCTGTGGAAAATCCATCATTGTCATGGGATAGGTTGTTCAAATCCACTCATTTTCCTTGGCTCGCCCATATACAACTCTGAGCATCATTCATGGTCTCCTTTGATCAAATCGTCCACCTACATGGTCTACTAAGATCCGTTGTCTCTAATTGAGAATGTTCATTAGTCGTTTTTGGCAAGAATTGTTCCGACTTGGCGGCACTACATTGGGTATGTCATCTGCTTATCACCCCCTATCTGATGACCATACAAAAGTGGCAATCGTGCATTGGAGATGTACATAAGAGTGTTTTTCAGCAGAGTATCCCAAGGAGCGAGTTTGGTGGCTTTTGTGGGCGGAATACTGTTACAATACGCCATGCTGTATCACACTTCAAACTAGTTCTTTCAAACTTGTATTCAGTCGTGATCCTCCTTTTCTACGTATACACACTCGGTGACGCGGGTGGAACGGGTTCACTAAGGACACTTGCAGTGTAACATTATATTGGATATGGATCGACAACATTTATTGTGGGCCCAAAATCACCTGAATCGGTACTAAGATGGTCTCCATTGCAAAATTGAATACAAGAAAGGGGATCGGGTATTGTTGTATTTGCGCCCTTATCTCCAAGGCTCCATCGCTCGTCTGATCAATACCAAATTAACACTACGATTTCATGGCATGTATTAGGTTGCAACATGCAGATGGAGCGGTGACACCAATTTCATCTTCCAATGAGGGCAAAGTTTCACAACGTTGTTCATGTGTCGACACTCAAGCCATTCAAAGGGGAACACACTTACCACTATGACTCATCTTCCTCCTACAACAGATGGATAATTGCAACTCAAACCGATTCGCCTCCTCTGCACAAGGGTCAGTCGAGGAGGTGTTGGTACAATGGGAGAACCAATCTTCTAAAGATGCAATATGAGAAAGTTGGGAGTTCTGACATCTCGTACACATTTACTTTTGACTCACTTATAGTTTTAATTTCAGCAATTTGTATTATCTTTAATATTTTGTGCTTATAAAAGAGGGGGAAATTATTAATAAAAGGGCATTTAAGGCCTAGGGAAGTTATACCTGTTTACCCAAGTTCTGCAGAGCTTGCCATCATCAACCAGGTCGGCACATGGCTTCTTTTTGTTGGCGCCAGTGAATCCCCTCGCTACCTGTCCAGGAGCTTTCACTGCCGCTCTAGAGTACTCGCCGTCTATCCATACGTATTTGCATGCCCCATTTGCTGCTCTTTATACTTAGCAATGTTTTCTCATTTTGCCCAATTTGTTTGTTGTCTACCCGTATTTTGGGTGGATGCATCAATAGCTCTGAAGGCATTGAATCTTGATTCAAGACCCTTACAGTACTCACATGCCCTGCAATAGTGTCCGAGAGTATCCTTTGGAGCGTCAAACCTTAATTGTATCTTTGTTGTAACCATTTAATCAATCAATAAAATCACGCACAACTAAAGGTACGCGCTGTGCAAAATCTTGTCTCGCTGCTTGCGACATGTCTTCTCTCGTCCCGAATATTTGCAACTTGGAGTACCCGCTCACTCACAACACCCCCCCCCCCCCCCCCCCCCAACCCCCGTTTTTCATTTTTTGTTGGGTGTGGGGTTGAGAAGTTTTCTACCCCTTCGATACTCTAATCTGCTTTTTTTTCTCTTCCTCCTGTAAAACTAGGGTTGAGACTACCCGACCGGGGAAGAACTTGGCATTCTCTCATTCTCTACTACTTCTCAACAGGAAGACAATATTGGGGGACATTGAGGCAACTGCGGGAAGAAGCTTGCTTCCCCTCATTTTGATCGTTCTCTATCATGAACGGTGACTCGTTATATTTCTCGAGCACACAACAAATGTTCTCTACTCTACCCTTAATTCAATGCATGTATTGTTCTTTGAGTCCAGGTTCAGCCCTAGGTTACCCTCGAGTCTACCTCCAATAGTTTTTCCGCATGCATTAAAATATTACATATTAACTTTAGGTTGCATTCATCATTTAGTTTTGATGCATTTGCATTCGATTTTATATCTCATTGACATGTTTGTCAAAATATTCAGCATAATCTTTCTAAAATTTGCAAGGAAATTTTGAATTAGATTTTTTTTGACCGAGTATATTGAGCACGCCACAGAAATTTATGCTCCTTTTCTGCAACATTTTCTTTCAGTTATTGGATGACTCTATTTTGTTCCATGAACATAATAAGTAGTGAAATTGTGAGTTTAATGTAAGTTTCTTTTTTGTAAACTCAATGCTTGTTGACCCACCACATTATTATTAATGTGTTTGTGTCATGTTTTCTTTTATATCACTGTGGTTATGTATTTTATTGACTTGCGATTATGTAAAACGTCCAAGCATGTAATGGTGAGCACGAGTTAGTCCAAACCACTTGCATTCCTTCATTTGACCTCCACATCGCATTATTTAACTTTTTTCATGTGTTCTTTAACCTCCCAGAACATCTCATTTGTCTTTATGCTTCTCTGAATGCTTGGTGTCATCAAGAGATGCATCACTCATCGGGAATTAATCATTAGAATATTTTGAAATTAATTTGTTTGTAAATTGTGCAGGAAGGATACCTTGTATATGAATGCAACTCCATGTGCAGCTGCGATGTGACATGCAGTAATAGGGTTTTACAGAAAGGAGTTCAAGTAAAGCTGCAGGTGTTCAGAAAAGAAGCTAATAAGGTAATAATCAGCAGATCCCTCTTCCCCCTGTAGAGATTCCCAACCAGCACTGCTGTAGCATGACCACTTCAGAAAATGATGGCGCTGCCGCTGCATGTCGTGCAGGGTTGGGGAGTTCGGGCCGGGGAGTTCATTCCAGGCGGCACATTCATCTGTGAATACATCGGAGTTGTGAAGGCACGCCAAGAGACGCGAGGCGAAATGCATGATGAGCACGGCAGCAGCTACATTTATGACATGGGCACGCACTCTGTTGGCGAACCTTCGTATCTCATTGATGCTACCAAATATGGCAATGTGTCCAGGTTTATAAACCACAGGTAGCTTGCATTATATTATATATATGTGTGTGTATTATTGAATGCATAGAAGGGATGAATGAATGAATGAATAGAATCATCATCCTCATGCATCATCCATCTTATTACTGAATCATCATGTGCTTCTGGTGGCAGTTGCTCTCCCAATCTTGTAAATCATCAGGTCCTGATAGAGAGCATGGATTCTCAGCTAGCCCATGTCGGTCTCTTTGCCAAAACCAATGTATGCATCTGCATCCATATCCTCATATCATCCTCATTATTATTTTTTGATGGGGGGATGTGCTTTGTTCTTCAGATCGGCATTGGAGAAGAGCTGGTGTATGATTACAGCTGTAGGGTCATTGCCAGGTGAAGCCGCCAACCAGCATGCATGGACGGACGCACAGCTCCCAATTCCCGAGCCCACTCCCAATTCTCTAATAATATATAATATTAATTTCTCATACAAATAACAAAGCTTCATCAGTGATTGTCATCCATCTTCAAGGAATATTTTTTATTCAATTTGTGCGGCGTCTTGCTCTTTACCCTTCCTTCTATTATACTTGCATATGTTGGCAGATGCGATAGCCTTTCAAGTGATGGCAATCTTTTTTTTTCCTTTCTTCCTTTAAAATATATATATATATATATATACTGAGTACATTTCGGTCGAAACATTTTTCCAATGCTGCAGAGCTTGCGGAGCATTTTGTATTTGGGTTTTATGCTCTTGCGGAAGGAGGATTGTGAAATATTGAAAGTGTAATGGAAAAGTTTAGCAATAGAGTAGAACTGCAGCCACACTTCATCAACACGTGTATGTATGCATATATACCATTAATATAGTATGGTTAGTTGAATAACATTTACTTACCCAGCACTGATTTTATATATGTTTATATATATATATATATCACTATACCACAGCAAAATATCTGTTCCACGGAAAAAAAGAAACAAAAAAAAGCCTAATTAATGCTGTACATTTGCAAGCGGCTTTTTAGTCTGAAAAGATTCTCAGCTCTTGTCAACAACCTCAGCCGGCATGTTGAGATCAAAAAGAGGGGGTCCGCCTCCTTTGGATTCATTCTTCTTCAAAAGCTTGTTTGAGGAGGCGCTCTCATCCAAACTTGAGGAGCCATGAAACTGCCACGAGCGCTTGGCTGCTGCCACGGTTGTTCCTGAATCACAACATAAGGCTCGCTTTTGATTTGCCTTCAAAAATATATGCAAGTACTCTTTTTGAGAGCAATGTTACAGGAACATACCACCTGCAGAAGAGACATGGGGCGGAAGCGCATCCACCATACTTTTTGTACTCCTCATCTGGTTCGAAACCCAACAAACAGAGAGTTCTGATGCCTTTTCGGGGCCCTTGGACTTGTATGGAGCAATATTGTGAGTCGCGCGTTGCAGCGGATACAACAAGTCGTTCTCTATGCATTGATACCTGCAAGCAATAAGGATGGAGGGCGTCAGCTCAGAGACCAGCAGGAGGGGGATGGGGGGATACGAGGGGCAAGAGGTAGGAGCTCACATTTGCTTGCAGAGTCTGTCAATGATGGACGAAAGGTTGATGACGTGCTTCATGTTCTCCATAACCTCCTCGTCTGAAAAATCCTGAAAATCCTTCTCCAGGAACATGGAGAGCTTCTCGACGTTGGACTCCAGCTGCTGCTGCTGGTCTTCGAACAGGTTCTGCTTCAAGTCCCTCTCCCCCTGACTCATCTCATCCTTGAACAGTTCATCCCCAAACATATAATAAGCAAATGGGTAGGAATAGGAGAGAACACGCCTTGATCGGAAGAGCCGGTTCAGGCCGTTGATCACCCAGCTGTAATCTTTAATTCTCGACTCCTTGTTTTCGGATATGGTGATTTTGCCCTGAATGGTCTCCTTCAGATTGCTTTCCTGCTTGAGGGAGTCTGTGTGCGCCTTGTACCGGTTGTGATAGTGCATATACCGATATAGGTCGCGCCTGGCGCATTCTATCCGCTTCGACTGATCTTCTTTGAAACGCCCGCAGCTGTGGCCTGAAATAGTTGACCAAGTATGATCACGTCCGGTCGCAGCCCCACACAACCAGCTGTTAACCAAAGTTCACAGCAAAGCACAGCAAGTCAAATTTATTAATAGCATGGCACACCGCTTCTTTTTCTTCCCGTTTCCAGGTTAGGAAAACTTGCAAACAAATCAAAACGAAGGTTAAGAAGAATTGGAAATGTAGTTAACTGACTTTCCTCATTTTTTTTTGATCTGAACCAAATATAAAATAATTAATAAGAAGAAAACAAAAACAAAATATATATTAATAAAAGTTACTAACTAGAAATGTAATTTGTAAAGTTTTTTTTTTTTTCAAATTCTTATAATTTGAACGACTTCAAAGCATTATAATCTAAAATCTAATTATTAGAAATTACTAGAACCATAAAGAAAGATAGTCATGTTCATTAAGAGAAGAATATTCTGAATCTAGTAATAATTAATAATACAATTTTTTCTAACTATAAATTCTTCCTATCTAATCTCAGTATTTTCTTATTTCTATATTAGAATTTCATCACAACATTCTTATGCACCCATTTCACATGTTAGGCGTAGCTATGCATGATTCTTTGGTAACCTCTAGTTTAATCACGAAAACCATTGAAAACAAGTCTGCTAATGAAGGTTACATAATCGGTCAAAGAGGGAGAAACCTATAATATCATAGTCGCTCATGGTTATTTTGGCCGATTGATCTTCCAATATGCTAGTTTCAACAATTCCCGTTCTTCCCGTTCTTCCCGTTCTTTACATTTATTTCTTGCTGCTTGACCTATAGTGGGTATTTGGTTCACTGCTTTGGGTATTACTGAATTAGCACTATGACGTTTAACCTGAACGGTTTCACTTTCAACCAATCTGTAGTTGATAGACAAGGTCGTGTTATTAACACTCGGGCTGATATCATAAATCGTGCTAATCTTGGTATGGAAGTAATGCATGAACGTAATGCTCACAACTTCCCCCTCTAGATCTAGCTTCTGTGGAAGTTCCATCTACAAATGGATAGTCCTATTGTATCCATTTATTTTATATGAATACAAATTATTGAAGATAAAAATCCCTCAATATCTTGTTCTTAGAACAAGAGATTGGGGGATTTAGGGAACTAACACTTTTGCTTCTTTATCTGAATCCGATTTCTCCAAACATTCGTTCATAAAAGAAAGTTCTCTCTTGCCAATGAATGATGTGTACAGGTGAAGTATGGTATAAGATAAGTAAGAAAAGTCAAAGTCTTAGTACACTAGAAAAAGAAAATAAAATACTATAACTATACTCTTATTCTAAGATAAAGACTCTCAAGACTTTTCACATGAATACTTAGCAGAACGACTAACGACGAGATTTATCATCGTTTCTCGCATGTCTCACGAAAGTGAGAGTAGGTGCGAATTCTCCCAATTTGCGACCGACCATACAATCTGTTATATAAATAGGTAAATGTTCCTTTCCATTATGAATAGCGATTGTATGACCAATCATTGTGGGTATAATGGTAAATGCCCGAGATCAAATCACTATTATTTTTTTCTCCTCCCTCATGTTGAGTTTTTCAAATTTTCCCGATAAATGATTTGCTACAAAAGGATTTTTTTTAGTGAACGTGTCACAGCTGATTACTCCTTTTTTGCTTTTTTAAAATTGACATTTATGTCCAATATCTCGATCTTAATCTAAAGTATGAGGCTAAGAATCAATACAATAATGATGAATGGAAAAAGGATAAAATCCTTTAGCTAGATAAGGGAAGGGGCGGATGTAGCCAAGTGGATCAAGGCAATGGATTGTGAATCCACCATGCGCTGGTTCAATTCCCGTCGTTTGCCCATCACATTATTTCTAATTCCAAAAATTCAATTTTAAATGTTCCTATTTACGGCGACGAAGAATAAAACTATCACTATATTTGTTCCTTTTCCTACTTCCAAGCGCAGGATAACCCCAAGGGGTTGTGGGTATTTTTCTACCAATTGGGGCGCTCCCTTCACCGCCCCCATGGGGATGGTCTACAGGGTTCATAACTACTCCTTTTACTACAGGACGCTTACCGTAACCGCCCCCATGGTGTGATTCCTATGCCTTCTGCGACTGAAGATGTGCGCCTAGGAGCATTGGGCTCAATTGGTATATGGGAAGCGAGGTGCAGGCTCGGTGAGGTTGATATTGCGGTTATCTAATGAAAACAATCAAGCGATAGCAATGTTGCAAGTTGTTTCTACGGAGTTGGCACTGACTGACGATTGGGGTTGCACTGAGTAAGCAATATATAACTTGGTTCTAATACAAATATGTCACAGGCCTCCCGTAACGTGGTTGGGAACTCACTGGAGAGGTGACTGGAGGTGGTGAGGGTGGTAGAGATGTGAAAGATATAAGAGGGAGTCGTTTGAAGGGAGTAGATCTTGACCTATGATATGCAACGAGGAAGCCGAGATGGGGATCATTTAGGGTTAGGGAGAGGAGAGAGAAGAAGGAACCAAGAAGAGGAGGAAGAGAGTATCTCATGCTTACTCATTCCATGACCCAAGGGGTCTTTAAATAGAGGATACATGACACTTTATGATTAGGTCCACGAATTCAGGCTCAATATAGAAAATACCTGAACATAAAACAGAAGACTCACGGATTTTAGCAAGGTATTGAGGTTGCATGTGACGCATCAGGTATAAGCATAGAGAAGGATTGAACCAAGATGACCATCTAGTTTCTCTTTAGTGAGCAGAAAGCTGAATAAAGCCAATTAGAGATACTTCAATGATGATACTTAGTTTAGGCCATGTGGCAGTGGAGATATTATCTTTTATATCGGGAGTTTGTCATGTTTTTTAATCACCAAAATTTGTGTTATCGCAACTGTTAGAGAATATTAGGAAAAGTTGATGTAAAGGCCCATTAATATGGCCCATTTAGGATTCTAGTTTAGCGCCACATCTTTTGTATAATTGTCTTTCTCCCTCTTCTCTCCTATACATTTTTACTCATACTTGTATTTTATAATTCAACAAGGATATACAAGGTTTGAATCATTCTTCTACATGGTAGCAAAAACACCAATCTTCCTCTGAGCGGATATCTCTTTTGTGACCGCTGCTATCCGCTCTCCTCTAAGCGGGTACGTTTTGTGTAACCGCTGCTATCTGCTCGGCCTCCTTTATCCGCAACCCGCGGTTTCTCTTCTTCTACCTGCTTCTCGTCTTCCGTGGCTCCACATCACTTCTTCTCTTCCTCCCCGTTGGCTTTTATAACTTCTCCTCTTACCTAGTGGGACCCCCCATCCCTCTTTCTCGATGGTCACTGCCTCTAGCCGCTGCAGATTCATCTAGCCGCTACGGCCTTTTCTCCTCTAACCGTGGATTGCTCTCCCGCGAAATCTTCTTGTCACACAGTCTTCTAACCGCAACCCTCTCTACTCGCAGCGACCTTGTCGGCTATTCGCTTGTGTTGTCCGCTAGCCGCTCTCTGCCTTCTAACCACCACGGGTTCCCCTTTCTAACCGCGCGGTTAATCAGTTAAAACCGTTGCGGCCTTCCTTAGCCGCTTTTCTGCTATCCGCGGTTCAACTCCTTTTAACCGCCGGTCTCCACGTGTTAGTCATTGCGCTCTTGCGGTGTCTCTTCTCGCGGATTGTGTTGTCTAGCTGTCCGCCTAGCCGCTATGCTTATGTTCGCCTCGCCACTGGTTCTTCTAATCGCTGCAGGCGCTGCTAGCCTCTCCTCGATCTTGCTTGTCGTTGCTTCTGTCTGCTCGTCTTCTCGCGTATTATAGACATCTTCTCGCGGCTTGCGGTCTCTCTGCCTAGCAGCTGAGTCTCAGCCTGTTGTGCTTCTAATCACGGCTCTGCTAAGTAGCTGGTGTGCTCTCATCTTGTCGTTGCGGGTTCCCCTACTGTTTTATACCCATTGTTTCTATCCACTGCGGGCCCTCCTTTCTAGCTGTTGGTGTGGTCTCGCCTTGTCGTTGCCTTCGTAACCGTTGCGGTCTCTTTTCTAGCCTCCTCTACTTTATCCGGAGCACCTCTCTCCAGTATCCTTCCTACCCGCTCTAGCCGCACCAATCTGTGCCATCTGTTTATGGGTTCCGAGTGATTCCAATGTTATGCTCTTCCTGCTCGTGTTGCGGCTCTGGTTCTCGAACTTCGTGATGAACTCTGAATTACTACTATCTCCCTTAGCGGGAAGCGAAATTTCGTGGAGTGAGAGCACTCTGTTCGTCGAGTATTGCAAATAAAAGGCCTTCTTCATCACTTGACCCGTGTTACTCCTACTGTCCCCACCGATGAGTGGCTTCGTGATGATGGTCGGATCCAGTCATGGCTACTCAACTCCATGGACACTGAGCCCTACAGAATGGCTATGTATCATGAAAAGGCAAAGGCAATGTGGGAGGAGCTTCACTCCTACTCTGGGCAGAATAGTCTTCAACACCTGTTCGACATCATCTCGGATCTTCAAAACCTTGATCTCGAGGCTCCCGGTGATATGATCTCCTTTTTTGCTAAAGCCAAGACACTGGTTGAGGCCTGGATCCAACATCAGTCTCCTACTACAGATCTGACTACTCAACAGGCCCAGAAAGAAGCAACTTGGATTGCGATGATGATGTCCCGAGTTCCTTCTCACCTGCACAGTGTTTGGGCCCAGATTATCTCTTCTATTACCACTCCTCTGTCAGATGTGCGCTCTATGCTTCTGAAGGTTGCACCGTCCCAGGATGCTCCTGTGACTCTCTCTAGCTCTTCTACAGCAACCTACACCTGCTCCGCCAACTCGAGGTTCCTCGGCCCGTGGGGGACGCAACACGTCTAGGGGATGTGGCCGGTTTAGCAGATCTACTTTTAAGTGCACATATTGCGGTCGGGATGGTCATCTTGAGGCTATCTGCTATCGCAAACATGACCTACCTTCACATCTTGTTGCTCATGTTATTGTTGACCCTCCCACAGATTCTGTAGCCTCTGCTCGAGAAGAGATTAATGATCTATGCACTCAGCTCCAACAACTACAAGGGGTGGTCTCTCACTCCTCTGGATCCGTTGCGTATATTTTCAATGAAGGTATATCTTTTCTCTCACAGGGCTCCCACTGGATTGTGGATTCGGGAGCTACCCACTATATTACTTCGCAGCGCCCTCCGCAATATTCGATGGCTGCCCACCCCAAGTTCATTAATGTGGCTAATAGTGATACTACCCCCGTATCCGACACTGCTGATATACCTCTCACACCCACTCTCTCTCTGTCTTCTGCTCTTCATGTTCCAGGCTCACCCATTTAACTTGCTTCTTGTTAGCCGCCTAACTCAAGATCTTAATTGTTGTGTTACTTTCTCACCCTCTATCTTTGTTGTGCATGATCGACAAAAGCAAAATATCATTGGTAAGGGTCGGCTGTCGAATGGGCTCTACCTCCTCGATGTTTCTCCTTCTGCTCTCTCCGTCGTCTCTACTACTAATTGACATCGTCGTCTTGGCCATGCTTCCTTCTAGATTCTCAAGAAAGCTCTTCCGGATGTCTCCCTGCATGAGTTTTCCTGTGAATCTTGTATCTTTGACAAACAGCAGCGTATTTCCTTTCATCCTACTTGTACTCGGAGTGATACTCCTCTATCATTAGTGCACACTGATATTTGAGGACCTTATAAAACCACTAGCATGTTTGGCTATCGTTATTTTGTCACTTTTATTGATGATTACTCTACCTTAATTTGGTTATACTTACTCCGAGATCGTGCTGAACTGACCTCTACATTTCGTGCATTTCTTATGGAAACTCGTATTCAGTTCAGCTCTCCTTTAAAAATCATTCGCATAATGCTCGAGAATACACTAGCCGGACATTCTCGAACCTATGCACAGAGTTCGGCATTATACATCAAACCTCGTGTGCATATACACCTCAACAGAATGGTGTGGCAGAGCGAAAGAATCGTCATCTTCTTGATGTTACTCGGTCACTCATGATTCAAATGCAGGTTCCTACTCGGTTTTAAAACTTTGATGTGTCTGCAGCATGTCACCTCATCAATCGCATGTCATCCTCCGTGCTCGACTTTTCCACTCCGTTTAGTCTACTATTTCCGTCCCAATCCCCGTTTACTCTCACGCCTCGTGTGTTTGGTTGTACTTGTTATGTTCACAATCTTGGTCCGACCTCAGATAAGTTTGCCCCTCGTGCCAGCAAATGTATGTTTCTTGGGTACTCTCGGACTCAAAAAGGTTGTGTTATTCTCCAACTACTGCTAAAGTAATTGTCTCTGCCGATGTCACCTTTCGTGAGGATCAACCATTCTACGACTTGTACGCTCCAGCTTGCGGGGGGAGTGTTAGAGAATATTAGGAAAAGTTGATGTAAATGTCCATTAATATGCCTCATTTAGGATTCTAATTTAGTCTCACATCTTTTGTATAATTGTCTTTCTCCCTCTTCTCTCCTATATATTTGTACTCATACTTGTATTTTATAATTCAACAAGGATACACAAGGTTTGAACCATTCTTCTACAGCAACTAACAAAAAAGGTTGGGGCATTGTAATGCCAAGTGGATAGAGTATTTGAATGTTTTTCATTATGCACTCAAAATCTAATGTTGTTGAGAACAAACCCACCCATACATTGATTATCATGTCATCCTCCTTCGTAATTTTGAACGAGTGATTGGATGACTGCTATGTTCGAATTTAAGTAAGACATACACATTCAAGATCCCACGGGTACCTTAAAATACTTTCTAATTATTGGCAATTATCTGTTTTAGGCTCCCAATGATGCATTCCTCGTACTTTCCTTCATGATCGCTTGGCTTGGGGAATGCATATTGGTGGAGGTACTAGTCGTTTTGATAGATATAAGATCATTATCCTAGTTGAAAATCGCTTTTATTGGCCTAACATAAAGAGAGAGACATAGCTACGCTAGTTCATCATTGTCATATCTACCAAACCGCCAAAACGTGTAGGCAAAATACTTGTTTATATACGGCAATTCCACATCAACCCTTTGTAGACATTAGTATGAACTTTGCGTTGGGTCTTCCTCACACATTCAAAAAGTGTAACTCCTTGGAACACACTAGAGAAGAAGATAGGGTTTTTTCAATTTTCCATAAACAACCACTCATAGATTGATGGGCAAATTAAAGTTACCCATATGTATCTAGGAAACCTTTTGATTTTGTATTATCTATATCTAAGTTTGCATTTTATAGTTTTGTCCATATATTTATTAGGTTAAGCTTGTTTCATGTGGCTACAAATTATGACAATAAGAAACCTATTTATCTTATCCCCACTTCTATAAAGTTCCACCCTAGTGAACTAGTCGATTCCTTTGCACGACATTCACATGAGTTGCATGATACTAGCGACATAAGATCACATTAGGTAATGAAGCACAAAAGCTTACACATATAGTCACATGAGAAAGCAGAATTTTAGATAAGATGATTAGGTGATGATTTGCATTCAACCCTAGAGGTTCTCGTTGGGAATGACTACAAAATTTAATGATTGGTGAAGGACATGTGCATTTGCCTCGCATTTAATGTAAAGGATCTGACCACATACAATAGCCATTGAGTCACTTGGATCCTTAGCCCGATGCATCCTACCCACCTCAACAATGACTTGCATCACTGACAGAATCATCACCAACGTCAGTAACATGCCGACTTCTAGAGGACAACCACAAACCACGAGATTATAGAGTCATCAAACGAAATCAACCTAAACCCTATTTAATATACTAGAGAGGGCATTTGTTCATTAATGACACCTAGTTGGTCAAGGAGCATGATCGACTCGCACCTTGCTTGCGTCAAGAGTGTGGCAGTCTACTTTCATCGAAGATGAATATGTTACCCTTATGCATTTGTCAGATGAGACACTCCTCTTCAGCACCATCGGAGCGCGCATTTGGAAACCTCTGTGATTAATTCTTCTAATTAACTTGTATTAATTAATTAATAATAATTATATTAATTAATTACTTTGTATTTCCTTGTATGCTTTCCCTCCCTCAACTATATAAGGGAGAGGGGTTTAGGTGATTAGGCATCTTGGGTGTAGTTATTTTGGGCTCTCTTTGGAGAGAAGGATCAAGAAGGACCCAACCACCTTGTTCTTGGTTGGGCTTTGCTCTGGATTGTATCGTGTGTTCGTTTCAATTAATCAATATTGTGTTCTTATTTGTGCATCTTCGTTATTTATAGAAACGGTCTGACCTGCTTCCTCTGTCCGCTTGTTCCAAGCCGCCAGGATTTCGTCCATTTTCTATGCCCCTCCCATCGAGCCCGCTCTGCAGCCATCGACACCGCTCGCCTCCCGACCGCAGTAAAGCCACCCCCGCAGCTTTGACATGACTGCTACCCACCTCGACGCAGTCGAACGCCATCTCGACGGCAGGCCAGCTTCCTTGCTTCTCTCCAAATGAGTTTCCATCGTCTCGCAGCTCAATTGGGCAACCCCTTACTGAGGTCTCTGCTGTAAACAACACACGCCACACAGTCTGACGCCCGTGAAGTCATCCGCTCGCCACCTCCACCCCAACGCCAAGGACTCTGGGACCTTCTAGTGTCAGACTCATCGGATCGGCTTCATCCTCAGTTGGCGCTGCTTCCCGACCTATCTCTCCAGATAGATGATGACCCCCAGGACGACGACGACCTCCAGCCAGACGACGACCTCCAAAGGCTGGCACGTCAGGCTCGTCGAGTCCTCGCCGTCGCGCCCGCGGTCTTCCCCGCCCTCGGTTGCAACGACACTTCTCGCAAGCTCTTCCACAGGACTATCCGGGCTCTCGTCGTCGACACCCTAACACCCATCCCTTTGATTCTTCTCCCTGACTGGCACCCCCTTTCATGCGCCTCGAGCTGCTTCACCCAATTTCCCACGTCCTTTTCCATCTTATCCCCCCCCCCGTGCCTTGGTGCCTAGGAAACACCGGTACGGGTGCCGGGTACGATACGTACCTGGCGCGGCGATACGACAAAATTAAAAAAATAAGGATACGGGTACGACATGATGCGTTATAACAGATACAATATATATATATCACAAGTGCAATAAATAGTTCTCAAAACATCAAAACATCAAACATAAATCATAACTTGAAGTACAAGTCCACAAATCACTGCAACATAGCATGAAGTTTTCAAACATTAAGAATTCGTAAATATTACAAAATTTAACATCTCATATGTTTAACCAAAAGATATAAAATTAAACTTAAATCTACTCATGAGTCTTTTTTCTTCTTCTTCTTCTTCTTCATTGTTGGAGATCAACTTCATTGTTGCAGATTAACATCTTCAATCTCCGGTTAGTCTAGAGACAAGTTAGTCATTTTGTTGAAAACTTGCGTCGTATCAACACGTTCAATACATGTACTTGTAACAGAAATGTACCAGTACCAGAAACATATTTGGTACGAATACACAACTTAACTGGATATACTAACGCTTCATAGCATAGAGCCAACTTTTGTTTACTTTAGAAAAGCAGACTCTTATATATCACAATATGCAAAATGATGTGCTAAGTCCAAGTGTGTTCACATAGGTGATTGATAATGAGCCATCCAACAAGTACTTTTAAATCATGTAGTTATGTATAGAAATGGGAAGGATGTACTACTTATACTACAAGTTTTATATAGATCGTGATCTTACTCATTATAATCAATATCTCACTTGTCAAAAGGCAAAACCGCCAAAGAACCGGTTGGGTTATATACACCTCTTCTTATGCTACATGCACCTTCATAAGATTTAAGCATGGACTTCATTCTTGAAGTTGATACTCATATGAATCCATCTATGACGTTGTAGATGGTTCTCAAAAGTGGCTCACTTTTAACATCTTTACTACTAATAAAGAAAGCCTACACCACACCACAGATTCACTCTTCTCCATCGGATCAACTCACGCCCACGGATATGAATTAACCTTTACAAACAACGCCAAATAAATCTGATGCGGAGCGGAGACACGAACCCGCAGCAGAGGACGAGTTTTGGGCCCGTTCGGGGCCGTCTGGATGCTCGTTGCGAATCGATTTCATATATTACTTTATTATGTTTGCATTTATTTTGATGTATTTGGGTAGCCCCACCTCCGGTCAATCATAGTCATTGATGGTGGGATGCCCTAGTCTCATCTTTATTATAAATAAAGTGCTTGGAGGTTGTTTAGAGGCATTGCAGTATTTGGAGAAGCTATTCCTAGATTCCCGTGATCATCACACGGTGTCGACTCCATGGAACTCTAGGTGGCAACTTCTAGGCGAGCATCTCCTCCCCAAGGTACCCCTAGCCCTAAGCCCCTTCTCTCCCCTCCCCCCTCCAAACACTCTTCCGCCGCCCCCAAAGCCTCCCAAACTGTCGGCCACCCGCTAGTCAAGACTCCCCCTTACCAGCCGACCTTCCTTTTCAGCAGTCCCACTGTCGGCGCCCTCCAAACCCCCTCCTAGCAGCCGCACCAAGGCGGTAGCCCCCAAACTCCCTCTGTCGCTGATTCCTCCACCCTCCGAGGCCACCGCCTCCCCTCCCTCTTCCTCCCAACAGTCGGCCCCTCTTCCACAGCAGCCGGATTTGGCCTCCAGCCCCTCCCCTCCGTAGAGCCACCTCCATCAG
The DNA here is from genome assembly GCA_039513925.1 of Platanthera zijinensis. NCBI lineage: Eukaryota > Viridiplantae > Streptophyta > Magnoliopsida > Asparagales > Orchidaceae > Platanthera > Platanthera zijinensis. The sequence continues at coordinate 180,450 of CM077081.1, read as the reverse complement.
CCTCCCCCTTTCCAGACCAGTCTAGATCTAAACAGTCCTGCCCGGATCATGAACAGTCCTTGAGATCGCAAGAGCTGGTCAATTGGATTCATACCTTGACCACCGCAGTATGAGTCTCTCCCATATCGAGGTCACTGTGATGCCTACCATTGTCCTCTCAACTGGCATGACAGTAATACCTAATACAGATTTCTCCCACCCCAGTGAGGTGCTTAGTCTGGTGAGTGGTATATCTTTTGTTTCTGACTCTTCTCTAGTGACCCCGACTGAGAGTAAGTCCGAGCGACCTATTGATTTTATAGTGTTGTGTCCCTCACCTACACCTCTTCTTCTGTCATGCACTGGGTTAGTTAGCACCCCTACCAGAGACTCATTTCTTGACATCACACCTACAGACCCATTCTTGCGAGTGGTATATCTTTTGTTTTCCAGTTTATCCATGGAATCAAGAATGAAACACCTAGAGGGAAATTTAGGAGATATAGGTAAGCGAATGGAAGAAATTGTGGCCGCTGTCACTACACTCACCCTCTCTGTGAGAGACACAAACCAGGTCATGATAGGGTTGCGTACTACAGTCAACAATTTGGAAGCACAGTACCACTTAGGGGGCCCTGCTGCACAACCCCCTACTCCTGCACGTCCTCCTACACCTCCACCACCAGAACCCCAACTAGCACATCAAGATAATAGGAATCCCCCTAGATGGGATGCCGGTATTAAACTAGATGTTGAGGATTTTGTGGGCACACTAGAGCCTGAGGTGTGTCTTGATTGGTGCGAGCGACTTGAGTGATTCCTCAGCTGGAAGCGCACACCTGCCCACCAACAGGTGGAGTATGCTACCCTGAAGCTGAAGGGCCCACCAGAAGAGGACATCTGGTCAGAGGTCTACTGATGGACCTAGGAGACCCACTTCGAGTACCACCATTACTACACCCACATCTGCTACTATTGATTCCCCACCTCTTGCCATTACTGGAGCCCCGACTCTTCACCCTGGCCAGTCCCGGGGTAAGGAGCCCATAGGAGCCCGACCCCACACTGGAGTGTTTCGATGCTTCAAATGTATGGAGCCTGGGCACAAATCTTCTGAGTGCCCGCGATGCCAGTTCGTTGTTGTGATTGATTCCGCCTCCGGGGGTGAACCAGAGTATGGGGTCTTCCTTAGTGACCCCCAGCCTGCGCCCCTGCCCGAGGCTGATAACGTCATCGAGGTCGAGGGCGAGCAAGCAGAGCAGCTAGTCTGTGTTCTTCACTCTAGTTTGGTCACCTCTGGCAAGACCACTGAATATGATCCTCGGAGAAAGGAAATTTTCCGCACTACCGCCCGCCTTCAGGAGCATTTCTGTTCTATTATTATTGATAGCAGCAGTATGGAAAACTACGTGTCTCAGCGTATGGTGGATAAGTTAGGACTTGCGGCACGCCCCTTAGAGCAGCCGTACCACCTAGCCGGGGTTAGTAGTCTTTTGACTATCCCCATTACTCATCGTTGTCAGGTCGAGTTCTCTATCGGGGATATCTATCGAGATTTGGTACTATGCGGCATCGCCCCTATCGATGTCTGCCACATACTTATAGGACGACCATAGAAATATGACAGACATGTCCTGCATGATGGTGTGAGGAACTCCCATTCTTTTGATCATCATAAGCGCAAGATTCTTCTTCTTCCCCAGAAGAATGGTCTTGTTCCTAGAGCACTTGGGAGGACCTCACAAGCATCTACGTCGTCGTCCTTAGTCTCCACGACACCACTCCTATTTAGTGCTACGCTTCAGCCTGGGCCCTCGCTCCAGGAAGTGACGTCTGATTCTCGAGAGTCATTTGTCTTGGGTTGCTCTGGAAGCACCACCTTTTATTGACTTCGTATTTGACGAGCACGCGTTTAGTCCGCACCGTTTGTCCTTGGTGACAATCGAGCACATTGAGGCACCTCACCTCGATCGTTTGATGTTTGAGATTTTAGGTCGAGCCGTACGAGGAGAGTTGAGATGACCCGTAGATTGTATACTCCTTGTCGGGACACCCGTTTTCATGGTTTTTTGTGGAAAGTCATGATCGACAGATTTGGGGTGTGCTTAAAATTATGTGGCTCGAGTGAGATTTCATTGGGTGAAATCAAGCGATGGACGAACTTGGTCTAGCGGACGATCGTGAGTGTCTACCAAGCAAGAGTATGTTGCGTCATGAGTTACTAATTCCACATGCTGATTCCACTTGCTTTCTGTTCTCCCTACTGCCACGTGTTTCCCCCACACACCGCCTCTGTCATCCTCTGAAAGCTCTAATAATTATTGTTTATTTAAATATTTGGCATGAAATTTTGACTAATGGATTGCGAGCTTTTGGGATGAGAGGGTACCTGCAGGTTTTGGGTCGCAGCCATGACATCAGCAGGACAGTATGCATCATCTCTCTGATCGACGCTTGGACTTTCTACTTGCAGGTTACATCGAGTCTCGTCGGGGTCGAGCTCTTTCAACCCCGAGAGAATTGATGCAACCCGCGTCGCTTCGTTTTTATTATTTTTATCGCACGTGTCTTTTATTATTACAACGCATGTTTTTGCGCATTTTTGGATTATTGTGCAGCGTCGAGTTGTATCGCGCGTATTATAAGCGCTTGGATGTTATTATGTATCGCGCATGTTGTTCGCGCAATTTTGTTTTGGCTCGTTGGTGTGACCGGCCAACGTGACCCTAAATGCATAGGTCCGACAATTTGGGGGATATGTTAGCTTAGGGCAAGCTTTAATTTATTTAACTATTTTAATTTAAATATTTATAAGTTAGGAAAACACCCACTTGAGTGAGCCCAAACAGCTCACTTCCCTTTGGCCCATCTCCAAATTAACCCAAAATCCTACACTTATCAAAACACCTCAATCAAAACCCTAAACTCATCTATAAAAGCTTATGGTAGCCACTGTTCACACGGGCTGGAAAATGAATTAACTGAACCCTTTTGGTCTTGGTTGATTTCTCTCAGCGCCGACCTACCCCGCTTTTCTCTCCCGTCCAGCGCCGACGAGCTCTTCCCGCCTGAAGCCGCACCTCCAGCACTCGTTTTCTCCGACGAAGCCTCCTCCAGCAGCGATTTCGGCGTTCTTCTTCACCGATGGAAAGCTTGCTGAAGCTTTGCAACGCTTCCGTGCGTCTCTTCCCCGACGGAAACTTTCCGACAGACTCTCCCACTCCTTCCAGCGCCGTTCTTCAGCGTCGACGCCACCGTGTGGCCCATCTGTCGTCGTCAAGAACACCGGAGGGTCCTTTGGGGACCAGCGGCCACGTCAGCAGCTTCCTCCAACAATCCCATCAAGCTTCCAGCCACCTTCCCTTGCTCCAGCCACCGGACAATTCTTTAGTTACTACAGCTCCAGACACTGCCTCTCCGCCTTGGGTATACCTCGCTTCTCCTGGCTCCATCCTCAAGTATATTTTATGCTTATGATATTTAAACGAATGGTAATTAATTTGAGCCTGCCCTAACTAATCGTGTCCCCTAATTATCGTTAGTTACATATCCGCATTACCATTCTGTTGAATGTGACGCCTGTGAAATTATGTCTCATGACGTCGCTATAATCGTGCGGTAGAATTGCAAGTGTTTGTGACACCTAAGTCCTTTATTTCGTAAGAAAATAGCCCGCGAAGTGCCCTCGCGCCCACAATATTTTAAAAGCTCACATTTTACTTTGTTTAAAAACTACACCCCCACTTTGGATCACATCAAGGAGGAAGAAAAGATCGACACACGGGATCGCTGGAGTGTCGCATGGAGAGATCAAGGCGAGGCCTCACTGGAGTGTCGCAGGAAGAGATCGTGCTTGCTGGAGTATTGAGGGCTATGGCGGGTTTGGACGAAATTAGCGCAAAACTGAGGGAGGAGTGTAAGTTTTTGCGGAAGCCTTTTTTAAGCTAAATAGAATGCCAGATTGCCAGCAGTTTTGGCCTCAAAACCAATTCCAGTTCAATTCCAACGCACCGAACATATTTGTTGTATTCATCCCCAATGCCAATACTTGCGCGCCAACGGACCGAGAAAGTCTTTGGGATTCTCAATTATTATGCTTTTTTATTCTGATTTAAAATACGATGATGGGATGTAGTGGATAAAGGAGAGGAACAAGTTATGATACAAACTCAGAAGCAAGCCTCGCCCCAAACTGACATTTGACGTGTGTGCACATGCCAATATTATCCCAAGGAAAATGACCTTGCCTTTAAATTCAAGTCAAGTGTGACCATCATTATGCTTTAGGGGTTTCAAAATTAAAGATGGTTGCGAATTCAACACCAATCAACGAAGCAGTAAAGTAGTGAAACAGAGACCATGATGGCGGATGTTGATTTACTCTAGGTGGGATAAGAGTTGGGTGTTATGAAGCTGATTTTGGTGAAAATAAAGGTCGGGGTGCTGGAAGAGTGGATACTGAGAGAGAAGGTGGCGAAGGCTCAGGTTGGTGGGTAAGCTCCGTGGGGGAACATGAGAGAGGTGAGAGGAGTGTCGATGAGGCAGTAATGTCTGAGAGTGCATAGAACTCATCATCAAAAAGAGCCGACTCCATTGCTCGGAAAGTGTGTTGATTGAGGATAGAAATGCATGCCCAGATATGGGGTTGCAACTCAATGAGAAAGTAGCCTAACTAGTGCTCGGTCAGGACTCCGGGAACATAATGGACAGATGGTTTGATCAATTCCTCTCTTTTTTCTTCATCATACTTACCAATAGCATACAATGGTGTGTTATAGCTCAAAGAATTGAAAAGTTCCTTTTGCCTTGTTTCCATAGCAAGGCATGGTAATTTATTTGATTCATCTTCTTAATGATTGTAGAATTGTGGTACATGCACTGAGATAGGTAATCCTTTACGGGGTCAAGGGACATGGGACCCCAGATATCCTACGAGCAGGACTTTGTAAGGAGACAGGCACAATGAGACCATACTAGGCAATCAAGGAGGAATGCAAGGAAATATTTTAGGAATAAGCCAGGTCTAAGGGGACTTGAATTATTTATTATGTAATAAATATGATTGCATTAATAGGTGTATTTATTAAGTAGTTAGTATGTTCTTTAATTTAAATTAATAAATGTAGGAGTCTTTATTATAATTAATCGGGAGTGTTATTATGTGTCCAAAGTGTCTTCTAAATGGTGTCATGTAAGGGTCGAGGAATCTTGGAAGTTCTCATATTTTGTCTCTCTTGAAGATGAATCGGATAAGGGCTGGGCAATGGTTCTCTCCTTAAGTAGTATTATAAATACCACAAGGCAAATCAATTCCCTAAGAAGAATGATACTTGAATAGTATAGAAATCATGTTCAAATGTAAATACATTAGTGAACAATGATAGGCCTCTGATGACAGTATCAAAAGTACCAACAAACATGCATGGTTGACCTCTGATTCCCATCCCTTCGTTCTCCTCGCTGAGCTTGGCAGCAAACTCCTTGGAGCTAAAAGGGAAAAAAACTGCAGTGTAGAGACGGCGACGTCCAGCTCGGCCGGGATCAGCTCCCTGCGACTAGCTCCGGTGGCTTTCTTCTTCGCCGCCAGAAGCGGCGACGATGCATGGTCGACCGTGGTGGACTGCAGGGGCTGCTTCATGGACACAACAAAATTCCTCAGTTAGTCGCTCCTGGCCTCCTTCATCTACCTGAGCGGCATTCTCACAGAAGTTTATTCATCCCCCCTCAAGCTCTCTCTGTGGTCAGCAACGAAGAAGTGGGCTTGGACGAAATGAAATGAAAGGGGTCGTCGGAGTCTTTGACATCGTCGACGTCTGCTAGTGCTCTACCGATTGGAAGATCTCGTTGTGGCATCATGATTAAAATGCGTCAGTTGCATGTGTAATGCACAAATGAACATAACTTTTCGTTTTGACCTAAAACGGACCTGAAAATCATTTTACAAACAAACATAAATGATTTACCCCAAAACGAAAAGGTATGATTTTTTCGTTTTGAACCAAAACGAAAACCTTCCAAAGAATCACCATGGAAACTCAAAAAGATACTTTGGGCTTTTGGACTCCACCATCAATAAATGTCATTTCTGAATAAAAAATATTCCAAAATTAATTAATAATTAAGTTACTTTCAATTTTAAAATTTATGCAAATATTATAAAATTTAAAATTGAAAGTAACTTAATTATTAATTAATTTTGGAATCATTAAAACTTAAGGACAAATTTTACAGTACTGCAATTAGACCAGCGATGCTCTATGGTTCTGAGTGTTGGGCAATGAATTGTGTACGTGAGCAAAAAAATGGGAATTGCGGAGATGAGAATGCTTAGGTGGATGTGTGAACACACGAGACTGGATAAAATTAGGAATGAATGTATCAGGGATAAGACAAGAGTAGCACTAATTGCAGATAAGATGCGAGAAGCTCGACTAAGATGGTTTGGACACGTACAAAGGAGACCATTAGAGGCACTTGTTAGGTGTTGTGATAGTCTAGTCACTAGGCATGCTAAACGAGGGAGGGGTAGACCAATAAAGACTTCGAATGAAACTATAAGGAAGGACATGATGTACTTAGGCATTAGTGAGATTATGACAAAAGATAGGGCATAATGACGACAAAGGATCCATATAGCCGACCCCACTATAGTGGGATAAAGGCTTGAGTGATGTTGCTTTTTTATTATAAAAAGGGGGAGCCTTGGCACACCGGTTAAGGTGTTGTCGTGTGACCATGAGGTCAAGGGTTCGAGTCCAGGAAGCAGCCTCTTGCAAAAATGCAGGATAAGGTTTGTCTATATTTCACCCTTGTGGTGAGACCCTTCCCTGGACCCTCGCTGTGCGGGGATGCTTTGTGCACCGGGCAACCTTTTTATCATAAAATTAATATGCTTGCATATCCTCCCCTTCTACGCTACCGAACCTTTTTTTAAGGTCTTGTTGGTTAGTCGGGCCAACAAGCGGGAACTAAAAATGTGAAAAAGTGATCATAAAAAGACGTAAAACACAATAGACATGAATACTAGATATGCAACCTAATGGAAATGCGACATAGTAACGATTACAAACATATAAATGCACAATAAAATAACGGTGAGTCAACCGGATGTGTCTTAGGATGCATCAAAAACTAAGAAGGTAATGGAAAAGACAAAGCAACTTGCTCCAAAACCTATGGTTTACCGTTCCAAAGCTCTAGTATATTGCACATTTTAATCTACTACAGAAGTAGGCCCAATCTAAAAAGTATTGTTTTAACAAAAGCAAGAAAGAAAGAAACGAGGAAGGTAATGACAAGGACAAAGCAATTTGCTCCAAAGCCTAGCAATCAGGATCACAAAATTTCTAGTCCATTGCACATTTTAATCTACTATAGAAACATGAGAGGATGATCTTAGAAAGTTACCCTAGATTTAATTCAAAGAAGCACTGATCTCGATCAGGTAACTTAAAGTAAGCTAAGGAAAGATGATAATAAAATGAAAATAATAGCATAAAAAGCCTAATGAAATTAAAAAAAAACATGTTGCTCCAACAAGAATCTGAATAAAAAACTATACATATTATCATTGCATAAAGTATTTTAAACTTATCAGATTTAATGAGTAGAATGTGTCCAATAAGTGGCAGATCTTGGTATCTATGCAAGGGAAATAGGCAACAGGATCTTCAATTCTCACAAAAAGGAAAACAGAACCAACAAGCGATAATCATTTCAAACCTTTATCTATAATATGATGCTCAATATCTTAATGGCGATCAAAGCTAACATGTAAATAAAAATGCCGCTAACACATAAGAGATAAATGCCAAAATCATCCGAACACCAATAGAAGGATATATATATGAAAAATATTTAAGAAAATAAATGGTTCATTTAGGCATCCTTACCAAAATGCTTGCCCGCATATACAAGCAACTAGGTTGCAGCCACCATTCTTCTCGACGGGCTTGTGACATTTAGGGCAAGGTTTTGTATTAACAGTGATCCAATTCACAGTTTCGGATTCATCATGACATTTCTTCCTCCAGTACTCCCACATTATGCAAGAACATGGAGAATGAGCTTCTGATAAGCAGCTGAAACAGAATTGCATTCCGCATGTACATTCCACCTCACAGTAAATATCACCCACCACTCGTATGGCATTTCCACAGTGGGGCACACTAGGGCACCACTTAACTTTGTTATTATCCTCAATGTATGATTCAAGTAAAAATCTTTCAAAGCGATCTGCAATATTTGGATGCCTTGCATTAACAAGACTCCTAACAATAGCTTCATCACAAGCTGCATTACACTTCGGATCCATGCACCTAATTCGGCGACTTTGTCCATCATTTATTTTGACAATAAAATATTCTGTCCAACCTGACAAGGATGAGGTGATGGTTACATTATTCTTTTTAAAATTCCAAAACATACCTAAAACACATATAACTACAGGCAAATGAAAAGGTAAGTATCACAAAAGCATATAAAAATATATGGTCAAACAAAATCTTTTACATCAATGCTTTGTTGTGAATATATGTATGGAGCAGCGTTGCGTTAAGTGTTTAATAATAAAGTCATCAATAAAAAAGAAACATGAAAATTATTTCATTTAAAATTTCTCATTTCTCAAAAAGAAATTATTACTAAAAACCTGGATTTATGATGATTGAAGAAACCCTGAATCTAAGAAGGGTGATCATCAAAATGTTAAATGAAACCCCAAAAATAAGGTCCATGCATCAGATATCTTAAAATGAAGAAACTATGATTGAAAGATTTGCATTTCTTGGATAAGGAAAATAATTACTATGTAATTGTGGAAAATCAGGATACATAATGCCTCTCTAATCGAGTCTAAAGTCTGCACCCAGGAAGACGAGAAATCTCTGATGGGATTTTTCGAAACTTGCACGTAAAAACTCTCTCCAAATGAAATCTCTGATGCAATTTTTCGAAACATGCACGCAAAAACTCTCTCCAAATGAACTCTCGATCCAATAAAGCTGCTAATATTTAAGATGGAGGAATAAGACGAAATCTCAAAACTTAGATAAAACATATTTCGACAGTTAGGAAACAGACAAAAGCAGAGGAGGATAAAACGGAGCACACATAATTTTAATTTCCTTTCTTCTCACTCGTCAAATACAAACAATCACAGGTGCTTTTAAAAGGCACCACACTCACAAATATAAGCCATGAAAAAATAGTTAATAAACTAACTTACAAGTATCACAATTACCACCATTGCAAGAATCCACGTTTCTGCTATTTCCACACAACTTCCCGCATGACTCACAAAAAATCTGCTCAATATTGGCAATCGCCGATTGGTGCGCCTACCGGTGACATTCACTATCCAATCGGTGATCACCATTCGATTACACAACCTATCTGATCGGCGATCACCAATCGTTTACACAACTGATAGGTTACACATACTGTCTGATCGATTACACATACTGTCTGATCGATTACACATACTGTCTGATCGATTACACATACTGTCTGATCGATTACACATACTGTCTGATCGATTACACATACTGTTTGATCGATTACACAGACTATCTGATCGGCGATCAACGATCGTTTACATGATATCTGATCGAGGATCGATTACACCTTAGTAGATCGGTGTTTGCCAATCAACTACCTACACTATTGAGTTTATTCATGAATTCCTGCCTTAAGCTCAAATTTCTTCCATCTTTCATGCGACTTTCCACTTTGCATTTTTCAAGTAGTTCAGCAAACTCATGTGCCTTGTTTCACTTGATCGTCTTAATCTCCTCATCCATGGTTGCTTTCCATTTTGCGTTCTTCTCCGCTTTTTCAACACTTATGTTTAGCATCCACCATAAGATAGACGATATGTGCCTCAATTGTAAATTTGTACATGTCTCATAGACTTCATCCTTGGTCATCTTGGTTGTTCCTCGACATCGGTTGTTTAAGGAGTTCTCACTTCCTGAGAATCTTTCGGTGTTGGAGAACTTAGTGTAGTTGATGATTTTTCTTTTCCACGATCACTTCGACAAGTTATTCGAATCCCACTCGCTTGATTCATTCACCCGAACATCTCGACACACCATCACATTTTGTTTATTGGGTCTAATAGTTTAAAGCCTTTAGTTTTCTCGACATAGCTAATGAATACGAACTTCTTGATCTTGTCCTCTAGCTTAATTCTTTGTTAATCTGGTATGTGTGCATAAGTCATACTACCGAATACTTTAAGATGTGAGACTGACAACTTTTGAACACTCCATGCTTCTTGTGGAGTTTTATCTTCTAACTTCGCATGTTGACATTTGTTTTGTATGTAAAGTATGCATTGCATAGTTTTTGCCCAGAATTCTTTTGGCATCTTCTTATGTTTTAGCATCGATTGAACTATGTCGAGAATTGTCTGATTATTTCTCTCTATCACGCCATTTTGTAGGACATACTGTGCGGGTACGAACTTTCTTACTGTTTGCTGATGGAGATGGACCACGCCTCATTGGGAGATTCATCATTATCAGCTTTTTTTTGAAACGCTGGATAGTCGATCGGAGACCTTGATCGCAGCCAACACGATTTTTCATATTTCTATGTAATTTTCTTTTATTTTTTTGAGTTGTATCTATAGAGTTGGGAGAAATTACCCATCGGGCTATCGTGACCGCTCGATTTAATTAACCTAACTCTCCCTCTTTCCCTCTTTATATCAGCCCAAGCAACTGGTTCACGAAAGCATCGAGAGTTGCGGTTTTATCGTGGAAGAGAAACCGCTCAGTTGCAAGAAGTGTGACGCCTCTCTCCTGCTCGGTGCGATGACGAGCGGCTCCGCCGCCTTCATCCCTGCATATCTTTGATTTTTTCGCCTCCCATCGTCGGGTCCCGCCTCCCACCAATGGGTTCCACCTGCAATCCTCCTCTTCTCAATCCTCCTACTAGTCGGACGGTGTCGCTCCTTCAGTCGAGGGTGACAACAGCCGCCAACGCCGCTTTCCAGTTACTTCAGCCCTACTTCAATCTCCGTCAACCACTCCTTCCCTTTCTTACCTCAATCAATGCCTCCCAATCATAGCCATCCCCTTCAACACCTCTTGGCGCCTTTCCCTCCCACGAGAAACTCCTCCAACTGTCGAAATCCACCATTCTCCATCCCTAGACACCTTCTAGTCCCTCCACAGCCACCCCACAACATCATTGCAATCCTATCAACCCTGCATCCACCCCCAAGGCCATTTCCCACCTCCACTAGCCCCCATACAATTGAATTTCACTGTTCCTCCACTCCTAGCCCCTTTCTAGCCCAACTACAGTCACCCCATAACTTCTAAGCCCTTCAATAGACCTCCCAATCCCAGTCCATTCCAACACACCCAACAACCACCACCGACTCTGACAGCCCCTACACAACAACATCTACACCCCTCGGACAACCACCATCACCATCGAATCTCCCCCACCACCTCTAACATTGAGTACATGGTGAGTTTTTACATTAAAGTTTCATTTTTTCTAAATTATACGAGAACTTGAAGATGGAAAAACAGATTGCTTTCAAGACAACAGTTATGAAACAACTAGTTGATAACCCTTATGTTGATCCTAGTGTCTCATGAGAAGTTATGTTTTCACATTTAAGGATAAGTGAAAAGAGCAAACTAGGAGAATCAAAAGGTCACGTGCCCCCAAATAAAGAATCCTGGTAGTAGAGAGAGGATGTGCAAGACAAAGTGATGGCAAAGATGTCCAGCTATAAAACGCTCTACGTTTGTACAAATGATGAAAACATGACAAAGTATAAAGTTGGAAAGAAAGAATTGAAACATAAAGTAAGTAAAGCAAGAAGTCAAACTTATGAAAATTTTTATAAGCAACTATACATCAAAAATGAAGAGTGTGACATATATAAAATTGCTTGAGCTAAAGAGAGCAAGACAAGAGATGTAAGTCATGTTACATGCATAAATGATGAAACAGATGCAATTTTGAAGAATGATATCGCTATTAAAGAGTGATGAAAAAGATATTTTTATCAACTTTATAATGAAACAAAAGAAAATGAAATGAACTTGAAAGAGTTAAGTAAATCGGAGAAGTATAAAAACATAATATTTTATCGTAAAATTTAAGCATCAGAGGTAAATGATATTCTAAATAAAATGAAAATGGAAAGGTGGTTGGGCTAGATGATATACCCATCAAAGTATAAAAATATCTAGGGAAAGAAAAAAAATTATAGCTTGCATTTTTCTTCAATAAGATATTAAAGTCAAAGAGGATGTCAAACAAATGGAAAGAAAGTATCTTGATACCTTCGTATAAGAACAAAAAAATATACAAATTTATGTTAATTACAAGGTAATTAAATTAATGAGTCATACTATGAAATATGAGAACGGGTAATAGAAAGAAGAGTAAGACAAGAAACTAGCATCTTGGAGAATCAATTATCGCTATTAAAGAGCGATGAAAAAGATATTTTTATCAACTTTATAATGAAACAAAAAAAAATGAAATGAACTTGAAAGAGTTAAGTAAATCGGAGAAGTATAAAAACATAATATTTTATCGTAAAATTTAAGCATCAGAGGTAAATGATATTCTAAATAAAATGAAAATGGAAAGGTGGTTGGGCTAGATGATATACCCATCAAAGTATAAAAATATCTAGGGAAAGAAAAAAAATTATAGCTTGCATTTTTCTTCAATAAGATATTAAAGTCAAAGAGGATGTCAAACAAATGGAAAGAAAGTATCTTGATACCTTCGTATAAGAACAAAAAAATATACAAATTTATGTTAATTACAAGGTAATTAAATTAATGAGTCATACTATGAAACTATGAAACTATGAGAACGGGTAATAGAAAGAAGAGTAAGACAAGAAACTAGCATCTTGGAGAATCAATTTGGATTCATATCAGGGTGGTCGACCATGAAAGCTATACATCTCTTGAAGAGACTCATTGACAACTATCGAGAAAGAAAACAAAATTTGTATATGTTATTTATCGATCCTGAGAAGGCTTATGATAGAGATTTCCAAGAGAGATCATATGAAAAATCTAAGAAAAGAAAGGTGTAAGCGTATCATGCATTGGCATAATCAAAGATATGTGTACAAATTGAGTGACAAGGGTGAGGACATCTGGATAATTACCACAGAATTCTCTATCACTACTGGCTTACATCAAGGTTTAGCTTTAAGCTTTTATCTCTTTACCCTTATCTTAGATGAGCTCACCGGACATATCCAACAAGTAATACCTTGGTATTTATTCTTTGTGGATGAAATCATTTTGGGCGATGAGACGCGCGAGGGTGTAAACGCAAAACTTTAATCTTGGTGGGACGCTTTAAAAAGAAGGGTTTTAGATTGAGTAAGACAAAAACAGAGTATATGAAGCTTAAATTTAGAAGTACAGCAAGGACAGATGAATTTGTTATTAAGTTGGGTGATCAAGTTATTTCCCACAGTGAGTGCTTTTAAAAAAGTAGGTGTTGATAAAAATGAAATACATAGAATCCACGCAGGTTGGTTGAAGTGGAGAGACGCGTCAGGGATCTCAAGTGATCGCAAAGTACTATTAAAACTTAAAGGCAAGTTTTATCGTACTGCAATTGGATTAGTGATGCTTATGAATGTATCGAGGATAAGACATTAGTGACACCAATAGCAGAGGAGATGAAAGAAGCTCGATTAAGATAGTTTGGACACGCACAAAGGAGACCATTAGAGAGGCACCTGCTAGGCGTTGTGAGATTTTAATCACTAAGCATGTTAATTGAGGAAGAGATAGACCAATAAAGACTTGGAATGAAACTATGATGAAAGACATGATAAACTTAGGCATTAGTAAGATTATGACTAAAGATAGGGAATAATGGCGACAAAGGATCCATATAGCCGACCCCACTATAATGGGATAAAGGATTGAGTGTTGTTATTGTTGTATACAAAAACTACTTATATTCCTTAAAGGTTTGCATTTATTTGGCTTATTTCTCTCTTAATTGTGCATCGTATATTCAAATGCATTTATTTTCAACGCACTCTCAATTAACTTGTAATTGTTGTTTGTTTGCTTCCATTGCAATATATGTAATCAATTGCGATACTTGCATGAGATTTTAAAATTTATTTGTTTAATTAATTGTGCGTCGGAAAATACTTGCGTGAATCATTACATATGCATCGCATTGGGGTTATCCTTTGTTAGTTCATTCGATTGTGTGCTTGTGTTCATCTGTATCTTCATGTTAGGGTTCGTCGTCCGTCAATTGCATTCATCACATGCTCACTTGCATTGTATTTAGGGTCAGGGCATCGTAAGTCCACCACCTATAGATTCGTCTTGTGTCACTTGCTCTGTGCAATAACTTGCAAAATCCACCGAGTTGCATTCACCAACACTGTCGGATAATAACGTTCTAATGAATTGATCAGTTGCCTTCTCTACCATGACTTTAAACTTTATAAACATTTTGAGCGCCTCATATTTCTTTTAAGAAATAATCTCAAGTCGTATTGGAATAGTTGTCAATAAAAATGATAAAGTACTTTTTACTGTTGAATGACTCAAAAGTGATTGGCCCGCAGATGTCGGTGTGTATCAATTCGAGAAGATTTTGTGTTCGATATTCCACCTTCTGCAATAAATTTTTCGCATATTTCCCGACACACACTCCTTGCAAACTTGTTGGTGCAGTCTATCTATGGTAGTCCATACATCATCTACTTCGACAACTTTTGTAGGCCTCCATAGTCAAACGACTAAATCACAAGTACAACAGAGTTACTCTGTCTTCAACATCTACTTGCAAACATCTTTTGCGTACATAATTCAAGTTCATCTTGCACATTCAGTTCTTCTCCATCTCAACTTGTGCAACTAAACACCTTTTCCTACCTTTCGGTTGCAACACTCGGTTTTTCATAAATACCGAGTATCCTTTTTTCATGAGTTGTCCTAAACTTAGTGTGTTGCTTTTAAGATCAGGTACATAATATGCATTCTCTATCAAAGCTTTCTCATCATTCTTTTGCAAGTAGGAAATTGTAGCTTGACCTTTCACTTAGATCTTCGACGCATCTCCAAATGACATGTGTTCATCTTCAACAACTTGCATTTCTATGAATAAATGCTCATGCCCACACATGTGATTGCTCGCACCAGTGTCGAGATACCAAATCGTCTTGATGTTGGTATTCTTCTTGTCATGAGCCATCATGAGAAGCCCATCTTTTGTCTCTTCTTCTGTGACCATATTAATGTTCTCCTCAACCTGCTCCTTGGCATAATAGTCTCTTGTGTAATGCTCAAGTTTGCCACAAATGTAACACTTGTCGGAGTAATAATCCTTCGCGTGGTGACTATTCTTGCCACATTTATAACACTTGATGGCGCGGGACAGATGAGTGAGTATGTGCTCTAAGGAAACTCTAGTGAATGAATGTACGTATAAGATGTAAGGAATTCTAAGATAATACAATGCACATGCAATTGTCCAACATTTAATTACAATAGTTTCTAAACAAGCTCTAGCAAAAATTAAAGTAAGATTGGCTGGACTAAATCCTTGGCGAATATATTTTCAAATAGATTCGAGGAATTGAGCAAATTATTACAAATTAATACCCCTAAATCATATGAATTTCAACAAGCAACCAATTTAGAGGAAATTAAACTTCTAAATTAGAACTTAAATAAAGAAAACCAAATAGAGAATTTAGCCGCAGTTTTGGAATTTGGACAGCAATGTTTTGACCAATAAGTGGTTGGATTCATGGATTTCTGCACCGATTTGAACTCCCGGAAGTAGGGAGTACTGGAAGTGGACTGCCAGAAGGAGGAGGACCACAGGAAGGCCTTTGAATAGAGTCTTGGATGGGCTAGAAACCGAGGACTGGTAGTCTAGGAATGCAGGCTGCTTGGGTCGGTCACTGATTTGACTGGAATGCTGCAGGCAGTTGAGTTCTGGGATCCGATTGAATGAATTCTACAGGGGGTGGGCAGTCTAAGACTAGGACATCACTTAGGGCTTCAATCAACACTAACAATATATTGGACAGGGATTGGAACACCCAAGGAGGGGTAGCGGCAGAGGGATATGCGGCGGGAGGGGCGTACAAAACACTAGGATTCCTCCCTGTAGCTTTCTGATCCTTCCCTTTCAACAAAAAAGTCTTGTACCTTCAATTAAAAGAGTAACTGCCAATTACCTCCTTCCTTTAGCAGTTCCAACAGCTATCTTTCTCAAATGGGGCGCAATTAAGGGAACATTAGTGGTTGCCTGCAGTTAAGAAATTGAACTTGAAGACACGTTCACAAGGGTTGACTAGCTATCCAGGATTCCTATGGCCGGACAGGAGTGGGGTTGGAAGCAACTACTAAGCAAGGGGACAAATAATAGTCTAGGCTTTGGCACCTAGACTTCACGGCTTCAGCACTGTAAATGATCACAAAACCTGAGATTCTCCTCGAAATTCTACAATCGCCTGTAAATGAACTCCACATCCTATATTTATAGTCTAAAGGAAAGTAGCATACGACTATGATTGGCTAGTGCTAAAAACAAAAAAGGCACGTAAGTAATGTATGAAAAAAAATATGAAAATACATAGGAAATGTTTGGTCAACGCTCTAAACAAAACTACGGACCCAGATCGTCCATATAACTGAACTCCTACGAGTGTAAAACCAAATAGACTCTGTTATGGGTTGGCCAACCCGAGAACTATGATCTTCATCAATTCCCCCAGATTGAAATCATTCATCTCTGCAGGATGAAGATGGTTATACTCCAGCCTACGTTCAAGGGCAAGTTCAGCTCTCCTAAGTGACATCCAAGTGCCATCAATGGTCAGAAGCCCCCTCCAATGGACCAAGTATCGTGTACTGTGTCTGATGCGAAATAAATTCATGGTCGACAATGTGATCAATGCCCTCAACTGTTGTAGTAGGAGTTGGTGACTCTGCAGGTAACTGGGAGGGGGCTGAGGCTTAGTGGTATGATCGGAGAATGGGTTCAAGAATTTGTGTGGTTCATAATATGGAGTCAAAACCATAATGTTGAAGCATAATGGATCATCATACTTTTAGGGATATTTAATTCACAAGCATTCAATCCAATCTTTTGTACTACTACTCTACACGAACTCATTCACCTAGTACTTAATTTTCTCGCAGTTCTCTGTGATAATTTTTAAGCTCTAATTCTCACCATCCCTTGTTCATCTTCTATAAAGTTTTGATCTCTAATATGAATCTCTGCGTAAACCTAATAATTTTAATTACTTATTGCAATTGTGTGTTAGGTAAATTCATACAGTTCATGCAAATTATGCAAAACATGTAGGAGGTGTGAATCATGCAACACAAACAAGTCATGCAATATATGTAAATGATCATGCAACAAATGTAAAAGATGAAGCATATGCATGATCAATTCTTAACACTAAGGTTGTATGGTGTTGTAAAAAATCCTAAGATGGGTACATGATCAGGAGGCTCAGTAGGTGGAGTATAGAAAAATTCATCGTGGGTATGATGATTATTCAAATAATTATTAGAGAATCGGAGGTAGGGTGTGATAATATAATATGTTGAATGTCTTCAAGAGTGTGAGTGATGATGAACAAGATCATCAAACAATCGTTCCCGTGTACGCTCTCAAACTCTACTGACCTACAAATAATTGATGCATCCATAATGACGGGTGGCTTAACGAGTGACTCATCTCTAAGTGGAGTTTAAAAACATTCGTCAAGTATGTGACGAACACCTATATGCCTAAATGAGGTATTTGTACTAAAGTATTAGTACATGACGTAGAAGGGATGCGACTCGTCAGGAGACTCACTAAGCAAACTATAGGAAAATTCGTCGTGAAGGAGACGATCACCCAGAAGAATGCTTGAGACATCGACACTAGGATACCATTCTAGAATGTATCAAATGTCTATATGAGGGGAAAACTCATCGGGTGGCTCACCAAGAGTGGTATAATAAAATTTTCCCCAAATGAGGCGAGTACTAGAATAGGTTCCCGATATACCAGGAGTATCCTTAAGCATCATAGAGGCAATTACAATGTACTCAACACTAGACCTGAAATCCTCGGGGATGGGATGACTCAGAGATATGATTTGAAGAAATTTCAAAAATCTTGTGCTCATAAATAGATCATTCATCGGAATCACATCCTCATCAAGAATAGGCTTAGTCACTAGACACTCATTCATGCCAAACTCTAGTGCTCTATTTGTGCCTCTCTCAAACATAATCTCAACAGACGTGACATTATCTCCCACATCATACATAGGAGTAGGCACATGCTCACAATTGAGTAAACTCCCCATAGTGTATTGGGTCGCAACGCGTCCTATGTCCGGGGAGATAACACACCGAATCTCATCAGAATGGAAAAAACCTATAGCCAAGGATTGAGATGTCGTGTCTGGGTGATTACAACTAAGTGCATTAGTGGTCTCTGGTTGGGAAGGATTTCTAGTGTGGGGTGTTCATGATGCGGGTCAACTCATTTCGGTTTAGTGGATCTCAGACAATGATGGTAATTGAGGAGGGCAAGCTAAAATGTCTGCTCGACAGACTCAAAGAAGCGATGAGTTAATTCAATATATATCTCAAATTGAAGCCAAGACCGAAATCGGGAAGTGGTCGCAACCGGCTCCTCTTGGATGTCGCTCCTCACTACTAATTCGTCAAAGCTAGCACTATAATCGGCGACAGACATAAATCCTTGTTGTTGCGAAAAACAACTGCTCGAGGAGGCGGCTCCATAAGAAGTTGGCAGATACTCCTAGCAAAATTTCTGCTTTATATCATCCCAACTAGTAATGGGGCAAAAATGCTCACACGCTTAAGAGTCCACCCTAACCTACTTCAGTATGTTCTAGTCTGATCAAGGAGTCTAGTCTTTGCAAATATAACGCAATACTCATCAAATATCATGTATTTATCTACGTAATATTCCATATCTACAAGTCAATAACTAAAAAAATTTAAGACTCGGTAAGTTATCAAAATTTGGAGTAGCTCACCGAAAGTTATACTCGAGATCATTCTTTGTATGGTACCATCCCTAACATGACTCTGGAGTCTGGATAATCATCATAATGAGAGTAGTCTTCCATACCACCGTCAAGGATGATCTATATAATAGCATGAAAATCTCTCATAAGGATATTTTTAGGTTTGTGCATAAATAAGTTCTGAATCCTCAAATAGAGAACATTCTTTGTATGGTACCATCCCTGACATTACTCTGGAGTCTGGATAATCATCATAATGAGAGTAGTCTTCCATACCACCGTCAAGGATGATCTATATAATAGCATGAAAATCTCTCATAAGGATATTTTTAGGTTTGTGCATAAATAAGTTCTGAATCCTCAAATTGAGAGGAGTAATAACAATAACCTAGACGTTCGTCCCGGCCATAACCATATCGTGCTAGACGACCACAACTACTATGATATGCCATGAATGATATATAAACTCAAGTCCCATGTATTCTAGACTAATCCCTAACCTTATTCTCTGATGCCAAACTGACACATGACGGATGTGAAGAATGAGTATGTGCCCTAGGAAACTCCAGGGAATGAACGTAAGAGTAGGATGTAGGGAATTCTAAAATAATGCAATGCACATGAGAATGTCCAACATTTATCATAATAATTTCTAAAATTATATTAGGCAATTCTATCATGCGTAATTGAGATTAGGATTTATAAACAATTAATAAGTTCTAGAAAAAATTAAAGATTGCTTTGACTAAACACTTGTTGAATAAATTCTTCAAATAAATTCGAGAAATTGAGCAAACTATTTAAATTAATATCATTAAATCATATGCATTCCAACTAGCAATCAATAAAAAGAAATTAAACTTCCAAATTAGAACTTAGACCAATAAAGGAAACCAAATAGAAAATTTTGTTGCAGTTTTGGACTTTGGGCAGCAATTTTTGTGACCAATAGGTGGCTGGATTCAGAGACTTCTGCACCAATTTGGGCTCCAGAAAGTAGGGGATGTTGGAAGTGGATTGCCGGAAAGAAGAGCACCGCAGGAAGGCCTCTGAAAAAAGTCTTAAAGGGCTGGAAATAGAGGACTGGTCGGCAGGGGTGCAACCTGCTTGGGGCAATCACTAGTTGGGTTGGAATGTTGCAGGAAGTTCAGTTCTCAGCTCCGATTAAATGGGATTCTATAGGGGGTGGGTTGTCTAAGACTGGGATAGTAATTGAAGATTTAATCAACACCACCATTACTTTGGACGGGACTGGGACACCAAGGTAGGGCAGGCTGCAGAGGGATATGCGGCGGGAAGGGTGTGCAAAACACTAGGATTCCTCCTTGTAGCTTTTTTGATCCTTCCCCTTCAACAAAAAAAGGTCATATGCCTTCAATTAGATGAGTAACTTCCAATTAACTCTTCCTTCTGTTACGTGCCGGTGAATGTGAGGGGAGGAGGACGGTGATACAAGGGATAAACCCTAGAATTGAGAGAGGAGTTGAGAAGAACTTAGAGAGAGAGAGAAGCTAGAGAGAGAATAGAACTTTCATTTACTATTTGCTTAAAAGTTACATGACCCCCAAAGGCTCATATATAGGCACCGATAACAACGACTCGATACAACGACTCGACTCCTAATAATAATAATAAACCAACTACCTGACTCGATACAACGACTCGACTAATAATAATAATAATAAACTAATAATAATATAAGATAACCAATGGAGGACCCGTAACACTCCATCCGTCCTTTAAAGCGAGCTTGCCCTCAAGCTCGTGCTCCCTGCGGGTGGTCGGACCATCTGGTACCTTGATCTCCCGCCAGAACAAGGCGCGGTAACGTGTAGCGGTTGCAGTGGCATCGGCGAGGAGTGGTGACGCCATCAGTAAAACGGACGGCAGATGGAATGTCATTGTCTGACTTGCTGGAGGGGCTGATAGCAATGGCCACGCGGAAGCCGGAGGGCCGACATGCGGCGGCAGGAATGGAGTGTTAAACTTGCACGTAAAACTCTTTTCAAATGAAATCTCAATCCAATAAAGTTGTTGATAATTAAAGTGGAGGAATAAGAAGAAATCTCAAATGTTTGATAAAACTTACTTCAGCACTTAGGAAGTAAACAAAAGCAGAGGAGGAAGAATTTAAAATGGAGTGCATATAATTTTAATTTCTTTTCTTCTCTCTCGTCGAATACAAACAATTACATGTGCTTTTTAAAAGCCACAGGACTCACGGTTACAAGCCACGAAAAACAATTAATAAACAAACTTACAGGTAGCACAATTACCCCCATGGCAGGAATCCACGTTTCCACCATTTTTGCACCACTTCCTACATGACTCACAGAAAGCATGCTCACCGATTGGCGATCGCCAATAGGTTACAATACCCAATCAACAATTGTCGATGGATGACTCATTAGTCGATCAGCAATGATCGACCGTTTACAGTGTCTATCCGATCGGCGATCGGTTGCATAGGTTATCCGTCGGCGATCGCCAATCAGTTACATACTATCTAATTGGTGATTGTCAATCGGTTACACCTTATTTGATCGACATTCTCCGATCGATTACCAACACTATTGAGTTTATTCACAGTGATAGAAAAAAACAAACTTCTTTAAGGAAAATGAAACCACACGTGCTTGCCAATTTCAACGACTATTATTAGCATTAATCTTGAAAGTAAAGCACAAAATCCAACCTTATAACAATGAATTCAATTCATAGCTATTATTCCAATAAATCAAAAAAGAAAAATTCAATATCAGAGGCAATTGGGAAAGATAAATTGAACTAATTCTGCCTTCAAACAAAATCCCAGTCTACCAAACATCCTCATTGCAACAAAAAGATTTTTGAACATTGAACTTCTTATTAATGATGTATGCTCACTAGACTATTGACGGGAAAGGAGAGGCCATAAAATAAAGATAGCGAGAACTAACTCGAGAAAAAGATGAGTGATAAAAATCAAGAATTCCAAGCTTATGCTTTCTTCACTGAAACAAAATGGCTCACCATAAAGATAGGAGACAAAGAAAGTGAAAGATTTGTATTATTTTTGTTTGAAAAAGAAGAACTGACTAGTAAGTCATTAAAACATCCAAACAAGATGATCAATTTTGTACTTGATCTGCACAAACTGACTTAAAATTTTTTATTAATTGATAGCTTAGTCCACTTGAAATAATTGAAGGAGGAAAATTTATGCCTTCAAAATGACAAACTATTTGAAAGGTTTATAAATAGTTATTACCTGGGATAATGATATCAAAGAGTTACAAGAAAATTATTGATTTCAGTGGGATTAATGATAGCATGATATCTACTCTTAAAGATAAATATTTTTGCGTTTTGCTTAAGATTAAAAGAAACTGGCGAACACTAAAGAACAGAAAAAAAAAAAAACAGGACGCCTCCACTGCAACAAACTATAATGAATAGAAGAATTGGGATCCTCTCCATTTGGAATCAAATGGATACTATCTATTTCACAGTGCAGATTTATTATTGCCTCATCCAACTGGTTCAGTAATCCTATCATATTTTAGTTTTCATATAGTGAAAATATTTCACACCCTTGGATAAATGAAAATAAATCTAGACTATTAAATGGACCCCTCTATTTGGTCCCAAATGGAGAGGATCTCAATCTTAAATAGACAGCTAAGAGGAGTCAGATCTCCCCAAGGAAGATAGGTATAGTACCATCCAACAATAAATCTACAGATCTAAATTTCATCTTAACATGACTATGGAAGGACTAGAAGCATAACCTCGAGTGGGAAAAAAGTAATGAGGAGCAGACAAAAGCATATTATCAAATCTTTTGCGGTACCATTTACCAAACAACTGAAGAAAAACTTGGAAGTGGTAATTTTGAAGGGGAAACAATAAAGTTTGGTTTATAAAAAATCATAGATATACTCGTTTGATTTAGAATGAGGGTGAAAACAAAGAGTATGAAAGGCTGAGAAGACAAGTAAAGAGGCGTGGGAGGAAATCGCACGGATCTCAAGCAGGGGAAAGGTGATGTTGGAATAAGGATAGGAATGAACTTCCACTACCATAGAAGAGGAGGGGTGGGGGTCGAAGTGATAGGGAGCTACAGGAACACTTCGCAACTAAGCAGAGTTGAAATGGGTAAATGGAGAAATCATATTTAAGAGAAGACCATCAAATCAGCAAACCAATAGCATAAGCACCTACACTTAGACGGAGAACATGAGTGCGAACACAAAATCAGTAAAATGCGCAACAACGCCCACTGAATAGGGGGATGAATCTAGGCACAAGATGATGACTTTGATGATGAAAATGATAAACAATTTCACAACTGCATTTATCAGAATATATACTTGGCAGGATCAGAAATATTACAGCTATTGCAGTAACAATGGCCACAATCCATCTCTGTGATTGCAACTGAAGACACATCCTCAAAGCAGATAGAGCATGTAAAAGGGTCCGAGTAACTAGACAAGTCAATGGTTTTATTCTGATAGATGGTCAATCCTGCTTCTGAAAATAACCTATCCTTCCCCTTCTGCTCAAGCAACTCGAAGACCCTCTCTACATCCCAACGATAATGAATAAGCAAAGTCCGGGCATGCTGCTCACTGAGAGCTAACAGTTCCATTATCTTTCTCAAATCATCTTTCTGTAAGATACACAAAACAAGGTCAATCAGAACTAAAGTACCAGATCACAACATAAGTACAGAACATTCACTGTGTAACTCCACATTAAACCACATAAAATTTGTATGGAACTCTAATGCTAAGGAGATAGGGCTACCTGTGCTGCCAAAAGGGACTCCTTAGTAATAACCTGCAGGGAAACAATAGAAAACATACGTCCTATCAGCGTAAGAGACAAAAGAGAAGGAGCATCCATTAGTATTTATGTTTCTATTTAGGTCTTCTCTAAGATACTATTTTACAGCTCCATAGCAAATGAACATGAAGAGAAAGAGATGGGAATTCATGAAACCGCGGTTATTATTATTAAAAAAATTAACATTGTTTGGGAAACCCTCTGCAGCTCCAATTTTCTTATTAAAGAAGCGAACAATTTTGTAAGAAAACAAAATCACAAGAAAGACTGGCTGGATGGACAAGAAATCCAGCGGGAAGGATAGCAATTTGTAAGAAAACGCGCTGACCTCCTCGGGTAGAAGTATTTAGGAGGTTTACCACATCTAAAATTCACGAGGAATAAATTGTAACCCTAGAGCTTAAGAAAAGGGAAAGCAGGGAGATTTATTATTTTATTTCTATTTTTTGGTGGAAGGGGAGAATCTCGTACCGAGGAGACGGACCAGTTACAATCCTCCTGCCGGCCGTCTTCGAGGTCCTGGAGAACATTCTCGGCGATGTCATCGTCATGGTCACTCAAATAGAAATCAGCATCTTCGAGCTCTTCCACATCGCTAGATGAGGGGAAATCCTCGTCGTCCACCATGACAAAAGACGGGCAGACACCGGCACCTGAGAGATTATTAAAGAAGAATCGATCCAAGAAAAGGGTTGGGGAGCTGCTCTGATTTCGAATCGAGCTATAAAAGTGGATCGGAGAAGAGGCGGATGGAAATCAGAAATTCTTGTATATTCTTGAATTTTTGTTTCTAGAGGAACAGAGCAACAGACTCGAGAGAGAAGACTGCGCCGTGTGAATCAAGAGTGGAAGGGGGAACCTGTTAATGTTAGGTTGCCATTAAAGGTAATTATTTCCTATGTAATTAGTTTACATTTTCATAATTCTCTATATTAGTTACTTACTATAAGTGGCTTCTCTATTCCACTTCCAAAAACTCGGATCCATCAAATTATAAATTATATATATATATATATATATATATATATATATATATATATATAGTTTAAATATAAACTATCTATGCTAATAATGCTATAGTATAAGGGAATTCCCAACTTCAAGGGGTGTCCCTCATTTCGGTGACATTGGGTATTCCCAAATTACCCCTACCTCCTTGTTCGCCGGTTTTCGTTATATATACCACTGACGGAGCCGGCGGCGGTCTGACCGAACACAACCGACGGGGCGCCGGACCTCGGCGACCCCGGCGGGGGTAGGATGGAGGCGGTCCGGCAGGGCCACAACTCGCGATGGCCCTGACCATGACCCCAATTTTAGAGCTTACGGGCAGGTCCACCGTCGGCGGTGACCCTGCCAGTTCACCGCTGGGCAACCCCGGCGAATTAGTCAGTCCCCGACGAACACATCGGTGGGCTCCAGTCAGGACATCAGCTGTGGAGATGAAATGGAGACGACGGTTGTGGTAACCCTGCTCTCTAAATAGTCTCACATCGCAGAATGCAGTGTGAAGTTCGAGTATAAATAATATCATGGTGCCAATCAATTTGAATTATAGGAATTGGCACGACATGTGGGCACATGTGGGATTAGGTTGTCATTATCGCACTTCGGCCCGCCTGCAGGATCTTGCTCATGTGGGCTTGGGTTGTCGTTGCTCGCTCTTCGGCATGCATGCAGGAGCGATGTTCGGCTTCTTTTTTTCAATTTTTAACAACGAGCATCTTCGCACGGGCTACGCCCGTGCTCGATGCTCTCGGGCGGCCTTCGTCCGCATCAGGCGGGCTTCGCCCACCTGCGCACGGGCTTCGCCTGTGCTTTATGCTTCAGGTGGTCTTCGACCACATAGATATATGCGGGCTTCGCCCGCTTCCACGCAATCCACCATCTCGGCGCCACACCCGCCACTCGCGGCCCCCCGAAGCAAAATTATTCTGATTCAGACTCCGGAGGCCGCGAGTGGAGGGTGCGACACCGAGATGGTGGATTGCGTGAAAGCGGACGAAGCCCGCTTCTATGTGGCCGAAGACCACCCGAAGCATAAAGCACGGGTGAAGCCCGTGCGCAGACGGGCGATAGCCAAAATAACGGACGCCGATTACTGTAGCATAACCTAATATAATATATAATATTAATAATAATAATATATATTATTAATAATTAATATATAATATAAAAAATAACTGAATATATCTATTGAACAGTTGGACATGTGATTTTGAAGAATAAAAATCACTATGAGGCACATAGCAAAAAGTTGGTAAGACCTAAGACACCATGGATTTAAAACAAATGAATATAAAGAAATAAAATTAATAGAAGGAGAATTGTCCACAATTGTTATCTTCCTGCAAGCTAGGACTTGAAAATAAAATAGCCAAACATATACCTGCAATAGAAGGAAAATAAATTAACCAAACATATCCGGTTACTATGACAAAGCCACGTATAATCAACACAAACAACAATAGAATGAAAATAGAATAACAATATATTTGACGTTCATGTTCAGTCATCTGGGATACTCACCCTCTTCTCAAACTCATTGTGATGAATATATCTATTGAACAGTTGAAATATGTGATTTTGAAGAATAAAAATCACTACGAGGCACATAGCAAAAAGTTGTTAAGACCTAAGACACCATGAATTTAAACCAAATGAATAGAAAGAAATAAAATTAATAGAAGGAGAATTGTCCACAACTGTTACCTTCCTGCAAGCTAGGACTTGAAAATAAAATAGTCAAACATATACATGCAATAGAAGAAAAATAAAATAATCAAACATATCCGGTTACTATGACAAAGCCACATATAATCAACACAAACAACAATAGAAGGAAAATAGAATAACCAAACATATGCGGTTCCTGCAAACAGCTTTGGAGGATGTGTGCTGTGATGTGAGAATTTAATAGAGAATTGTATAGACAATTTAATTAAAATTATCGAGCAGAGCTCGACGAAAATCGTCGGGCTCTTCGTCGCGCATGAGCCCGACGAAATCGTCAAGCAGAGCCCGACGAATCGTCGAGCAAAAGTGAAGGGTGTGTGCTGGGATGAGAGCAGAGCCCGACGAATCGTAGAGCAAAAGTGAAGGGTGTGTGCTGGGATGTAAAATTTTAAAAACTGTAAGGTGTGGAGGCACCGAGAAACGTTGGAATCGTGGAGATCGAGGAGGCGTTGGAATGGTGGAGATCGAGCTTACCCAGACAACGTCGGAAGAACTGGAGCTTCTGGAACTGTTCGATTGAGCTGTTGGATGATGCCCTAGAAAGCAGACGATGGGGAAAAACAGCGCGGGTAGAGGGAGAAGCGATCGGTTGTCGGATTGGGAGAAGGAAGAGGCGCGAGCGTCTGTTGTTAGAATTATGATCGGCGGGGCGTTAGAATTAAGAGCGTCTGTTTTTATCTATACTTATCTAAGTTAGGGGTAAAATGGGTATATCAAAAATAACCGACAGATTTACTGTAACAATCAAGTATTCCTTTTAATATTAGTACGAGCATCTTCGCACAGGCTACACCCGTGCTCGATGCTCTTGGGAGGCCTTCGGCCGCATCAGGCGGGCTTCGCCCGCCTGCGCACGGGCATCGCCCGTGCTTAATGCTTCGGGTGGTCTTCGACGCCGCACCCGCCACTCGCGGCCCCCGAAGTCCGAATCGGAATAATTTTGCTTCGGGGGCCGCGAGTGGCGGGTGCTGCACCGAAGATCACCCGAAGCATCAAGCACAGCCGAAGACCACCCCGGAGCATTGAGCACGACCGTAGCCCGTGCGAAAATGCTCGTATATTAAAATATAAACACTATATGCTTAATTTTACAATTTTATAATTCTACAACTTTACAATTAAAGTAAAAAAATATATAATAAAATGGAATTTATTAAAACAAAATTAAATCAAAATTAAATTAAAACTTGTTCAGCTGTGGAATTTAATAAATTATCTAAAACAAAATTAAACCCTGTTCATCCCCCTTCTCTGCCGGAGTGAAGCAAAGGAAGTAGAAGCACAGGGCCGCCCCTCTCTCTCCCTCTCTCTTTTTCTCTCTATTTCTCTTTCTCTCTCTCCTCCCCTCCCTCTCCGGCAGAAATGTTGCCGCCCTCTCTCTGCCACCTCTCTCTCTCTCTCCTCACTCTTTCTTCTCTCTCCCTCTCTTTCTCTTCACTTTCTCTTCTCTCTCCCCTCTTCTCTCTCCCTCCGGCAGAAATGTTGCCGCCCCTCTCTCTGTCACCTCCCTCTCTCTCTCTCTCCTCACTTTCTCCTCTCTCTCTCTCTCTCTCTCTTTTTCTCTCTCCTCTCCCCTCCCCTCCCTCTCTGTAGAACCCAGAACGCCAAAAAAAACAGAAAAAATTGTAAAAACAAAGGACAGCTGAGGGTATAATAGGCATTGCAAATGTAACACAGTTTTTACTGTAGCAACTACCATGCACACTGTAGCAAACGAAAGTTTGCATATATTAGGAAACGAGCATCTTTGCACGGGCTACGCCCGTGCTCGATGCTCTCGGGCGGTCTTCGGCCGCATCAGGAGGGCTTCGCCCGTGCTCGATGCTTCAGGATGCCTTTCGTCGCATAGAAGCTGACCCCGCTTCCACGCATTTCACCGGCTCGGCGCCTGCGCACGGACCTCACCGGTACTCGATGCTTCGAGTGATCTTCAGCCACATAGAAGAGGGATTCGCGCGCGAGAGCATCGAGCACGGGCATAGCCCGTGCGAAGATGCTCGTATTTATATCAATTTATAATTTTGAATTGTTTTTCTAATTTTGAATTGTTTTTCTAATTTTGAATTGTGTCTCTCCATTGTTTTGTAGATCTATTTAAAACTCACCGGTTCATGACATCATGTTCATCCTGACATTAAATAAATAAATCATTTATTATTTACATTTTAAGCACAATTAAATTCTACGTTTGCGGTTTTGCCCAGCTTTTGACTCCGTTTGGGGGACTTATTTTCACCGGTCAAGCGGTTACGACCGCATGAATCGGGTCTTAATTATGGTCCGGTTCATGTGGTCGTAACCGCTTGAGCGGTGAAAATAAATCTTCTTAAACAGAACCTTTATGTGTCTTATTGCAAGCTTAGCCGTTCGAGCTTTTAACCCTCCATTGACCGGGGTTATCTTCAGAGTTGAGGTACTATTGATGCGAAGAGCATCGAGCTTGGGCGTAACACCTAACAAATCCCTGTGCACACCCTATTATAGGTTTAACCCATGTTCATTACTAATGACAATTTAACCTCCTGTTCATAACTGCCACCACTGTTCCAAACGGACATAAAGCATACTCCAAATTACTCATACATATTTCAAGAGGAGAGAAGCAAGATGAAGAGTGGATTGCAGTGTTTAAAAGAACTGATGGGTTCCCCCTTTTTTATTTATGGAAAGTCATGAGTGGGCCCCACCCCCCATGATCTCTCATGGAGATGATGGGGGCGGACCCCCACTCCCTCCATCATGGAGAAAACCGCCGCCGTCGTCATGACGGCACGCCGCCGCCGGCGGGAGACCAAGCCACCGCCGGCGGCCGGCCCCCCAAGGCCGCCCGGCCATGGCCGCCCCGGCCATGGACGGCCGCGGCCATGGCCGCCCGGCCATGGCCGCCCCGGCCATGGCCGCCCCGGCCATGGCCGCCCCGGCCATGGCCGCCCCGGCCATGGCCATGGCCGCCCGGCCATGGCCGCATGGCCATGGCCGCCCGGCCATGGCCGCCCCGGCCATGGCCGCCCCGGCCATGGCCGCCCCGGCCATGGCCGCCCCGGCCATGGCCGGCCGCGGCCATGGCCGCCCCTGCCATGGCCGCCCCGGCCATGGCCTCCCAGGCCGTGGCCGGCCTCCCTCGCCAGCCGCCCGGCCACCGCCGCCGTCATGACGGCCAGCCGCCATGAGGAGGGGGACTCCTCGCTGTCCGATCTAGAGGAAGGCCCCCCATACCGTCCGATCAAGGTGGTAACTACCCACTACCCCACTACTTTAGTGGTGGGGCCCGCCATGATCCACCCCTGGAGGCTATAAAAAGACCCCCAGGGGACTCTTATTTCTCATCTTCTTCTCCTACGCCTTCCCCCCTTCTTCTTCCTCAGGTGGGAGCTCTCCCGTTCTTCTTCGCCGGCGGCCACCCCTCGCCGCCAACAACCAGCGGCCGCCTCTCGCCGCCAACCACCGGCCGCCGCCCGAGACATCCAGCGGCCCCCAGTGGCTATCAGCACCCGCCAGCAGCTATCAGCACTTGTCATAGGCAGTCGGCCCCGTCATTGGCTATTGGCACCCCACCAGCGCTCAATCGCCAAGGAAGCACTCCAAGAACAAAAGAAGACGAGCAAGGGAAGCAGCAACAACCCAGGAATACACACCGCCTCTGAGCGCACGCGCCTGAAGCATTCCGCGCATTCCATCATCCAAGTCCCGTTGGCAAGGCAGTCTGTTGCCCACCAACGGCCGCATACTCTCTCTCTCTCTCTCCAAGATTGTAACGGGAGCGGCCTGTCGCCCCGATTCCCCCAAACATTTTGTAACCTCCAGCGATCTAGTGGATTTTGACCGGCACCGACCCGGTCACGTGGTTTTTCACCCGATTGAAGGGTTTTCCACGCTAAAACTCCTTGTGTTCATTCCCCCTTTTCAATTGACTGTGTGCGCGCTCGACCGCTCCGCGAGCTAAGGCGGTCCGAGATTATCCGGTCCGACCGGGGCCTCGAGTTAGTCCGCAACAAGAACAAATTGATTAATGAGGAGAAAATTATCAATAACATAATAAAAGTTAAATCTTGCACACAAATGAATCGTGATGATCCAAATATTGTTATTATTATGTCGTGTTTATCTTGAGATATCTCCAGCAAACACCTGAAACTGTTAGCCCAAGATCTTGTCGCCGGTATCCTCCGCCACCTCTGTGACAACCCAAAATGCACAAAACAAATTTTTTTTTCGCGTGCTTAGTTTTTATAATTTCCCCGATGATGAGTAAAGACACATTTAATTTTCGACATATTTTTGATTTTGATTGGCATATGTTGATTTTGGGTTTGCTGTCTTGCTGGTTTAGTAAGCTGAACTTGAGTGTGTTGTCTTTACTGGTCTAGTGGGCTTATTATTTATTGGCTGATTTGATTATTGTACTTATGGGCTAGCTTTTGGGCCTTCGGAAGTGGGGCTTTGCTTAATTAATGGCTGGCTGTGTTTGGTGAAGTGATGAAATTGTTGGCTGGTTTGCTGGAGTTTGAGGTGTTGGCTTGGGGTCGTTTTAGGCTCGGCAAAAAGACATCTGGAGCGGTGATTTGGCTTGACATTGCCGCTTAGCCGCTGATTTTACTGTATAAATCGAGCCCGGGTCGCTATTTTTTCTCCCGCACGGTTTTCGTCGATCTCCTGCTTCTGCGAGTTTTTCCGTCGTCTTCTTCTTCCCGCTGCTCCATTTCTACAAGGACATCTTCTCCTCCTTCTTCTTTTTTACCCCCTTCTCTGCGCTGTGCTTCTCGTGCCGCCGATTGGCGTGTGTCGTGCCGACGCTGCTTGTCGTCGAGTTTCGTGCGTCGACGACTCTGCTGGTCTTATTAGGGCTGCTATGGTTCTCTTTTCTTCTGGTAAGGTTGCTGGTGCCGATCTCCTTCTGCTATTGCGTTCGGTTCTTCTTCTTCACTGGCAACTTAAGCCTCTGCTTCTTCTTTGTTTTCTACTACTGTACCCGAGTACCACTTCTCCTGTTTTTTTTCTTAGTTGCTGCTCTTGCTGTCTCTGCCCCTGAGCTAGGGTTCCTGCTGCTCCTGAGTTTCTCCAGTGTAGTTGCTGCCACCGCAAGGTTACCGCCGCTTCTTGTAGCTACTCTCGAGCTGCCGCCACCCTGTCACTTTCTCTTTTGGCTGGTTTAGTTTATGTGCTCTATTTAACTTTTGATTTTCATTTCTGATTTTGGGATATTATGTTGTGGGCCAAGTTTTGGATTTTATGCATTGCCGGACAATTATTTTAAGAGGACGGGAAGTCCATTTGGAGGGATGGTTTTAGCCATTTTGAGGCATGATTATAGTTGTCCAGCAAAGTATAAAATTTAGTTTTGACGGTATAGCTTTTCGATGTTTGCTACGCCTTTTAATGCTCTATGTTACGTATAAATTGTGACGCAACCCAATTTCAGTGGTTTCCAAGACTTCAACGACAGAGGATGGCTTCACAAGGAAATCGTGACGGAGATGCAAATAAAGGCAAAACTGTTGTGAGTATTTTATTTCTTGAAATTATGGGTATACAATTATTTTGCAGTATCGGATTTATTGTCTCTTAAAGTCTTGCATGTGCATATGAGTTTCGCCTT
The DNA here is from genome assembly GCA_039513925.1 of Platanthera zijinensis. Lineage (NCBI taxonomy): Eukaryota > Viridiplantae > Streptophyta > Magnoliopsida > Asparagales > Orchidaceae > Platanthera > Platanthera zijinensis. The sequence goes on along the minus strand of CM077081.1, from coordinate 148,255 downwards.
AACGAAATATCGCTAAAGAATAAATGTGAGCAAGAGAAAAATATAAAAGCTTTGGTGAATGTTCTTTGTACTTGGTACTGTGACCCTTTTATTCAAAACTGTTGTCCGATCCTTAATTTTGAAGAGCCCGGGATTTGGGTCTCTACAGCCTCGGCTCCAACGGCGCTGTCGAGCTTCTTCGCTGGGCCGGTCTCCACTGCTCCCTAACCTCGCGCTATCACTCCATCCACCTCGTCAATCGAGCTTCCCGCCTCCTGGAGGAAGGCAGAACTCTACTCAACGACGAGCAGAGTCGGCGACAGATTTCCAGTTGGGCGTTGCGGCGGAGAAGGGACTGCGTCCGACCTACCGCCTCTAGGGTCGCCGACAACCAAGGAGGCAGAGTTCACTGAGGGTGGCAGCGGTGGTTCACTCCCTCCACCTCGTCAAACGAGCTTCCCGCCTCCTGGGCGAAGGCAAAACTCTACCCAGCGGCGAGTAGAGTCGGCGACAGATTTCCGGTTGGGCGTTGCGGCGGAGAAGGGACTGCGTCCGCCCTACCGCCTCTAGGGTCGCCGACGACCAAGGAGGCGGCGTTCACTGAGGGCGGCATCGGTGGTTTCGGGTTCTCCCCCTCCCCCGCTCTCTCTCTCTCTCCCCGCTCCTCTCTTGTCCCCACACTCTCCTAATATATATTAACTTTAAAGCGGTGGACATTAAAGTGGATAGTATTGCTATTAATATAAACTGTCAAACATATATATATATTTAGGTGATTGTTATCCGCACTGCAGTTTTGGTTATTCGCAAATATTTTTTTCCTAATTTTTCGCGCCTTTTGGAAATACGTCTTGTACATGCATTTTTAGGAAAAGTGTTCAACACGAAAGTTGTAGATCTCATCGAGATCTACAACTTTCGTGTTGAACACTTTTCCTGAAAATGCATGTACAAGACGTACTTTGGAAATACACCCAGATTTCACGCCTTTTACAAATACGTCTTGTACATGCATTTTCAGGAAAAGTGTTTAACACGAAAGTTGTAGATCTCGATGAGATCTACAACTTTGGTGTTGAACACTTTTCGTAAAAATGCATGTACAAGACGTATTTCTAAAAGGCGCGAAAAATTGGGGAAAAAAAGTGCGGATAACCAAAACTGTAGTGCGGATAACACTCACCTATATTTATTATAGTGGATAGTATTGTTGTTTTGGAATTTCATTATTAAAGTGGATAGTATTGCTGTTTTGGAATTTCGGGTCACTCAGATTATTTACTATAGATGTCAGATGTAATAGTTAAGCGGCAGAGGGTGTAGGAGAAAGCGGTGGAGTGATGGCAGGTGAAGGTATAAGAGGAAGTGTTGGGGGTATAAGAGGCAGTTCACATGTAGCCTACACCATAACCAAAGTTCCCTTAATCTATACTGAGGCGGGTGGAGCATGCCAGGGTCGGCCAAATAATTTAAAATAAACCTCTGGTGAAGCCCGTCGGGGGATATATACACACGAGCTTTTTCGCACGGGCTACACCCGTGCTCGAAGCTCTCGGGTGACCTTCAGCCGCATCCAGGCGGGCTTCACCCGCCTTCGCACGAGCTTCACCCGTGCTTGATGCTCCGAGCGGCCTTCGGTCGTATAGAAGCGGACCCCGCTTCCACGCAATTCACCGGCTCGGTGCCGCAACCGCCACTCGCGTCCCCGCATTTCACCGGCTCGGCGCCGCAACCGCCACTCGCCGCCCCGTGGCGCATATGCAAACAATCATAGGTCGACGCGGGCCCCACGATATATTACAGATCCTTTCACGGCATGATGTATAGCAGTTCCTTTCACCGCATGATGTGTAGCATATCCTTTCACCGCATTTATCAACTGAAATGTTTAAATTGGACAAATAAAAATGTTGAGCATCAATTTTCTTCAACACAATCTGCATGGGCTCTGCCCCTCGATATAAATCAGAATGTAGAAGGAAAAAAACAAAAATCAGCTGGGTAACAAAAAAAACACAAAGATGTTGTAAAATTTGGCACACAGCACGCACAATTTTAAAATTTGCAGGTAACAAAAACATAGAAAATAATTACAAAATTTATATATAATGAAAATATAAATGAAAATACAGGAGAAAATTTAACCGTCCGATCAAATACACGCAGATTCACTGGACACGCACGATTCTCGAGAGAGTAGGAGATCTGAACTGCAATCCGTCTCACGTACGCACAAGGTTTACTGAACCTTCAACGTCGAAGTCTGACGTTCAACCGCTCCTCCATCTGACTGGACAGTAACACAAACGTGATCTGCTCCACGTCTATTGTATCCTTCTCTTACAGCAGAGTGGTCTGCATGCGCTTATACGATGCCTGGAGCGAGGTAAAAAACAATAATGTCTTGTCTTCTTCCTCCACCTTCACACCAACCACATGCAATTGGCTCAGAAGTCCATTGAACACGTTGAAGTGTTCCTGCAGGTTACTACCTTCTTGCATCTTCACGTCGTACAATCTTTGTTTCAACAACAGTCTCGTGGTCAACGACTCGCTCATGTAAAGTCCCTCCAGCTTCTCCCACAGCGTGACAACGGACTCTTCAATACCGATGTTGAACAACACCTTATCGTCGACGCACATCCTGATAGCGCTAGTGTCGCGCTCATCCATCTCAGTTCACTCAGAATCCTTCACCGGAGCGGACAAAGAATTACGCCCCCGCAACACTTGGATCAACCCATGCTCAACCAGCATATCATTGACCAGAATTTGCCACAGGCGAAAGTTCCTGCTACCGTCAAACTTCTCCACCGAAAATCTGGCCAACACTGTGTTCTTCGTTGCGATAACTGTCTGCAGCACCTCTAGGTAATCTGATTAATTCACGGATCAGATCTGGGAAGATAGGGAGCGGACCGATATCGTCACCTATCATTGACACAAACCTAAAACTGGAACGTCAAATCAGTCACCTACTCAGAACCTCGCTTTGATACCACTTGTTGTAAAATATGGTACAAAACAGATACAACTATAAAATTTGCAGGTAACAAGAACACAGAAAACAACCACAAAATTTATATATAATGAAAATATAAATGCAAATACAGGATAAAATTTAACCGTCCGATGAAATACACGCGGATTCACTGGACACGCACGATCCACGAGAGAGTAGGAGATATGGATTGCAATTCGTCTCGCAGACGCACAAGGTTCACCGAACCTTCAACGTCGAAGTTAGACGTTCAACCGCACCTCCACCGGAAAACAACCCCGGCACCAGAGAACAACGCCATCACCGGAGAGAAATCGCCGTCGAAGATAACTACACTCACGCACGACGTTGAGATTACGCCTCTCCACTCCAAAGAACGTTCACTGCAACACCGGCGGCAAACTCCACCAAGCTGGCGGCAAAACACTCTCTCAACGTCGACGACTATCTCCTCCAAGACTGGCGATAACACCCAAGGCTGACGATAACACCCAAGGCTGACGGCCTCTCCGAGTGCACAAGCGAGAGAGAGAGAAAGGAAGACAGAGACGGCGAGTTTCCTCTCACAGGCGGCTACCTCCACAACCTCACATTCGACTCTTTTCCTTTCAATATGCGGCTCTCCATTTCAAGGCAACATGATGCATGAGTTTTATTTCACCCATACAGGTCAAAGAAAAAGGAAAAACCACCAAAATCCTCCTCTTAATTAGCATCTCATGGGTAATCCAAACATAGGAAAACGATTTCCTTTTCCCTGATTTAGGAGGCTCACTATTTGGGAAAAGAATATAATTCCAAAACTAGATTTTGGATCCAATTCAGATACAAACCAATTAATCCAACAATCATCACCTTAGTTTGGGATCCGGAGCCACCACCTGCACAAAACACTTCCTGCATAAAACACCAACTGCACATAACATCACTACACGTAGCACGATCTGCATGAAGCACCAGTCTGCACAAAGCATCACCTCAAGGACCTGAGGCGCCAACCGACCTGCTCTAGTCGACTCATCCCTGCTCGGGCTCAACCTTTGAATGTCGACACAACTGGATCGCTGAATCTGACTCGCCTAGTCAAACTACTAGAAAGGCAACCCCTACACCACCTCGACCATCAACTCTGTTGGCCGCAGAAATTATGAGCACACCACCTCATATCGTGACCCCCATCAGCCAGTAAAGACTATCACACTGCATAGCTCGCATGAGCACTGTGCGTTCTCGCGTCACCGTCAGAACTCCACCTCTCGCCGCAAAACTGCATTCTCTGGAGTCTAGTCTGCTCAGCGATATCAGATTCCTGCGCAGCTTGGGTACCAGATGTGAGACCCACCCAACCATAGACTGGGTCAGGTCGGAGACGGGCCTCACCACCCAAGACAGCCACCCCAACCCACTCACCAAACGTAGAATGATCGCCTTTTCAGGCTATGGAAACTCATCACATCAGATCACAGTGGAAGTAAATCAAAAATCAATTTATATATATAACAAAGGTCGTAGCCATAAGTTTATACATGCGACACATCGGGCTAAAGAAAATTACAACACTCTCTCTACTTGTACCAAGGTAAGAGCTCACATTGTACAACCTCGGGCTCACAGGAGCAGAAGGCTCAAGGAAGAGAGGCAAGAGAGTTTTAAGGAGAATGCTGTTTAACTAGGCGAGATGGCCTAAGCAATAATCGTCTGGGCGAGCGGGTGCCAGGGAAGGGGGCACTCGCAAGGCAAGGGTCGACTCGCTAGGTGAGAGGGCTCCGCGGGGGAGCTCTCGCCCGCGAGACGATGCTCTCGCCGAGTGCCGGTTCAGCGAGTGGCCTAGTACCGTTTCGGTGTTTAGTCAAAGGCCGGTTCAGGTAGAGATGGGTTTATCTTTTTAGCCCTATGGGATTTCACGCTTTTACCCTGGGTGGTCTGTGTATAACCTTTCGGAACAGCAGAGTTTGACTGTTGGCAGACCAAACTGAGGGTATTGTGGTAATTTCAGGTCGGTTCAGTTTGGATATTGGCAGTTCAGGTTCAGAGGCCTATAAATAGACCGGTAAGGTGCCTTATAGAAGTATGTTTTGGACCCTTCTTCTCTTCCACTAAAGCACCTAGCTCAGCATTGGCTAGGGAGGGGAAGAATTTCTAATTCTTCCGGGTAAGAGGTGGGACCTCCGAGCTGAAGCCCACAATCTATTCTATTGAGAATCTTGTCAGGAGAAAGATTCAAGGAGAGTAAGTGTAAGCTGCAATTTTAGATCCGAGCTTTAGGAGGGACCGACCTTGTTGGTTCCAACATTTTTGGTGCAGTGAGCGTGGATTCACATCCTACACGGAAGAGCTTTGGGCTACCTCATGGCGGGAGATCTTAAAGGAGGAGATGAGGGCGGGTCCCAGAACCCGGGGGGATATGTTGGTAGGGAGGAGTTCATGACATCCATCGGGGGGATCATGGACATGCTGAAGCAGATCTCGCAGCAAGGAGATTGCGAGACCCCTCCACCCCAGATGTCCGGTCTCGCGCCCCACGAAGGGATCGTCCCAGCAAGGATAGGCGAGGACGCGCCAGGGAGGCGACCATGGAAGGAGGTAGTGGTGGAAGGATGCCGGCAATACATGGAAGGCAGAGAACTTTTTGCCAGCCCAGCGAGTGTTGTCTCGCCAGGGGAGATGGTCGCGCGAGTGGAAGTAGCGAGACCTCCGACGAGAGGGTCTCCCTTCTGCAAGTTGATTCTTTCGGCTCCCGTCCCGGAGGGATTCCGCGAGCCAGAGATGACCTACTACGTGGGAAAGGACGACCCCCTCCAGCACCTGCAGTGGTTCGAGGACGCAGTCTCCATCAGACCGATGACAGGCGCTTTCAAGTGCCGCCTCTTTGCCATCACTTTGAAGGATAAGGCCAGGGATTGGTTTCACCAACTCCCGATGGGGTCGATATACGGTTTCGAGGACTTGAGCAGGAGCTTCCAGTTGCGCTTCTCAACCTCGAAGAAGAGGAAGAAGAACCCAGAGTCCATTTTTCTGATCAAGTAGAAGGCCGACGAGTCCTTAGCCCAGTATGTGGATCGCTTCCAGGAGGAAATCATAGACATCCAGGAGGTGCCAGGATTTGCTCTCCAGATGGCCTTCACCGTGGGGCTGAGGGAGGGCTTCTTCAAGATGAGTCTGACCAGGAAGGCGTCGTTGTCGTTCGAAGGGTTGATGGAGAAGGCATCGAAGGAGATAGCGATGGAGGCAGCAAACCCGGCGTTTGCAAAGAAGTTGGCAAGGTTGACAAAGGTGGAGTCGAGGGAACCAGGAGGAGCGAGGCAGCAAGAAGGAAGGAGGAGGGAAGAGCCGAGGGGTCCGGTGCATCAAGAGTTGGGTTGGAGGCAGCCAGGAGGCCCTGTTCAAGGGCAGGGAAGAGGTTTCCTCCAAGGAGGAAGGAACTACTACCAGGGAGGACTAGAGAGGTTCAATCAACTAGGGTGGGGACATGGTCCTAGACCACTCCCACCCCCGTCTCAGCAAGCTATGGCCATTGGCCGAGGGCGGGGGAGAGGAAGAGAGCGGGGAAGAGCGAGAGTTGGAGCAGGGAGGAGGGACCACTCGGAGGGAAGGCAGGAGAGGGAGGTAGCCTTGCCGTATTGTGACTTCCACGAGGAGGAAGGACACGCGACGACCACTTGCCCAGAGTTTCTGGAATTGAAGGGGAGGAGAGGAGACCCCAAGAAGACCCGCTGACCAGGCTCTCATCAAGCTGGCAGGGCTGTAGCTCACTCGGTGGTTGTAGTTAGTTGAGGAGAGGAGACCCCAAGAAAACCAGCTGACCAGGCTCTCATCAAGCTGGCAGGGCTGTAGGCTTACTCGATGGTTGGAGTTGGTTGAGGAGAGGAGACCCCGAGAAGACCCGCTGACCAGACTCTCATCAAGCTGGCAGGGTTGTAGGCTCACTCGGTGGTTGGAGTTGGTTGAGGAGAGGAGACCCCGAGAAGACTCGCTGACCAGACTCTCATCAAGCTGGCAGGGTTGTAGGCTCACTCGATGGTTGGAGTTGGTTGAGGAGAGGAGACCCCGAGAAGACCCGCTGACCAGGCTCTCATCAAGCTGGCAGGGCTGTAGGCTCACTCGGTGGTTGGAGTTGGTTGAGGAGAGGAGACCCCGAGAAGACCCACTGACAAGGCTCTCATCAAGCTGGCATGGCTGTAGGCTCACTCGGTGGTTGGAGTTGGTTGAGGAGAGGAGACCCCGAGAAGACCCGCTAACCAGGCTCTCATCAAGCTGGCAGGGTTGTAGGCTCACTCGGTGGTTGGAGTTGGTTGAGGAGAGGAGACCCCGAGAAGACCCGCTGACCAGGCTCTCATCAAGCTGGCAGGGCTGTAGGCTCACTCGGTGGTTGGAGCTGGTTGAGGAAAGGATACCCCGAGAATACCCGCTGACCAGGCTCTCATCAAGCTAGCAGGGCTGTAGGCTCACTCGGTGGTTGGAGTTGGCTGAGGAGATAAGGGAGACCCTAGTCATGATGGGTAGGGAAGTTTCCTGCCTAAGAAGAAAGAGGAGGGGAAATCAACCCCTCGAGGCCACTCGCGCCGGGAGGTATCTGGAAAGGAGGCGAGAAGAAGTGAGATGGTCCCACACGCGAGAGCGACGGGAGCACGGAGACTCGCGCTCTGGGCAAGGTTTATACTCCAGCCAGGAGGCGAGACGAGGGGTGACCCCGTCTCGCAAATACGAGTGGATCTCCAGATGGTCTCGCGAATAACCAGAACGCAAAGGTATAACTTATCTGGGAGCGCGACACATTACCCGAAAGAAAAAATATATATATACATATCATATCCGTTAAATATCATGTCCAGTACAAAATCAGGTCCAGTACAAAAATGAAAGGTACACTGGCAGGATGACAAGAAAATAATAATATCATGTTCTGGAAGCCTTCTATTCCTTCTCGCTGGAGGATGAGCCTCCTTCCCCCTCACCATAGATCTCCGGTACAAGGTCGCGGGCGGTGACGTCCTCGCAGTCTTCCTTAACGACTCCCATCTCTTTCATCATCTTCAAGATCAACTCGGCAGTCCTGATGTTAGCGTCTCGGCAGAGTTCCTCGACCTCCTCATGATAATAATGAGGAGGAGGGGGAATCGTCGGGCGAGAGGGCGAGGGAGCAGTGTCCCGAAGTTGGGTGATCTGGGACTTCAGGTCTTTTACCTCCGCCTCCAGCTCCGCTATGTGCGAGTGCAATCAATCCGCCGTCTCGACATCCTGCAGGAACCGTTTGTTAAGTCGATGTCGAGTGTGTGGGAAGTGAACTGAGTAGGGGAGGAAACTCACCACGCCGCCCCGAGCCTTGGCGAGAAGGTTTTCGGCCACAACCAGCCTCTTTGCGAGGTCTCCAGACTTCTCGCGTTCCGCTGCCAGATTCACTTCAGACTCTTTCCAATTTTGGTTGTTAAAGATCAGGCGGCGCAAGAGCCGATGCGAAAGCTCCAGGGTGCGTAATTGGGAGTGTGCAGCCTTCAGAACTAAGTATCGCGAGGAGGCCTTATCGACAGGATCTGGCTCGGGACCCCCGTAAAGGCCAAAGCCCAAAGAGAAGGCATGTATCGAGGGCTGGTCCTGCTCCTTCCAGGAGGGAAGGAGGCTGGAGATGGATACTCGATTAGCCCCCTTGTCCCATATCAGAGTCGGGTCGTTAACTGCATCTAGAACCACAGGGCCCATATTGAAATTCTGATGGGCAGAGGGGGCTGGGCGATTGGAAGAGCCAACCTCACGAGAGGGGGACCTGGATGGTTGACGTGAGGTGCTGGCATGCTGGGCGAGCAGTGCCGCCTCGCCAGTTTACGAGACGGCCCGTTGAGGAGATGCCAGAGGTGACCGGGGAGACTGGGACCCTAGGGAGATAGGGCTCAGAGACCCCGACACCACCACCGTCTCCTTGAGGGCCTTCTTTGTCTTCTCGGTCGGGAAGGACACCACTTTCTTCATCTTCATCTTTTTCGAGGGGCTGAGGCGAGACGGAGCAGAGCCTTCAGCACGCCTTTTCTTGAGGGAGGGGGTCAAGGATTCTTTAGCCACCTCGGCCGCCATGTTGGCGAGAGTGATATCTTTAAACGGTTTGATGTTGCTTTTGTAGGGAGGATGAGCGGGCACGTTCCTCTCTCCTAATAGAGGCGAGACGGAGTGTTAAAGGCAAGAAACGGCGAGATGAAAATAGTAAAGGTGAGACCAAAAGGGGGAGGGGGCGAGCATACCTTCGCCAGGAAGTACGGGGAGGAGGGAGTCGAGGCCGTGCCTCAGGAACTGGACCTCAAAGTTCTTTCCGGCGAGGTAGTCGCAGAGGATCTTGTCCGTGCCGCCGACTTGGGGAGTTACGTAGAACACTTCAGTAGGCGAGATGGGCGCGAGCGGGACGCCCCCCAAGTTGTCGCGGACAAATACAAAGCGCGTGAGCCAGTGGTGGTTTTTGTAGGGCGTCTCGTAGACCTTGAGATGTTGCCCCGTGAAGTACGACACCTCGTCATGGTTGGCGTGGTAAATGAACAACTTACGGAAGACGGTCAGGCTAAACTCAATTCGCTCTCGCCGCATGTAACTGGCAAAGGCGACCAGTACCGAGATGGCGTTGGGGTTTAGCTGTGCGGGAACTATGGCAAAGTATTTCAGGACCTGTTTTACCTCCGGCCAGAGAGGCAGTCTCAACCCCGCCTCGAAGTGCGAGACGGGGAAGGAGAGTTCTCCGGGGTAAAACGTATTGATGGACTCGCCGACTTTAGGGGGACGCGACTCGAATCCCTCCGTCAGGAATTCTCGAGTGAAGGCGTCGTATTCGTCTGCAGAAATGCGTCCAGGAGGAAAGTCATGGTCGGCGAATCGCCTCCCACAACGGCTGCGTCCCTCGCCCTCTTCAACTCTCCTCTTTCCCATGTTTATGCGAGACGACTGAAGCAAGAGGCGGAGAGACTCGGCGAAACAATCTAAAGTTGGGGAGCGAGACGGCCAAGGGAAAGTCGGTACGCGAAATGGACGAAGAACAAGGATGAGGGCTGGGGCGCAACGGGGGATGAGAGTGTAATACTGATCCGGGTAAAGGGGGTATTTATAGCAAGCATATGATTGGGAAAAGAGAATGTACGGGCGGAAAAATCTATGCAGAGGAAGGGGAAGAGGCGGTCGGTTTTTTCTCTCCCCGGACCTCGATTTACGAAGCTCGACGTGAGCCCTCAGCATACGAAGCAGTGGAAAAAGGAAAAAGAATTAGAATTAGAAAATTGAGAAAAACTAGCATAAACAGTAATTAAGCGCCGTGTTATGATAAATCAAATAGTTATGAAAGAGCAAGTAGTTATTAAGTTAATAAAACGTTTCATCCAGCGCGAGGCGGGCAGTAAGTTTGCAGGACAAACAGTTCAGGCGAGACAGCAACATAAAAAGTATTATTACAGTCATGAATAAAGAGAGAGGCGAGACGGGACTGGAGTTCTTCAATTCTTGTGCCACCTCCAACGTCCTCCGCCGCGAGATCTCGCACAGGGCGGCCGACTGGGGAGGTGAAATGCGCGAGCCGCGTCAACGCCACGACGCGCGAGACGGAGCTGCTGATCGACCTCATTCAGAATCTTCTGGGGGTCGGTCTCATCTATTTCAATATCAACGTCGATCTCTGAAGTCAGGCGGGCACACTCCACTTCCAGCCAATCGATCCTGTGGTCAGCTGCTTGCTTGTCCTTTTCCAACTCATGGATGATGCGCGCGTGCTTCCGAAACATCTCGGCTACCCTGCGCTTCATCTCCAGCGGATCCATGGGGTCTCCCAAATAATCCTCGATCTCATCTATGGGAGGAGGGGGCGAGACGACCATTTGCCTGGAGTAGTCTTCAACGGGCGAGTCCTCGACTAGCGAGTCCTCAGCGTGCGAATCGTGTATACCTGCGTAGAAAGCAGGGGTGGAATAAAGATGATCCTGGCAGTAGCATAGAAAAGTGGTAAGCGGGGGAAGAGACCCGAAAAGGGAAGATTCCTTACCAGGGCGGCGAGAGGTCCCCGCGGTATTGGAAGGGTCGTACCTCCTCGCAGCAGGAGCAGACGGAGGGGTAGATGGTTGAGGCGAGATAGACCGCTGGCGGTATTCGGCGGTGTTGATTCGCATACTCTCGGGGCGATGAGAAGGCGCTAGGTCCTTCTAAAAACAGGCAGTAAATGAGAAGGCGAACGAGGTAGGAATAAAGGGAGATCAGTGGCGGGGGTTCTACCTCCTTTTCTCTGAGAGGCGCAGGAGTAGGAGGGATACGCCTCCCCGGGAAGGTGCGAGAGGGCTCCTCTGCCGAGGGAGCAGGATCTGCTATTTTTGCCTTCTTCGGGTGAGAAGAAGATGACGGTAAGGAGGGTGGAGCACGGGCCGGGATCCTATTCAGGGCCGCTGCGGTCGCCTTGTTCCTATGACGCACCGCCGCGATGCGGTCACGGAAACTCTGGCTGAGAAACATGTTGGCAAAGGCTAGAAGGGGATATAATGAAGAAAGAAAGGGCCCTCTGCAGGGAGGTGGAAATCCCATATTTATAGATTCAGGTAGGGGGCCCACCAAAAGATTCCGTCATAAGTTCACTTTAATGACACGAGCCTCGGTTGGACTTTCTTTCCGAGCTTGAGACAACCTCGAAAAGAGCGGGGATTGTGTACAACCTTGGGCTCGCAGGAGCAGAAGGCTCAAGGAAGAGAGGCAAGAGAGTTTTAAGGAGAAGGCTGTTTAACTAGGCGAGATGGCCCAAGCAATAATCGACTCACTAGGCAAGTGGATCCCGGGGGAAGGGCCACTCGCGCGGCGAAAGGGGCCCAGACGAGAGCCGCGCCATGGTCTGGGCGAGCGGGTGCCAGGGAAGGGGGAACTCGCAAGGCAAGGGTCGACTCGCTAGGCGAGAGGGCTCCGCAGGGGAGCTCTCGCTCGCGAGACGATGCTCTCGCCGAGTGCCGGTTCAGCGAGTGGCCTAGTACCATTTCGGTGTTCAGTCAGAGGCCGGTTTAGGTAGAGATGGGTTTATCTTTTTAGCCCTATGGGATTTTACGCTTTTACCCTGGGTGGTCTGCGTATAACCCTTCAGAACAGCGGATTTTGGCTGTTGGCAGACCAAACTGAGGGTATTCTGGTAATTTCAGGTCGGTTCAGTTTGGATATTGACAGTTCAGGTTCAGAGGCCTATAAATAGACCGGTAAGGTGCCTTATAGAAGCATATTTTGGACCATTCTTCTCTTCAACTAAGGCACCTAGCTCAGTGTTGGCTAGGGAGGGGAAGAATTTCCGATTCTTCCGGGTAAAAGGTGGGACCTCCGAGCTGAAGCCCACAGTCTATTCTTTCGAGAATCTTGTTAGGAGAGAGATCCAAGGAGAGTAAGTGTGAGCTGCAATTTTAGATCCGAGCTTTAGGAGGGACCGACCTTGTTGGTTCCAACACACATCTCTAAGGATTGGAGATGAGACTGGTGCTTCTGCTCATGTCGGCTTTAAGGCAAGTACAATGTCAAACGCTATCCGGGTCTCGCGCTGCTTCATCTCCTGTGAGTGGTTATTTAAATAACTGTTAGTCACATGACTAACTGGATTCACACCTCCTCCCCAAGATCCCTAAACTTGGGGACGAGAGTGAGCCTCAACACTATCAACAATAGCCAAAGCAAAAGAGAGTTAATACAGTATTTCATATATAAGCTAGGAGCAACCATTGAAAGGAGGTGCATCATAGTATAACGGGAATAACATCAACATTATATATCAGTTATAACAAAAGCTCTACTATCTATCAGCACAACAGGTATTCCCAACCCGTATTCACACGCGGGTATTCAGACACGCCAACACGCCACATGTATTTAAAGCCGCGCATACACCACAGGCATTCAAACCAGTGCACACTGTAGGTATTCAAACCTACGGATACCGCCGGTATTCAAACCTGCACGCATACACTATGTCGACATAGATTAGTCCGCTTTTCTTCCAACAGTGTAGCTGTAATGCCCCAAAAATTCTGAAAATATGGGAATTTGTTATTGGAGGTTATCGCGCGGCGATAGTCTTATCACCGGCCAACACACCGAGAATGTGCCCTGAGTGCACGGAACGTTTGGCAGTGATGCAAACGTTTGTGATATATTGAAGGGTGCTTAAGTGTACCTTCTTGTGATATACATATATGAATGCTATGCCTGCAGAGAAGGAATACCGCTGCCTCGGGTATGTGGTAGGGTCGTTACAAATTGGTCAGCTAAAGCTGACCGTTGTCTTGTTTGCCACCTTCGTGGTGGATTGTCTCTGTGCAGGTGCTGGAGAGCCGAGCGGGAAATAGCGGGCTGAAGCCCTTGATGCTATGTCGGCCCTTGAAGGCCAAACGAAGGCTTTTATTGTTTTCATGTGTGGCCAGCCTGCGCGCCGATGTTTGTAAACCATAATTTTGAAGTATAACTGTAAGGCCTTAATGCCGTAATATTGTGTATTTTGTAAACATTCCTGTTATTTATATATAGTGGACATTCGTGTGTACTTGAGTTCAAAAGTTAACCCTTAAAGCTTCCGCTAGAATGCTCTGAGTTAGGATTCGTTCAGTTTTGATATTAATATGTAACTCCGCCGTCTGTCTGTGGAATATGACGTGGGTCCCCAGCCGGACCCTCTGTTATATTTCATGTGACGGATGAAGGTGTTATAGTAGCGAACCCCGCAGGCCTCACCGATGTGGTCGTCGGTGACAATGGCCAATCCTGCCACTTTTGGGTGTGGACGTACCGCACTACCTAGGCCCAAACATACAACCCTGTGTACTCTTGGATGTCAGCGACATCTGGCGATTCAACATTTTGGTAGACCAACGGAGGAAACCCAACAGGGAAAAAATAACGGCCGGTCACCCGTGGTACGCATTCCTGTCGTCTTGAGTCGTCAACCTTCCCGTACCGGTACGTATGGTCTACGGGCATGACCGGCCCGCCACTTTTTACCACAAGCAATTCCCAAGCATTTCAATAGATAAGTAACTGGCACATATCGGGTTTGCGGCAGCCTGCCCTACTCGACATGAAATAATTCGGGCAAGCGGCCTTATCGAATAAACGTGCTGCTCAACTTTATACAAGCAGCACAATAAGCGTGAGAGCACATTATTTGAGGCTTAAATCTGTAGGAATAACTCAACTCTCGGTTATCCCCAACTAACGTTCTACCAAAAAAGCAAATGCTCGTCAGAGCAGGACCCGAGCTAGAAATGAAAAAACAGTAAATTGCATAAATAAGAGCGGTAAATAAATATGCTGCTGAAATAAACTGCAGAAATAAGTATTGAAGTAAATTACAAATTGCAGTAATGAAATGCTGAATTGTAAAGGCACTGAAGTAAAGTGCTGAAATAAACTGGACCAGTACGATACTGAAGTAATACAGAATAAAAAGAACTGTAATTAAAGTACTAAAAGGAACTTGATCAGTACAGAACTAGATTAGTACTGTAGGATCAAGCGCATACCCAACCGTTTCAAAAGCCTGGACCGTTGGAAAGGGCACTACTTAATTTTTTAAATAAGTAGTAGCGCGCCATGGGTCAAGTGAAGGAACGCCAGACCCAACAATCCCCCCCGACGTCCAGCACAACCCGTCGGCTCAGAGGTGGGGTTACAAAATAGCCCACATGACTCAGAGGTGGGGTTACCACATGTCCATGATTGTCTGATCCGCCGGGCCCACACAGGTAAAAGAGCAAAATCGGAATTTAATAGCGCCCCCCCCCCCGATCTTGAACCCGTGACCTCCTCTGATACCAAATGTAGGATCAAGCGCATACCCAACTGTTCCAAAAGCCCGGAATGTTGGAAAGAGCGCTAATTAATTTCTTAAATAAGTAGCAGAGCACCACAGGTCAAGTGAAGGAACGCTGGACCCAACAAGTACTGAATAGAAAGACCTGTAATTAAAGTATTGAAAGGAATTCAAACAGTACAAGACTAGAGTAGTACTTAAAAGAAATGAACTGAAAGTAAATAAGCAGGACCAATACGAGACTGAAGTACTAAAAAGAAAGAACTGAACTGAAATAAATAAATGAACTAGACTAGTGCAAGACTAGAAAAAATCATAAAGAAAATGGTTGGTAGTCTAATCACTTCATTTAGGAGGCTTCAGTTCCATCTTCGTTCTCAAGAGTCAAGTTAAGTTCTATTTCCGTTCTCAGGAGGCAAGTTCAATTCCATCTCCGTCCTTAGGAGACAAGTTCAGTTCCATTTCTATTCTTAGAAAGCTTCTTTCGAGTTTCACTCATTATTAATGTCTGATATTAAGTTCAGTTGCGCCTCTTAATCACAACTTAATCGAACTTATATTTAGGGATTACAACCTTATAATAATAACTTGCTCATCATTATAAGGATTACTGAGGACTAAATATCCGCAAGAGATTTACCATCATCTCTTAATCCCAATTGTTCGCATCAGGGTGAATCAAGTTTCTATGTTAAGCCCAATATCATTTTCTTCAGATTTAAATCTCTTTTATGCAACAAAGAATCAAAAATTGAGGAAAACGAGAACTCGAGGATGAATTCGCCAAACCATACACCTTAAGAGTTCCTCGAGTTATTTCGAGATTCGATTAAGCTTCAATAATTCATTAAGACTCGAACAAACCCTTATTTTATATTTAAAAATAAGCCGTATTTCAAATCACCAACAACAACAGTGAGCTTAAATATAAAATACATGCTCCCCCAAAATAATTTTCATCGCTTCGTGGTTTTACACAAGCTCTAACAATATTTAAAATATGATCTGATTATTTTAAATCATTTTGAAGTCTTATATAACATCTAATATCTTTAAAATAAGCTCGGTTAAATCAACATGCCAGGAATGCCTCAAAATTCCACACACGCATGTTCAATACATGTATTTAATCCAAAAAATCTCTTATAAAGATATAAGACATTTTAATTGGATATTTTTGCAACTAGCAAATTAATTTCGAGCATGATTTAAAATCTCAAAAATAGTAAGAGTGCTCAAAAATATCTCAAATTTCATCGTGGCATGCCTTTAATAAATATAAATCATTCATGAAATTTTATGAAATTTTGATAGAGAAAATTGGCCTCTATTAATTTTCAAAGATGAAATCCACAATTTTAAATGCTTGAAAAATATCAAGGCATAATACAAAAATCTTCAAATCATGATACAACATGCATAAGGACTCCAATTATCACGGAAAATTTTATCAAATTTTAGGAGTATTTTAGATTTCCCAAATTAGCCAAACAACCACTATTTTAATTTTTAAAATACCAATTAGTGTGAAAAATCTTCAATTTGTACGAGGTGTAGCTGCACCAAGAGAAACATTTTTCATGTTCAAAATTTTTTCATCATGCCTCTAGTTTAGCCTCAAAAAAAATCAAAAATCCCTTTTTGCTAAAATATTATAATATTTATAAAAATAATAAATACTTAAATATTTATAAACTTCTTCATCGCCGCTGTACAGATGACCTGTACCAAAACCGCCCCTTATGGGCCTTCCCCACCGCCGGCCAGCCATGACTCCATCCCCGACCGACTCCCCGGGTGTGGGCGCACCCTCCGGTGGTGGTCCGACGAACTGCCGCCGCCGGCCATCGCCGGAGCTATTTTTTTTTATTTTTGAACGGTGGAGAGGAGGGAAACGGCGACGATGCTCCGACCACCGGAGGCTACATGCGAAACGTCCAGAAGTTCGAGATGGAGGAGAGGAGATGGTTTCCACCTTATTTGGGGTCTCCGGGAGCTCACGACGAGTTCCGCCATTAATGGCGGTGGAGGGTGGTGGCGCTCGGGTATGCTTCTCCGACGAGGTTGAGCTCTGACAGAGGGGATTACTGGGGTCGGTTTGTGTTGGGGAAGAGGAGTTAAGTCCTCCGGTATGAAGGGGATGAATATATAGAGGGAGGGGGTGAGCCCCTCCTTCCTTCTCGGGCAAGAAAAGGAGAACCATGGTTGGGTTGCACCAACCATGGTTAGCAGCTGGCACTCCTCTATTGGAGTAGTGTACTTGCCTAGGGAAAGTAGGGTTAAAGCTATTTCCCATGTGGCGAGAGGAGGAGAGAGATAAAGAGAAGGAGAGAGAGTGAAAGGAGGGTGGGCTTTTGCCTTAGACCCAAGCCCAAACTTCTACCCAATTTGCTTGAAGTAATCAGAGCTTTTACTGGGGTCGGTTTGTGTTGGGGAAGAGGAGTTAAGTCCTCCGGTATGAAGGGGATGAATATATAGAGGGAGGGGGTGAGCCCCTCCTTCCTTCTCGGGCAAGAAAAGGAGAACCATGGTTGGGTTGCACCAACCATGGTTAGCAGCTGGCACTCCTCTATTGGAGTAGTGTACTTGCCTAGGGAAAGTAGGGTTAAAGCTATTTCTCATGTGGCGAGAGGAGGAGAGAGAGATAAAGAGAAGGAGAGAGAGAGAAAGGAGGGTGGGCTTTTGCCTTAGACCCAAGCCCAAACTTCTACCCAATTTGCTTGAAGTAATCAGAGCTTTCTTGGGCTGGGGAGTTGGCCCATGATGGCCTTGGAGAGGTGACCTCAAGTGGGCACTTTTGGAATTTAATTTTTCTTATGGAAAATTGAATTTTAAAGGTTTGACTAAAGTCAACCATGAGTAGGTCCCCCATGTGGCTCAAGATCAAAGTAGGTCCAAGTTGTCAAGTGACATGCCAAAGTTGGGGTATTTTATTAACATCGACGTGTGCATGCTTTTCGGTGCACTATAAAGCTCGTTTTGACCGATGTTGACCCGACGCTGTCGAAATCGAATGCAACCAATTATGTTGAACTCCTATTGACCACACGAATTCAACGCAACTGTCTGTGGTCAAATCCGAGTTTAATTGCTCAATATTCAAAAATTGCGTGTCGCGACGCGCTACAGAACTCAAAACGATCATATTCGTTGTATGACCTCGGATTGCAACGTAACGAGTTCTATTGCACTCGTATTGACTATACAGGGTCATAGGAATGGACAAAACTCAAATCGAAGTTTTCTAGCTCAAAATCTAAATTTTTTGTTTTCGCAACGTTCTATGAGGAACGATCATATCCATCATATGACCTCGGAACTCAACAGAGCGAGTTCCAACGCATTTGTATTGACTATACGAGGCCATAAGAACTGACAGAACTCAAATCGGAGTTCTCTAGCTCAATATCCCCAAAACAAGGTTATCTCCTACCCCTTATGAGCCTCCGGTAGAGGTTCGAGCCACTTTTATTGGGTCCACCAGGATTCTAGTGACCCAATAAAAGTCGGGATGTTACACAAGGTGTATCCGCTCAAGCCTACGCACTGCTCCATCATGCATCCCGATGTCCACCATCCCTGTCCCCATGAACTCACATGATGAGCCGTCACCCAGAAAGACTGACCCAGTCGTCACCTCCAGTGAACTGAACATCCCTGCATTTGAGCAAATGTTTTGCGAAACACCAGAATCCAATATCTAGCTATCTGAGTCACATGAACTCTCAGTAATGAGGAGAGACACATCACTATCATCTATCGTAACTACCACCGCCTTGCCCGCACCCTGGATATACCCAGAAATCTGTGAACGTTGCGGACAATGTCTCCTGATATGACCACTCTGCCTGCAATGGTAGCACATCACTTCCTTCCTCAATACAGATATGGACCGTGCACTCCCAAATCCCTTCTCGAACTGCATTCCTTGTTGTCCTCCTACTGCCAAAGCATGTACACCCTCAGGAGCGGGGTCTGACAACATCTGATTGGACAATAACGCAGACGTGATCTGCTCCATGAATATTGTATCCTTCCCATACAGCAGAGTGGTCTGCATGTGCTTATACGACGTCAGGAACGAGGTAAGAAGCAACAATGCCTTATCTTCTTCCTCCACCTTCACACCAACCACATGCAATTGGCTCTGAAGTCCATTGAACACGTTGAATTGTACCTGCAGGTTACTATCTTCCTGCATCTTCAACTCGTACAATCTCGGCTTCAGCAACAGCCTCGTGGTCAACGACTTGCTCATGTAGAGTCCCTCCAGCTTTTCCTACAGTGTGACAGCAGACTCTTCAATAACGATATTGGACAACACCTTATCATCGACGCACATCCTGATAGTGTTAGTGGCACGCTCATCCATCTCCGTCCACTCAAAATCCTTCACTAGAGCGGGTAAAGAATCACGCCCCCGCAGCACTTGGATCAACCCATGTTCAATCAACATATCCTTGACCCAAATCTGCCACAGGCGAAAGCTCCCGCTACCATCAAACTTCTCCACCGAATATCTGGCCAAAACTGTGTTCTTCGCTGCCATAGCTATATGCAGTACCTCTAAGTAATCTGATTAATTCATAGATCAGATCTGAAAAGATAGAGAGCGGACCGATGTCGTCGCCTACCGTTGCACAAAACCTAGAATTGGAACGTCCAATCACTCACCTACTCGGAACCTCGATTTGATACCACTTGTTGTAAAATCTGGTACACAAAAGACACAACTATAAAATTTGCAGGTAACAAGAACACAAAAAACGACCACAGAATTTATATATAATGAAAATATAAATGCAAATACATGAGAAAATTTAACCGTTCGATGAAATACACGCGGATCCACTGAACACGCACGATCCACGAGAGAGTAAGAGATCTGGACTGTAATCCCTCTCGTGGACGCACAAGGTTCACCAAACTTTCAATGTCGAAGTCTGACGTTCAACCGCACCTCCATCGGAGAACAACACCGCCACCAGAGAACAACACCACCACCGGAGAGAAACCACCGTCGAGGCTAACTGCACTCACGCATGTCGTCAACACCACGCCTCTCCACTCCAAAGAGCGTTCACTGCAACGTCGGCACTAAACTCCACCAAGCCCGGCGGCAACGCACTCTCAACGCTGGCGGCCACCTCCTCCAAGACCGGAGATAACACCCAAGGCCAACGACCTCTCCAAACGCACGAGAGAGAGAGAGAGAGAGAGAGAGAGAGAGAGAGAGAGAGAGAGAGAGAAAGACAGAGACGGCAGGTTTCCTCTCACAGGTGGCTACCTCCACAACCTCAAAGACGGCTCCATTTCAAGGCTACAGGATGCATGAGTTTTATTTCACACATACAGGTCAAAGTAAAAGGAAAAAACCACCAAAATTTTTCTATTAATTAGCATCTCATGGGTAATCCAAACATAGGAAAACGATTTACTTTTTCCTGATTTAGGAGGCCCCCTATTCGGAAAAAATAGAACTTCAAAACTAGATTTTGGATCCAATTCGGATATGAACCAGCTGATCCAACAAAAGATTGATTTTTTTTATCAGGTAATATAAATTCCCCGACAGATTTTGAAAAAATAATTGAAAACATAACTGAAATTTCAAAGATTTCTTATCAAGTTTGACATCTAATTTCAAGTTCTCTTTAGTTTTGGATTCGGGAACATGACCAACCCTTGCCACCTTACCAAATGCGCCAGTAATGTAACAATATTCATTTCAAAGTAAATCCCATAGATTTAGTCTCACTGACTTCAAAAGAAATAGCAATGAAGTATCGGTGTACATAAACTATGTTCACATCACTTGAAGCTGCCATTCCACTGTATCTGTTGCAAGAAATATATCATAGAGATATAAGAACAACTCAAATATATCATAGAGAATTTGATCTGCCATCTGCATGTTGTGTTTGAGATGAAGTAGGAATCAAAATAAGGGCCTGCAGATGAATAAATAATTAGGCTCGGATGAGCTCTTGCAGGAAGCTATACATGCATCTATGATGAGATCTTTTGTGCTCATATTCTTAAGAAGGTGAATACATTTTTTATTGTCTGCGCCGAGGTGAATCATTAATGGTTTGAGCCACAATTAAGAAAAAATAAAGATGGGGAAGTCTAATCTTGCTTGAACAGGCCAGATTTCTGCGAGTGAGAATGGAGAATGAATCATCCTTCTAAGTTAGAGGATTCTTGGGTGTTGATTGTATCACTAAGAATTTGTCAATCTTCTCGTAATATGATCAAATATCTCCTTATAGACAATATTTTTAGTGTACACGCCTGCATGAGCTTCGATCGTACACTTCTTGAGCAAAATCTTTGTTGTAATTTCTGATACCTCCAGCAATAATGCCACGTATAGTTGGCCGTGACTGAACACGTGATTTGGCAGGTATATTTTGACATTACCAATTGTTTGACCCTAAGACTTGTTAATTGTAAGTGCGAAACTTAAACGCACTGAAAATTGCTTTCTTGTCAATTCGAACGGCCTTCTGGCATCTTCCGCACTTTTGAGTGGCATGCGTGGAAGAAACACTCTAAGGCCTTTGAATCTGCCTCCAAGAATATCTGCTTTGATGACATTCCTACCGAAGCTTCTACATATAAGCCTTGTGTCGTTGCACAATCCAATTATTTGGTCAACGTTTCGGAGAAGCATAATAGGTGCGCCTTTTTTCAAGGTCAATTTATCTGGAGGTAGATTCCCCGGATTAATAGAGTTTAATAATTCAGGTAGGTATAAGTTTCTAAAATCATCACCAACGGAATCAAAAGAGTAGTAACTGGTCTCAACTCCAGGAAAAAGATGCACTCACGTGAAATAAATCGGAAGAAGTCAAGTGTTTTCGACGAATCAACGAGACTTCTCGACGAATCGACGAGACTTCACGAGTCCTTTTGACGAATTAGACGAGCACTCACGTGAGCTTTCGACGAATATACTTATTCAGCTTTTCTTTATTATTGGATCCGAAAAATCTTTAATGAATATTCAAAGGTACGCGCCTCTTCGTTTTTCGCAAAATAAAATATCTATAAAAATGTTTTAAAGACATTACGAGATTTCACACATATTTCACGAATACCTTCGTCGAACTGTGCGCCGACTCATCGTCTTTCCTCCGCTCGTTCCTCGTCTCTCGTCGAATCTTCTCCAGTTCTCGAAATGGAACGAAGAGGAGCAGGAAATCTTCAAGTTGGGGGAGAACTTGTTAGGTCAGGGTTTGGCAGCACTTCAGACAAATTTCACAACATCATTCTACTCTTGGAAACTGCCGGATTGTCGTTCGTTCTGGAAAAGGAATATCGTGTTCTGGAAAGAAAAGTTCTTGAGTTTTACAAGAATGTAGAGCTGAAGCATGAAGGAACCTTAATCAAGATTAGTGTTCAGAATTTTGAGGTTTAAATGAAGCCAACATTTCTAAATCAATTTCTGCGGTTGCCAGAGGTAGAAGACGATGAGCAGACTCATGAAGACTACAATAGAGTCTTAACTCTCTGTGACTTAGAGAAGAAAACCACTACAATTTGCAGGAAAGAGATGAATGATTAAGGAAAATTCCTAACTGATATTCTCGGGAAGGTGTTCCTATGCAAGACCGGCTCTCACGATTACGTGTTAGGAGACATGTTCAGGTTGCTGACAGCCAATATCTGGAGAAAAAGTATAAACTAGGGAATAATCCTGTTTGACAGAATAAAGGCCTGCTTCATGACACCAAACTTTGGAAGAATCATCACTCTCTATCTCAATCAACTGGACAAAAATCAATTTGATATGTCCATTGGAATGTAGATTCATCACATCAAGAAAATAGACTCGTCTATTTTTGCTAGAAGGGAAAGGAAGATTCCCAGGCAAGGTGCAGAGAGGGAAGTTGGTGAATGTTCTGGTATGTAGGATATACCTAACCCTGCATTCATGGAGAAGGATGTGCCTTCACCCCCCATGAAGCAGCTGAGAATGTTGGTACAATTGTTGAGGGGGAGAACAAAGAAGAATTAGCGGAAGAAATTGCTGAAATACCTGATGTGCTAGAAGAAACCGTTGCTAGAGAGGCAGTTCCTTTGGTGGAAGGACTTCCTGTTGAGATTACTGTAGAGCCTTCTATTAAAGAGCCACTGGAACAAAATCTTGAACTTGCTCTAATAAAAGGAAAGCAAATTATTGCGGAGCCAGATTTTGTGGCGATCAAATTTGCTCCATCTCCAGGAGGAGCTGCTCCAACAGTTTTGAAACTAACTCTCCCTGTTTTAAAGCTCCCAAATCTCAGAGTGAGAGTGCCCCTCCTTAAGATAATTCTTCGTTACAGTCAATAGAAGCCTTGATAGCCAAGCAGAAAGACCACTTTGCTTTTTTCCTTAAAACAAGTTTTTCGCAAAGTGAGTCAGGTGGAGAAAGATCTGAATAATGGGTTAGCTCAAGTAAATCATAACATGAAAAATTTGAAAACTTATTTGACTGAGTGGATGACCCAAGGTGGTAGAGCTATAAACCATGCCATCCAGGGCATTGGTCATGCGTATGGAAACGTAGCTCACCTATCTATTGAGAATGGTGCCATTATGCATTCTCATGATGCTAGCATGCATTATATAGATGGGAAAATGGGAGAATACAGGGCTGGAATTATCCAAACTCTTACTAAAGAAGTCAGAAAGGGGGAGGAAAAGTTAAAGAGCAGAATGGACTCGTTGAATAGTGATGTGCGCAAGAAAGTGCACAGTGTAAATGTATATTGTTATGAGAATATAAAATGAATATAAAGTGGTTGTATGAGGAGCTAACATGGTATGCTCTAACTCAATTCTCACCGTTAGAGCGCCCTGTTGCAGGTTCAGAGCATGCAAAGTAACCTTTTGAAGGCTCAGAGCCGTATGCACCTCCTATGCAATACACTCAAGTTTGGTCTGATCCTGCTATGGATGAATCCTCAAGGCCCCGTCAGAAAAGGAGAAGATATGGGGAATGTCCGTCTGCAAGTAGATCAGAACCAACTCCAAAGAAAGAACTCCGAATACACTTGTTTTACAACTATATTTCCGATAACAAGGAGACAGCTCTAGCTTTCCTCGACCCTTCAGTCTTTAGGGCCACTGACTTCTCTCTGGTTGAAGACCCGCTTCCTTCTTTTTCAGCTTTTCTTGTGTTGATTTGAAGTTTATAGGAAAACAGCTTCTCAAAGAGATTCTGTGGATCTGTGTCGGCAAGTTTATCAAACTCCCTTATAGTGCAAACCTTGTTATCCCATTCTTTCGTCAGGGATCTCAAGAATTTATCGTTAAGTTCACCGTTTGTAAACACACGACCATAATTCCTTAGGCCATTGGCAATCTTTAAAATTTTTTCGTAGCAGTCAGCTATAGAGTCTCTTTTGTCTTGTTTGAAAACTTCATACTCCTGATTGAAGAGAGATTTCCTGACATCCCGAACCACCTCCGTTCTTTCCATGAGAACAATCAGAGATGTCCACATCTCTTTAGTAGACTTGCAATGGATTAAGTTTGGTAACATAGAGTCATGCACTGTACTAGCAATAATATTCTAAACCTTATTGCCCAGAAAGACAGGAGCAATTTCATCTTTAGTTATGTCCAGCATCTTTTTCAGAACCAACAGATTGGGATTTTTAGTTGATGCAGTCATAGGTACGTGGGTGCCTTCTTCAACAATTTGAAATATTCTCGGATCATCAGCTTTGACGAAGAACCTTACTCTTTCCTTTCACATGAGAAAGTTTTCCTTGGAGCACACCGGTAACTTCATCGAGGACATATCCTTGCTTCTATCCATTCCAGACATGCTGTTCTCTGACAACTAGATAGAGATCTTGTTCAAGGCGTTAACCTTTTAATGAACAACCTCGCTTTGACACCAATTGAATGTATCTAATTGTCTACCTAAATCACCTACATGGGATGAATATGTGAATTCTATGTCTTTAAGCGGAATTAAAATACTTTAAAAGTAAGCACACAAAATCAAAGAACGCACAACACAAACACAAGGATTTATAGCGGTTCCCCAGAATGGGTACGTCCACTATCCCGCCTCGCCTATCTAGCACTTCGGGCTAGACTCGGCTACTTCACCAATCTCAGATTATAATAAATCTTGCACCTTAGAGTTTTCAACTCCTACAAGCTCGGAGACAACGTCTCCTACAAAAACTCGGAGAAAAAACTCTCCTACACTCGATCCTCTAAACAAGGATCTACAAAACATATTTCCTTAAAAGCTGGCTCCGATCTGCTTGCACACATAAAGGCCTACTTGTTTTTGCTTTCATATTTAACTAAGGACTCTGAATACACTTGTTTTACAACAATATTTTCTTTTTTTAAAACCATGAGAATGTAATTTAAGAGCATGCGCGAGAATCGTATATGAAAAAAAAAACTTGTGCAATTCAAGTAGTTAAGTAGTAACAAATCATATTCATGAAAGAATAATTTATAACACATATACTTTACCCAAAAATATTTGTGCATTTTCATTATCAAATATAACATATTACTCATACTTAGAGACATGCAAAACAATGATAAACATTAGCTACTCATAATTTCATTGTATATTAAAGTTATGCAAGACATGAATAAGCAAAAAACAATGTATTTTGAGACTTGAAAAGAAAAACACATTGTAAATCATCTGTAAAAGATAAATCAACAAAATCTTGACTGTAATATGTGTAGCATATGCAAAGAAAAGTGGAGACAGCAAATCAGAGTTTTGAAAGAATTTTGCACTCTCATGAGGGATAGTGATATCACGCCACGATAATGTTTATATACAAACGACAGATCTGATTCCAGATTTGAATATCTCCTCTTTTTCTTGGAAGCCCTATCACGAGAGACGAAGCTTGTCGTCGGCAGAACCCCAAATCCAAGGTAATTTCAGGATTTTTGCTTGAAATTTTTATGGATCTTGTATTTGAAGTAGATTGGGAAGATCCTTTGTGAATTCTAATAAATTTCATGAGATTTTTTTTGATTTTAAGGCTGTTTTGAGATAACTTTGAGAAACTTGATAGTTAGGGTCATTTCTTCATGGATCTTTAGATCTATAGAAGGTAGTAAAGTTTGATCAAATTTGTAGAGAAAACGTGAAGAAAGGTTAGGAAATCTGAAATTTTAGTTGAGATTTCATTGTTTTCCATGTTAATAGGAAGACGATGATGAATAGTAACATATTTCAAAATTAAGTTTGCTATTTTTTTTATTAAAAGGAAACCTTCTAAGAGTGTTAATGTAGATCATAATAGGTTCGAGAATGTCATGAAAAATAGTTTTTGTGAAATTTTCTGGGTGTTAGAGGAATTTTCTGGCTATCGTCCGACGATAGTCACTGCTGCCGGCGATAGTATTTTTAATCAAGTTTCTGATTTTTTCTCGTGTTATTCCACGAAATATGGCTTCAGGTTCCAGGGCACGAAAGAGCTCGTCCAGCAATCCTCATACATCATATCAAACATTTTCGGGGATTGAAAGAGCATCGATTGGTGTGTTGAAGGTTGTGGAATTTAATGTGGCACGTGATGCTGAGATTGTTTTGTTCCATGTTGGTGAGAGAATTCTACAATCATTTGGAAGATTCAATGTTTAGTGAATTGAACGAAGGTGTTAGATCGAAAATACAAGGTGGTTTAGTTGAGATCACCCATGATGATCTAAGGAATGAATTTGGACTTATCTCTTGTACGAACATGCTGGATATAGTAGAAAACTATAGAAAGGATCGAAATTGGGCGGTTTTGAACCAAGTTCTTCATGGAAATAATTCTAAAACACTAATTCAATCAACCACTACTCTCACACCCGACGCCTTCCAAGTCCAAAATATCTTGAGAAATACGATTATGTTAAAGACGGGAGAGACTGAGAAGATCACCGCACAATTAAGTTTTGTGGCATATATGAACTTAGAAGGAGCGCCGTTTGACGTGGCTGATTTAGTTTTGTCCATGATTCGGTACACATACAAGATGAAAAACCCAATGAGGAAGAAAATCAATACACTTCCACTTGGAGGAATTATCCAAAGAATCATATCTGAAGTATAGATGGATTGATCAAAATTTCTATGTGGACGACTGCAACCCTTCAATTTATAACACAGATTCGACACGATTTCCGACTAGTCAAGGTGAAGCTTCTACTTTTTCTAGACCGACTAGAGGGGAAGCCTCTACTTCGACTAGATCACCACTTCCTCGAGGAGGATCTCTTCGAGAAATGGTGGAGGACATACAAGATTCATTGGAAGAGCACAAAGCTGACATGAAGGCGAGGCTGACTGGAATGAAAAAGTTTATGAATTTTATAGCTAGAGGACTGAATCTGAAACCAATCGTTGAGGAGGAGAAGGAATGTGAGAGTTCAGTAGTGGATCCTCCACGCCATTCAATTTGACTAATGAGATGGCCGCGAGATCGTGGCCAGAGCTCAAGTGAAGACCAACCTGCTACTAGTGAAGATTGGGAGTCTGATTTGAAGATGGATGAATGTGAAGATTTCTCGGAGATATCGCCCGAGGACAGTCACTATCGCTGACGATAGTGAGGTTTTTTTAAATATTGATGTTTTATGTATTTTAAAACTTCTTTGATGTTTAATTATGATTGGATTATCATGTTTTAAAACTTATCTGGATGTTTAATTAAAGCTTACCTTGGTGTTAATGAGTTAGCATTTTGTGTTTAATTAATTAATTGTTTTTTAATTTAATTTTTTTAAAAAAAATTTAATTGTTTTTTTAATATTATAAATTAATTAATTTAGTTTGCAATATCTAAAATTCCTAATACTAATCTTAACATAAAAAACGTGAATTATGAAGTGACTTAGTGAAAATATCGGCTATTTGTGAATCTGTCCTTATAAACTTTATTTTCCCATTATCCTTTTTAACATGGTCTCTAATAAAATGATGTTGGACGTCTATATGTTTAGAACGTGAATGATGTACTGGATTGTAGGTTAGATCTATTGTACTCTTATTATCACATTTTAATTCTATGGAATATTGAACTACCCCAAAATCTTCTGATATTTGATTCATCCAAAGGGCTTGTGCACAACAACTATCTAGTGAAATAATACTCGACCACGGTGGTGGAAAGGGCAACAAAATTCTATTCCCTACTTGACCAAGAAATAAGTGAAGGGCCTAAAAAGTGATAAGTGCCACTTGTGTTCTTACGATCTAAGGAACAACCATCATAGTCCGAATCAGAATAACCATGCAAAATAAATGAATCATTATGTGGATATAATAAACTTAGTTTAGAAGTACCGATAAAATATCTAAAAATTCATTTAACCGTTTTTAAATGTGATTTTTTAAGATTAGCCAGAAATCTAACACAAAAACAAACTGCAAATATAATATCAAGTCTAGATGCGGTTAAATATAATAAAGATCATATCATCTCTCTATATAAGCTTTGATCAATAAAAATTTCACTTTTATATCTTTTCCTAATTTCAATGAAACACTTCTAGGAGTACTATCTTATTTAAGGTTTTCAAATTCAAATATGTTAAGAATATCATGAATATATTTAAATTGACAAATAAAAATACCATCATATTTTTGGGTAATTTGAAATCCTAGAAAATATGTAAGTTCTCCTATCATGCTTATTTTAAATTTATTTTTCATAACTATAACAACTTCATTACATAACTCTTCATTAGTGGCTCCAAAAATAATGTCATCAACATAAATTTGTAAAACTACTAAATCATTATTAACATGCTTAATGAAGAGTGTACTATCTGCATAACCCATTTTATAAACATTTTTCAATAAATATAAAGTCAATCTTTCATACCATGCACGTGGCGCTTGTTTTAAACCATAAAATGCTTTTTATAATTTATAAACATGATTAAAAAATTTTCATTCACAAAGTCAAGCGGTTGTTCTACATACACTTCTTCCTTAATGTACCCGTTTAAAAATGCAGTTTTAACATCCATCTAAAATAATTTAAATTTTTGAAACTAGCAAATGCAAAAAATTCTAACTACTTCAAGACGTGCTATGAGTACAAAGATTTCATCAAAATCTACCCACTCAATTTGAGCATATCCTTTTGTCACTAACCTAGTCTTGTTCATAGTGTTTCTTAGTTTATTTTTGAAAATCCACTTAACTCGTACAACTGGATGATCAGAAGGTCTCCCTACAACTTTCAAAGTCTTATTATGTTCAAATTGACTAAGTTCATCATTCATAACTAAAAATCAAAATTCATCATTTAAACTGGTTGGAACATCTTTTGGTTATATATCAGAAATAAAATAAAAATTTGAAAATAAATCGTGTAAAAAAGAACAAGTACTAATCCCTCTTGATGGTTCTCCAATAATTAATTCCTTTGGATGATCTTTTGAAAATTTGAGTTCACTTAGAGACACATTCTTGAACTTCTTCTTCTCTTTCCTATTTTTCTTCATCTTGATCTCCAAGTATCTCTTCATCATCATGCTTCAAAGAAGGAATGGATTCTTCTTCTTCATTTCCTGTAGGATTAGTATCCACTACACAAGAAATAAGTTCATCAAACTTAACATGAATTAATTCTTCAACAATTTTAGTCCCTTCATTATAAATTTTATACGTTTTACTAGTTAAAGAATAACCAATAAAAATTCCTTCATCACATTTTTTATCAAATTTTTCAAAAGTATCTTTTGTATTCAAAATAAAACATTTACAACCAAAAACTCTAAAATAAGACACATTAGGCTTCTTTTGGAAATAAAATTCATAAGGAGTTAATTTTTAAAATGAATGAATTATAACATGATTAATAACATAATATGTAGTACTAACAACTTTAGGCCAAAAAGATCTAGGAAATTTATATTCAGATAACATAGTGCGAGCTAGTCTTGAAGATTTCTATTTTTTCTCTCCACTATACCATTTTGTTGTGATGTGCAAAAAATGAAAATATCATTTTTTATTTTTAACTCAGTACAAAAATAAACCTATCATTTTCAAATTCACCACCATGATTTGAGCGCATGCATTTACTTTTTAAATCAAGTTCATTTTGAATACGAATGCATAATTTTGTAAATTCGAAAAACGCATCAGATTTGGAAGTTAGAAAAATAGTCCAACAAAATTTTGAATAATCATCAAATAAACAAAAGTATATTTTATACCTCCTAAACTTTGTGTAGTGACTGGACAAAATAAATCCATATGAATTAATTGAAAAGATCTAATAGTAGAAATATCATTTTTTATTTTTAAATGAAGATTTTAAAAATTTTCCTTTTGACATGACGTACATAAATAAGATAACTTTCCATCTAACAAAAGTAAACCTTTTATAAACTTATTTTTAGAAACTTTTACAGCTAATTTAGCACTAGAATGACCAAGACGTCTATGCCACAATTCTAATTCTTCATTTTTGGATAATTTTTTTTTTAACATAGAATGTGAAAGATCATGAAATTCTATCATATAAACATTGTGATATCTAGGTACAGTAAAGACAATCTCATGTGATTTTGAATCTATAATTTTGCACAAATTTGTACATGATTCAAATAAAATATTCAATCATTTATCACACAATTGACTTATAAAAATTAAATTTGGTTTCAAACAATCAACATATAAAATATTTGAAATAGTAAAAGAATCATTACCTACTACACCAATACTCATGATCCTTCCTTTTCCGTTGTCGACAAAGGTCACTACTCCTTTCTTCATTACTAGGCTAAGAAACTTTGATTTGTTGCCCGCCATGTGCTTTGAACATCCTGAGTCCAAGTACCACATGTCATCTTTGTCCTTAGCCTGCCAACACACCTAAAAAGGAGATGAGAGTAAAGATCTGACTACCCAAGTGATTTCTCCCATATTATAGGTGGAAGCACTATGCACCCAGACTTGTTTATATAAAGTATAAACGATGACCTTTCTTCCTGTAAGAGTCAGTAGTGTGTCCAAACCTATTATATTTGACACAAGTGATAAAAGGAGATGAAGCCTTTTGTCTCCAGACTCTTACTAGAAGATGGATTACCAGTAAAATAAATATTTTTATTTTTTAAATTTGTATTTCTAGATTTTTCGTTATCGCCAACGATAGTGCCTATCGCTGGACGATAGCTTGCAGCGATATACCCTAGTCCGTACTTTGCAGATCCATGACACTGATTGATTAAGATTATATCCGATGATTTTTGGGTAATTCCGATTTTTTAATAGCAATATTCAAATCATTGATCCGAACTTTCAAAGTGGTGTTTTCTGTGACTAACATGACACCGGTTTGCAAAGGCCTTTTTCCATCTTCTACTTGAGAACGAGAAGATTTAAGAGATCTTTTTATGCCCCCTTTTTCTTAGTAAAAATTTCAACATTGGATTGAGACTTAGTAAAAACTTATTCTAATTCCTTTATCCTTGTCAAAGAGTGATCGCACTCTTGACAAAAAAATTTCTCCTTTCCAAGTAATTTTAATTCATTTGATAATTTTTTTTTCTTTCATCAAAACTTTATTTTCGGATTTTAGTAGATCAATATCTTTTAAATTTTTATCAAAAAATTTACATGTTTGTAAAAATTTAGAATATAATTCATCACAAGTTGGAGGAGTTACCTCAGTGTCGCTTTGGACACAACATTCGTCATTGGATGGTAAAACGCTCTTTTACATCAAGCACATGTTGGGCTGCTAGTCATTTTCTGAACTTGATCCACTTGAACTTTCAGATGAGTAATCATCACAAGTCTCCGCCTTAAGTACCCTTCTTCTTGTCCTTTTTCTTGTGCCTCTTTTCTTTTTGCTCTTTCAGATATTTTCGGGCACTTGCTTCGTATATGTCCAATCTTTCTACAATGATAACATTCCGATGGTGGACGTTCCTCATCATCTTCAACATAACTCCCTTCCTAAACCCAGACTCCTTTTTGAAATAATTTTTGAACGAATTTCTCTTTTCTGGATTTCTCATAAATCTTTTAAACTTCTTTACACACAAACTTTCTTTGTCATCTTCATCAGTTTCACTTTCTTCTTCCTTCTTTGATTTCAACACCAACAGCTTCTTTTTCGGCTCAAAAGTATACTCTCGTTGTTGAATCTTTAATTCCACTTCATGAGTTTTGAGATTTTCGACGAGGCTCTCAATTTGAAGAGTGTTTAGATCGTGTGATTCTGAGATGGCCGTCACATTAAGATTGAACTTTGACGGAAGCGATCTAAGAATCTTTCTCACCAAATCACCATTGGAGAAATTCTTGCCAAGTACTTTAGACTCATTGACAATTTTTGTAAATCTTGTGTATATAGAATCAATGTCTTCGTCAACTTCTATCCTGAACTTTTCAAATTCCGACACCAGTTGGAACAACTTTGAATCATTTACCTGAGAAGTACCTTAATGAGTAACTTCAAGTAAATTCCAAATATCGTAAGCAGTTTCACAGGTACAAATCCTATTAAGTTCAGTTCTATCTAACATACAAAAGAAAGCGTTCATTGTCTTAGCATTATTTTTACACCTTAATTTGTCTAAGTCATCCAACTTATCTTTTAGTTTTTCGATAATAATACTTGCAACTACCATTATAGGTGGAGTGTAACATTGTTCTACCATTTCTCATACATCAATATTTAACACAATTAGAAAACATCGCATTCGAGTTTTCCAATAGTTATAGCCAGTGTTAGTGAATAAGAGAGGTTTACTAATTCCTTAACCCTCAGAAAATGCGTGATCATTATGTGCCATTACTCCCGGTAATGAAACCGTTTTGGAGTAACCTTCCTTTGATACCAAATGTTGGATATTGAGGCGCCCTTAGAGAGGGGTGGGGGGTGGGGTATAAGGACAAATAACATGAAAATTTTAACTTAGTAAAATATGAGTAGAACTTAAGCCAATTTTCACAAAATATGAAACTAATACTTAGAAATTTTATGGACGAATAAAATGAAATTTTTATTTCATAAATGAAAAGTACAAGAACTATGATTTCAATAGAGCTTGAAATTGAGGCTACAAGTGAAAATCTGTTTTTGTGTTTCCACCGATCCATCTCCCAAGGACCGGCCGACTATAGCCTATCTCTCCCTAGATACAGTTACTAGTCTCTCCCTAGATCACTCCACGACCTAATCGTTGCACATAAGACGACGATTTCCCCTTAAACCACACATAAGCCTAGTCGTCACTCACAAGCCGACAAATTCTCTATCATTTACAAAAAGTAATGAAAAGAAAACAAGAAAGAATTTTGAAATAAAAAAAACTCTCTCTGGTCTTGAGCGCTGAAGAAGACAGTGAATCCTTGCAAAGTTCGTCAGAGTTGAAGTACATGAACGGTCTCTTCTTCGCTCTTGAACTTGCTTGGGCACTTGGGAGTTTTTCTGATTTCTAGAGGTAGTTGACTGAGATTGCACGAGAATAAAAGCTGTAGGTGTATAACCAAAATTCCTTGAAATCTAACCCTTTTTATAATTCCGCGCTATCGCTCGACGATAGGAAGCTATCGCCTACGATACCTCCTCCAGCTGTCACGTGTCCCACTCTGCGATAACCGCGCGGTGGAGATGGAGATCGTGTACAGACGTGGGGCTATCGCGCCGTGATATCGATATCGCATGGCGATATCTCAATGTAATGCGCGTCGTGGTCGAGTGGTGTCTATCATGACTGACGTCATCAACGCTATCGCGGGGCGATAGAGTACTATCGTCAGCGATAACTCTGCCTTTGAATTTTTAAGCTCGTCGCCAATCCAAAATAATCAGAGTATTGTACCTGTGTTATCTGCACACCATAAACACACTATGACCAAATACATTTGAGATTTGTTATTTTCAAACCAAGAAGTACGGAACGCATGCTCCAACAGAAGATACGGCCTTAGCAGAGGAGGCTGCAACATTGGGTGTTGCGGGAACATCAAGCATGCTCGTCGAGTGGGACTTGACAAGTTCGAACGTAGGAGGTCTTCGCGATCTTCAGGGGCAATCACTGAAGGGCGGCGGTCACATGAGGAGTCGTCGTTCGCGGAGGTCGCAGTCAGAGGCCTCTGTAGGGCCAAGGATGAGTAGTCTCGACAAGCTCAAAGCAAGAGGACGCATAGGCAGGTCCTAGCAGGCACCATAATCAACTTATAAAAGGAGTAGGAAGCTGGAGGAACAACGCAGAGGGAGTAGGCCACAAAACTGCGAACTCAAGCGGGAGTTTGCAGCGAATGGGAAGGGCGAGTGTGGGCTCAATCTATAACTGAGAGTGTGAACCCAAAAAAACTTCAGGATTCACCTCCCTTTGATACCATGTAGAAATGAATGGAAGAAGAGTGAGAAAATCAATACTTTCCTAATTTCTCATAAAATCATCTCTATGATTACAAGTATTTGTACAAATATATAGGAAGGAGTGGGGCCTAAACTTCATTCTGAGATGTGGGAAATGTATGGCCCGTCATACAAATTATATTAACAAGAACTAACATACAATTTGTGAATATACGAAGGAAAACAATCTGTACCAAACAAGAACCATCGCTTAGGATAAGAACCTTTGTTTCACCACACTTAAAGGATCAAGTAAAATAAGAAATTGAAAACTCACCACAGTTGATGACATCGAGTGATAAGAGTACGGCTCCAGAGAAGAACTCTCAATAGAAGAGGAGGCCAGTGGCACATATATAGTGCCTTTTGTATCTCTGCATTTCAGCTATTAAGGGAATGAATATGAAGAACGTGGGGAGAGCAGGCAGTTAAGAAAAATACAGTAGTAGCAGCAGCACTGATGGGAAAAGCAGTCTTGACTGTGAACCATAAATTGTGCTCCATGGCTGGCACTTAGTCCATACATGACAAAGTTTTAAGCTTTTCGTTTATAATTTAATGATGATTATCCATTGACACTTCTCTGTATTGAAACGTTGCCGAAAAGATTAAAAAATATATAAATATTGTTCTACAAGGTGGTTTGGAATATAAAATCCTCAGAGTCGAGCTCATGGTGGAACAAACTTACTGCTGGTAGACTACCAGTAACCTCCTCTAAGCTGCTGCTGCAGCACTCTTTGCCTTCATCATCAAAAGATGACCGCCTTCCCTGGTTGAAGAAGATAAAGGAAGCCAGAGTTGATCATTCTTTATATTACAACACTAGTTATACTTGCATCAAATAAAATGCAGCTCCGATTCTTTAAATTTTATACATAAAGAACTCAGTGGCAAGCATCCGGACATGACTTTGTCACTATAATAAATGTTTAAGAGATAAACCATCTCGTTAAAATATCAATCAAGACAGCGCATCAACACTGGAATAATTGTTTTTTTGGTGCATTAATGAGACTTATTTCCACCATTTATGGTAACACACTTGTCCATAATTGCAAGACGTTACAAAAAGTTATCTTCGCACTCATTTTGTAATAGCTTCTTGTTTTTTAGTGTGAGTAGAGGAGTGGCCTTCATTTTATAAAAAATATCTACTTTCCACTCCCTTGTTTGTTATATCCATTTCACCATGAATTCTTCTGCAGTGGATTTCAATTTGCTGAAAGTAATATTTCAATCAGATTTTGGAAGACTTTTTTATTTCAACACTAACAAATGTGCAGTGAGCTTGGAGCCTGACTGTACACAGACTCACAGAGAGACAGCAACGTCAACTCCACTAAGCAAGAATGTTAGTGTCGTTAATTAAAGATAATGAGGTTCTATGTGCGAAAGCATAAACTCCAATGTACTATGTATGTATACTAGTTTCATATCAAGAAAGAAAATGATTTCTCATTTTCCCCCTACGCATGGCATCAGCAAGTGATACCTAGCGCTGTCCTCGAGCCCAGAGGTGATCAAGATCAATTATGCCTCAGATCTAATATTTGTGGGATTGACATTTTTGGATCGTCAGTCGGACAATTGGAATCCATGATCGTGGCCATTGAATTTAATCTAATCCCCCCGCCCCCAATATCATCCCATCAACAGACAAAAAGAGGTATCGAGGGTTTTCAGCTTTCCAGAGGAGAAGGCCATTCGATCTCACTCCCGGTGCAACGCCGAGAGCCGCCTGAGGTGCAACGACGCAAACCCACACCTCTAGGGATCCCGACGCCCCACCCGCCGCTCCCCTTGCCTCCAACGCCAACTTCAGAGCCCACAGCCCCTGACCTGTCTTCCCAGCACCCCGACACAGCCATTCTTTGGCTTACAATGCCCCGTCACCACCCCTTCTGCTCAAGCACCTACAGCGGACCCCACTCCTCCCTTCATCCTCTCCGTCCAGCCCCCACAAAAGCCAATCCACCGCCTTTCATTCCTCCCACAACATCCGTCCAGCCCCCCCATACAATCTGTTCGCCATCTCTTCACATTCCACGGCCCAGCCCAATCTGTTCGCCCGCCCCAGCCCTCCTTAAAACAGCAGATCCCCTTCCTAGAAGTCTAGATCCAGCCCTACACAGGCTCTCAGGCCTGCTTTAGGAACTCCACACCTTGACCCACTTCACCCACCCCTAAATCCCAGCCATAAAATCCATCCCAGCCAAAAAACAGCCCCTCCCTCCTCCTATAGTTCCCGTCCAACAACCATGATTCTTCTAGAGTACCCTCACCACACCCGCAACCACCAAATTTCCTAATATATATTGACGACCCTCTACTTGGTAAGTTTTGGGTTTATTTTCAAATTCTTTACTCGTGTAAGAATGCCATTTTTACTGTTAATAATGTGCCTCTCTTTAGTTTGATTCTGCTCTTTATTTAAACGTGAGTTACTTATTCATCTTGCAGTTTAATTTCAGTGCACTCTCAAATTAGTTGCAATTATTACCTGCTTACTTATATTGTAATATGTGTGATCAATTGGGATGTCTGCTAAGAATTAAAATTAATATTGTTTTAATTAATTGTTCATAAAAAATTATTGTATGATTCAATCACTCACGAGCATTGCATTAAAATTTAGGGCCATCATAAGTCAAATGGATTGTGTGTATTCATTAGCATCCTCATTTTAGGGTTTGTCGTAGCTCTATTGCATCACGTGCTTGCTTGCATTGCATGTAGGGTTAGGGCATTCACGTCAATTCACCACCTATAGACTCGTTCAACAACAATTTGGTATCAGAGACCCAGGTTCAGGCTTGATTTTCATCTGCAGTAGTAGAGTCTATAAGTCACATCATGACTAGTTATTGTTGTCATTCCTCTCCTCTATTTGGGGATCCTGAGTCTATCTATACCCGATCACATAACACTCATTCAGGGAAATCCTCATGTTATTACGATGATTATTTTTTATTGCAGCACACCACTCCCATAGATCACGTCGATCCCTCGACGAGATTCCACTATGCTATAGACTATCACTATGGTGATTATTGTCTCCCTATCCCTGTACACGAGCGGACCGTGTTGAACCTTCAACACAACTTGATTATCTTAGACATAATTACTACGAGGATCATTATTTCAAGAGAAACCTCGAGTGTATGTTTTGTGATGTTGCCCCAACGTTTCACAATTCATTGAGTCCAAAGTCTTTTAGCTATTGACGCGTGGACATGGAATTATCTTGATTAATTTGAATTATTCAATGAGTGCCGCATTAAATTATTGAAACTTAGACTTCTAGATCAGGCAAGAGCATACTAGTCTAGCATTGAGAGGACCCTCGAGCGAGATCGTCTTCACCGCATCACTAGTTGGGTGGAGATGTAGTGCACCCCTTCCCGATAGAACCCTGTAACCGGAAGAATAGAAGCACGAGAAAGACAAGAAGATGAACAACGAAGCACTCGCCGCAACAGTGTTTCCGCAGGATGGTTTCTTAATTTCACAAAATCTGCTGAAACCCATCACAACAAAAAATTAAATGTCAAAGCCATACTAGTGATGAATTCCCCCAAACACCCCTAACTAAAAGTAAAGCAGAACAAAACACAGACAAGGAAAAAGAACAGGGCATGAAGTACAGAGCATGGATAACAGTGTTTGCTGAACCGCTTCTCCTCACTGGAAGTACTAAGCTCGGGCGGCTCATTTTTCGTAATGGAAAGGGCTCAAATCGGCTACGTTGGAAGTGCTCGAAACATTGTATTTGCCGGGAAGTTGAATCTTGTATGCATTGTCGTTGATTCGTTCCAGAACCCTGAAAGGTCCATCCACTCGGGGTTATAACTTGCCTGCGCGTCCCCTCGGAAAACGCTCCTTGCGCAGGTGTACCCACACCAAATCACCTTCCTTGAAGATTACACGCCTTTTGTGATTATACGCACGACTTTTGTACTTTGCGTTTTGCTCAACGATGCGTTGCCGGACCTTGCGATGCAATTCTTTGATCTCTAGGGCGCTTGCTTCTCCATCCGGGTGAGGATGGTTAGTAACTGGCATGGGCAAGAGGTCCAACGGCGTAGCAGGGCTCCGACCGTAGGCAACTTCGAATGGGCTTCTTCCCGTCGTGCGGTTCGGCGGCCGGCTGAAGGCAAATTCAGCATGTGCTAGCACAACATCTTACTGTTTTGGATGGTCTCCGACAAAGCTCCTTAGTAAATTTCCCAGGCTCCAATTCACCACATCCGTTTGTCCATCATACCGAGGATGGTATGCCGAACTAAACTGTAATTTGATGCCCATAAGCTTCCATAGAGTGCGCCAAAAGTGAGTCATACATTTCGCATCACGATCCGACGTGATGGATCTAGGCACGAAGTGTAGTTTAACCACATCCGTCATAAATAACTTTGCGATCCGGGATGCGTCGAAGGTTTTGTTGATAGAAATAAAATGTGTCATCTTGGAGAAACAATCCAAGACTACCAAGATTGAATCTTTGTTGCTTTGTGCCTGCGGCAGCCCAAGAACGAAATCAATGCTAAGGTCTTCCCAAGGAGCGGTAGGAACCGGTAGTGGTGAATAGAGACCAACATTGCTGCCCTTGGTCTTCGCTATGTGACAAACACAACACCTTCTAATGTAACGAGCCACATCCCGGCCTAATCGTGGCCAGTAAAAATGCTCTCCAACCAACGTTTTTGTCTTGTCTTCTTCAAAGTGCCCGGCAAGGACCCCCGCATGGTACTCTTGAATGATAGCTTCACAAAGGGAACAATAAGGAACACACATGTGATTTCTCATGAAGAGGAAATCATTCACCAACAAAAACTCTTTAAAAGGTTTGTCCTGGCATTTAGTACAAAGACGACTAAAATAGGGATCATCAATATATAATTCTTTGAACGAATCAAACCCCATGATTTTCACGTGCATTGTTACTAAAAGGGTGTGTTTCCGACTGAGAGCATCAGCTACTTTGTTGAGTGCCCCGACGATATGCTTGATGGAGAAGATGAAGGTTTGTATAAACTACACCCACTTGGCATGTATCATGTTAAAATGATGTTGCCCATTGATGTACTTCAAGGCCACGTGGTCAGAAAAAAGGATGAAGTCATTCACCATTAGATAGTGGCGCCAATGATCCAACTACACACAATGGCGTAAAATTCCTTGTCGTATATGGAGTACCGTTGATGTGTCGCGTTCAATTTTTTATTGAAAAATGCAAGCGAACGGTTTTGTTGGCTGAGAACGTCGCCGATGCCCTTGTCCGATGCGTCGCAATAAATCTCGAACGTCTCATCAAAGTTCGGTAATTTGAGGACTGGAGCTTTCGTAATTTTGCGCATTAGGAGCTGGAATGAGGCCTTTGCTGCTTCCTTCCACACAAATTTGCCTCCCTTGATAGAATCAGTGAGGGGCGAGATATTGGTGCTAAATTTTTTGATAAACCTCCGGTAGAAGGACGCCAACCCATGAAAACTGCGCATTTCATGAAAATCGCGCACTTCATGAAAACCGTCGTGTGATTGCTGTGACTTTTTCAGGATCCATTTGAATGTCGCCGCCGGAAATAACATACCCAAGGAAGTTGACCCGGTCTGTTAGGAATTGACATTTCTTTTTGTTTGCCAACAACCGTTGTGTTCGGAGAACCTCAAAAACCCGTTGTAGATGTTCCAAGTGTTGCGCCGTGGATGAGCTATAACCAAGATGTCGTCGAAGTAAATAACCACGAACTTGCCCGTGAAGTGACAAAAAATTTGGTTCATCAATCTCATAAAGGTGTTAGGCGCATTTGACAGGCCGAACGACATCACCATCGACTCGTACAAGTCGTCTCGAGTTTTGAATGCTTTCTTCCACTCATCTCCGGGGTGTACTCGGATTTGATGATACCCACTGCGCAAATCTATCTTCGAAAAGACCACTGCGCCATGCAACTGATCAACCAAATCATCAAATCTAGGAATAGGAAAACGATACCTGTCGTAATTTTGTTAACTGCTCTACTGTCAATGCACATGCGCCACAAGCCGTCTTTCTTCAGAACAAGTAACGTTGGAACTGCACAAGGGCTTAGACGCTCCCGTATGACCCCCCGATCTAAGAGCTCCTTCCTTGTCGTTGCAACTCGGTGTGCTCCTTGGGACTCATCCGATAGGCCTCCTTGTTTGGTATAACCGCTCTTGAAATGAGATCGATGTGATGTTGGATGTCGCACATGGGCGATAGTCCCCTTGGCAATTCTTCAGGTAGGACATCATTGAAATCATGCAAGAGAAGCATGATTTCGGGTGGAATAGCCACTACAGTAACATTCTCCACCAACATAACCAGTGCAAAATTTTCATCGACATGCTCTGCTTCTTCCTGTAATTCAGCCAATGTTAGGAAAGTAATACCCGATTCCTTCCTCATATCTAGCGACGCCAATGTGATATGTTTGTCGTCTTTCCCCATCATGTTGAGTCCGTCGATCATATTGCCATGGTTGGCCGAGGAGAATATGACATGCATCCATTGACACGATGTCACACCAAACTTCATCCACATACGTTTGTCCAATTGAAAATTTTACAAGACATCGTTTGGTGACCTTCACCTCCGATCCTTTGTTGCGCCAAGACAATTTGTATGTCGGGGTGCGTGCTTCGGTTGACAAACCCAACTTGTCCACCATGGTCGTTGATACGACATTTTCACAACTACCTCCGTCAATGATGAGAGTGCAAACTTTGCCTCCCCTCGTGCATTTGGTGTGAAAAATATTGTGTTGTAGCCACACTGCGTCCTCAAGTGTGGTAGTGTTGAGAAGGCGCCGAATCACTAAGGATTCGCACGAATCTCCATAGAGTACTTCTCGCTTCGTGTTGTGCTCGACCATCTCTTCGTCGGATTCATCAAAGAAAGGTCACCCTCCGTAAAGGAGAAATTGTTTATTTGGACATTCTGCTGCGAAGTGCCCCAATCCTTGACATTTAAAACACCTTTTAGCTGTCAAACCTTTGCAACCACTAGACATTTTTGCGGCTTTGCGGACATCCTGTGTCAGTGCCTTGTTTCCCGATCCTTTTCCGGCTGGAGATGTGGAGTCCTCGTGATTGCTGCTTGATTTACCCCATAAGTCTTTCCCCTGCCAACGGTCTGTTGATTTGGTGGTGCTTCCCTTCCTCTCCAATTTTTTCTCCACCTTGAGGGACAGGAGGAAAACGTCCTCATGGGTCCAATATTGTTGCAAATAGACAACATCAGAGATTTCCGTACGCAGCCCCGCTAAATACTTGGTGATTGTTTGTTCTTCCTCCTCAGCTACATGACATCGCAGTCGTAACCGGTCAAATTCGGCAATGTATTTTTCCATGGAGAGATTGTGTTGTTTCACAGATTGGTATTCGATGAACGCTTCCTGTCGGTAGTGGGTTGGTAAAAAACTTGTTTGCAACATTTTTTACATCTTATCCCAACGATCCACTCGGGCTTTCCCTTCCCATAATTGATGTTTCTTGATATGTTCCCACCACACCGAAGCATGCTTGCAAAGGCGAATCGCGACAAGTTTCACTTTCTGATCGTCCGTCAGGTCTATGATGTAAAACATTCGTTCCACGACGAGCAACCAATCGATAAACTCATCTGGGTGGGGCTTGTCGTCGAAGTCCGAAATCTCAACCTTCATGCCTAGATATCGGAGCGGTGTTCCTTCACCTCTGTGCGCTCGCCTGGCTCTTCCCCGACGATGAGCTGCAAAAGGGATGGTGTCGTCCTCCTCTGGTGATGAACGGTCAATGTTCAGGCTCTCTCTCGGTGGTGTGTACAGCTCGGCATGGGCTAGCCATAGTTCCAGATCTTCAATCCTTCGCCTCTGGATGTCCAGTTCGATATCTCGTAGATACCGATGGCTTGGCGGCTCATCCTCCTCGAGATACCGTTGGCTTGGCGGCTCATCCTCCTGGAGACCATCCACTCGGCCCCAGCCGCGACCCCGTCGCCCCCGACCACCACGGACACAGTCAGCCATGTCTGCTCTGATACCAACTAGTGCACCCCTTCTCGGTAGAACCCTGTAATCGGAAGAATAGAAGCACGAGAAAGACAAGAAGATGAACAATCAAGCACTCTCCGCAACAGTGTTTCCACAAGATGGTTTCTTAATTTCACAAAATCTGTCGAACGCTATTACAACAAACAATTAAATATCAAAACCCTACTAGTGATCAATTCCCCAAAACACCCCCAACTAAAAGTAAAGCAAGACAAAACACAGACAAGGAAAAAAAACAGGGCATGAAGAACAAAACATGGATAATAGTGTCCGCTGGGTGCATCAAGATGAAGCGTAGGTTGTGTTAGGTATTCGTCAACATCATATCGGAGTCGCCTGCTTGAGCAATTATTTACCCTTCGACCAGGATCCATGTTCCTCTTTGATTATATGGATTGTTTCGATGATTTAGTAGTGCGGAGCAACATTCTAAAGGAGCCAGCTATGACCACTTATCAATTTCGGCATGGACTTCGATCTGAGATACGTCATGAGTTGACTAATCATTACTTAGAGTCCCTTGAGCAAACATACCAAATCGCCCTTCACTATGACCTATCCTTGAGATTCACTAGAGTTAGTCAAATGAACTTGCACCTTGACTATCCCTACACGAGTCCTCCCCAGCTCAAGGCCACCACCCTGCCTACTAATGCCCCTTTGGACATGAATGACATGACTGATGGTACAGAGTTATCACACACTAGTGAGATTCTTTGTCCGATGAGTGTTCTGCAATTGGATTCTAACTCATTTATTGTGACCCTGAATGAGAGTGGGTACGAGCGACTCATTGATCCTACAATAACACGTCCTTCCCTTATCCCATGTCTTAATTTAGATACTGCCCTGGCTGCCGGCTTACCCCTGAGTACTTGTACATCAGAGATTCATGACGTGGAAGTGTCGAGTCATGTTATAAGTGAGATTCATGAGTATAATATTGACTTTTTGGTAGTTGCTTCGGCTGTTTAGGGTCATTCTGTCCTAAGGATTTTATCATTGCCGACGATTCTCATTTGGAATATTCTATCACTTTTGTTTCCCTCCGCGATGCGACCATCCTCGAGACCTGGAGAGATCCATTTGATGTGCCTCCCTCCCAGTGAAGCATTTTCTTGATATGGATGACTTGGGCCATAATTCGAGTGATTATCGCATTCACAATACGTTTACTTACCGCCCGGTGAACCTCATGAGTTACATACTTATGTCACTATTGTCGACATTCTTCCAGTGATCACATTTGTGACGAGTTTTTCTATCAACCACCTGCTAAGCCCCTCGGTGATTTACGTTCCTGGGGAAACATTTGGTATTTTATCATATTGCGTCTCACTGTCGATGTCATATTCACTCATTTGGGTGCTCTTCGTACGCTAGACAAGTATTTCTACACCCTGCCAAAGTAACCTCTAGATAAACCACCAATCTTTAGGGACTACCATCGCTACATAAAGTCTGCATTTAGTGAGTTTGTTGGGTTCATCGTTCATCATTTCCATCTGCTGCATGATATGCATGTCATATTCCAATGTAATGTTACATTAAACAATGAACATTTTAAAACTTATGCGAGTAATGACAGGTGAAAGCAAATGTTCAATGATGATGATTGGATGATGATTTACACATTGTTTAAGAGGTTCCCATTAGGGGAAGGTTTGAATCTGAGTGTTAGGCGAATCGGTCCATACACTGTCATGAGAGAGTCTGAGTCAGATTTCTTCGAGATTGATATTATTAGGAATACTGGTGTTCATCATGAACTCAATGTTGAGAATTTGACTCTAGATGTGAAGCCACTTAGTTTTGAACCTTCAATCTTACCTTTTAGCTTCAGTTTCCACATTCATTATAGCCTCTCCTAACCCCAATCTCCACTACTGCCATACCCATCACAATTGTACCCCTATCCTTCCTCCTTATGTCGGCTTGCTTGGGGTGTGGGACCCTCAGTTATTTAAGTGACATTATGACCTTATGCGGAGGATGTTCCTTCCTGGAGCGACAGAGAGTCTTGCAAGGTTTGCTTTGGGAGCATGTAGTCTCGATTCACCGAAGATATATGCTTCTAAGTTGGGGAGGGATTGATGAAGATCGATTACACACCAGTTTTGATATTTGTGAGATTGACATTTTTGGATCATCAGTTGAACGATCATCGCCTGTGATCATGACTAGCTCACATATTCATATTTTATGTATTTTTATTTTATTTTTTGAGTTGTGTTTGGAGAGTTGCCCAAAAAAACCCATCGAGCGATCATGGCCACAATATGACCTAATACCCCACCACCACCTTTATATCATCCCAACATCAGATAGAAAGAGGTATAGAAGGATTTCAACTTTTCAGAGGAGAAGGTCGCCCGATCTCGCTCCTGTGTGATGCTAAGAGCAGTCTGTGGTGGTACAGACGCTCTCATCTGACGCTCCCCTTTCCTCCAGCGCCCAGTTCGAATCCCCCACCGTCGCTGCTTCGTCTTCCCAGCATCCCGCCACCGCCATTCTTTGGCTTCCAGTGCCCCGCCTCCTCCTGTACTGCCTACAACTCCTCTGACCGATCCCACTCCTCCCTTGACCCTCTCCATCCATCCTCCATAAAAGCCCTTCCACCTTTTTTTTTCCTTCCAACAACACCCTTCCAGCTTCCCATAAAATCTCTTCCGCCTCCTTTCTTTCCTCCCAACAACACCCTTCCAACTCCCCATAAAATCCCTTTGCCTTCTCTCCACATTCCACGCCCCAACCCTCCACAAAACCG
Organism: Platanthera zijinensis; assembly: GCA_039513925.1. Taxonomy (NCBI): domain Eukaryota; kingdom Viridiplantae; phylum Streptophyta; class Magnoliopsida; order Asparagales; family Orchidaceae; genus Platanthera; species Platanthera zijinensis. The sequence continues at coordinate 103,303 of CM077081.1, read as the reverse complement.
CATCTCCTTCATAGAAGTATCGATCCATCCCTCCACAAGTTCTTCAAACTCCTCCAGGAAGTACATGCTCAGCCCCACTTCACCCGCCCTAAATCCCAGCCCAACAATCCCTTTAAGGGTTCGTTTGGTTAGGCGTTTAGGGGCGGCGTTTGGAGGAAACGTTGTCGTAGAGCGGCAAAACAAACGGATCACCGACTCCGTTTCCTTCGTTTCCTCCCGCCGGATAGAGGAAATGACCCCCCACCGCTCTGTTTTGATCCCCCCTCCCCCCTCTGGTCCCAATGCTTCCTTTCTAGCCGCCGGCTGCTCCCGTCATCGCCTAATCAAACGAAGCCTAAGACACAAAACATACCCCTCCCTTCTTCCGCAGTCCCTGTCCAGCAACCGCGATTCTTCTGGAGTACATGCACCACGCCTGCAACCACAAGATTTCCTCACCTACCGACGACGACTCTCTACTTGCTGATTTTTGCGTTTATTTTTAAATTATTCACACATGTACAAATGTCATCTTTATTACTAATAGTATTTGTCTCTCTTTAGTTTGATTCTTCTATTTATTTAGACACTTGTTACTTATTCGCCTTGCATTTTAATTTCAGTGACATCTCAAATTAGTTGCAATTATTACATGTTTTCTTATATTGCAATATCTATGATAAATTGTGACGTCCACTAAGAATTAAAATTAATATTGTTTAACTAATTGTGTCAAAAATTACTGTATAATTGAATCAGTCGCGAGCATTGCATTAGAGTTTAGGTCTGCATTAGTCCATTGGAATATGTGTGTGCATTCATTATCATCCTCATTTTAGGGGTTGTCATAGGTCGATTACATTGTGTGCTCGCATGTATTGCATCTAAGGTTAGGGCATTCACATCTATCTGCCACCTATAGACTCATCCCGAGTCAAGAGGTCTATGGGACCTGGAATTAGGTTGTTTGAAGCATAAGATCCAATCTCAATTTTCCTCTGTGTGCTTCGACGACTATTACAACAGTTTTGAAGCTACAAAGATAGATCGTCCTCGATGCTTAAATCAGCAACATAACGAAAGATCAACACTTCTTCCTTCCATCAACACAATACCATGAACTTGGCAGTTCTCACTCGGCGCAAGCTGACAAACCTTCTTGCAAATTGATGCCACTTGTTCTCAATCAAAGCGTTCTGGAATTGTATCTCCGTTCTACAACATATCGACACACCCACTCAACAAAGTTGACAATCCTCGAAGCTCAGTTCAACAATTAGCTGAAACTGCCTCTGCAGTTTTCAGATTCAGTCCAACAGTAAATCATTGGATAAAGGTCATTTTTGTTCAAATTCGACCCTCCCACTGACGCATAACTCTTTGTTATCATCATGCTCCCAAATTCCGTCGTCACTTCAACCAAAGAAAAATTAAAATAGTTCCATCACCACATAAAAGCTAAATGGGAGAAATTCTATTTCTTGGTCTACTGTCAGATCCGGCTTATAGGTCAAGGTAAGGAAGAACAACAAGAAAAAGAAATTGATGCGATCGCCACTACAGCATCCCGCTTCAAAAAAGATTGATGCTTAGCTCCTCGCCTGAGCAATCATTTCTCAACTTTGGAGTTTTCCATACCTATCATGGTACCTGGACTCAATCTAAGAATCTTTGACGCAGGGTACAAATGTGAGTGTATTCTAAACAATTGAAGCCATAGATGCAATGTCAAGGAAATTAGATTCTAACCAAAGGATGATGTATGAATGCATACAGTGGTCCAACAACAAATTGCAAATAATTATGAGAACATAAAAAAGACAGAGTTAAACAGTTGCAAAGCATTTTCAAAGAGAAGAAAATTAGGCTTTCCTCTCCAATTGGGGGCCAAAAGCAAATAAGTGCAAGCGATAAAGATTCTGCAGGTCATGATTAGTCACATAGATGACCACACTAACAAAGATCAAGATTGATAAAAATATAAGTAGTCCAATCCACACACAAATGTTGAAAAACAATAAATCTGTTGGGAATAATGTCCACAAGATTCCTGATTTGAAATAGACCTCAAGATGACAATAAACATCTTGTATTTGATGTGAGTGTTAGTGTTGTTGTGACAGGCTTAGCAGAAGTGCTTGGCAAATGTAGTGTTAGGCTTATAGTCACCTAAACAGAGTTTTGCCCCTGTTATCCCTCAAGATACAAAACTCACGTTGACCTATGATCTATTCATATACTAGACATGTCACTACCATAAGAAGAAACAGGGAAGTTACCAAAATTTAGAGGCAGAAGCTCAAATTAGTCTAAGTCAAATGTTGACTGCATTGACCAAAGAATGTCGACTGCATAGGCTAGAAGCTAAGTATTATGTCGACTGCATCGACTGAATGATTAAGAAAAAAGTCGACCGCATCGAGTAGAAACTAAGGATCTGTTTGGGACAGCTCTGGCGGATGGAAAAGCTATTTTCCATCTGCCAGAGCTGTAAATTACCCGTCGGTTACACGAGAAGCGATTTTCTAAAACCAACGTTTAGGGTGCTTTTTTGAGAGCTGTCTCCCCCCTTTTGTGCTCCAAAAATCGTGGTTCCTTAGGGCTCGAAATCCCGATCCCTCCTCCCGCTTCTCCCGATTCCTCCTGACGCCACTTCTCTCGCCGACTTCTTTCCCAGATTCATTCTCGCCTCTCCACGTCGACGTCCAGGAGCCACCGCCTTCCAGCAGTCGTCGTTGTCCAGCATTCGTCGCTGTCCAGCAGTCGTCGCCGTCTACCAGCTGTCATCGTCCATCAGTCGTCGTCGTCCATCAATCAGCTTAAACCCTAATTCCGACACCATCCAGCAGTCGTCGCCGTCCAGCAGTCATCGTCTTCTAGGTTGTCCTCGACGAGCCCTAAAATCCAGTCACAAAGCACTGTCTTCTCCTCTTCCAACCACCATCTTCTCCGACGATTTGGAGCGTTCCATGTCTAGATCTGCTTGATTCCAAGCCCTCCTCTTCCAGATTCGTTTGATTCTAAACCATGCTCTACATTTTTTTGGGAAATCCAAAGGTGGGAGAAAGCTCAGCAAGTTGAGATCCAAAGAACTTGCAGCTTTTCAAAACAGCTTCTCAAAGAGCTCTCTTCAATCAACTCTATTCAATGAGCAGATTTTCAATCCACAACAACTCTCTCAAACAGAGCCTAAGTCATTTATCGACGGTAAAGATAAGCAATTTGTCGGCTGCATCGACTGGACAGTTAAGAAATTTATCAACTGCATCAACTGGAAGGGTACATGTTTTATCGACTGCATTGACCAGATCGTGGCAGAAGGATTTTTGCTAAGTTAAATGCTTAAGTGTTGGATGCTTTCGGTTAGGTTCTTAAAGTACATCATGCTGACTACATAACATCTATAAGAGCTAAAGGACTTTGTCGACTGCATCAAGTGAAGTTTTACTTGGAAGTTTTTACCGGCTTGAAGTATGGTCTAACGACTCTCTCCTGTGATTAAGCCGCAGTTTGCGCAATCTATTTGAATTAATTCAAATCCCACTTTCTACTGCCATAATCAAGGTGTTGCTTGAGGAAAAGGTTTGTTCTCTTTCAGAATCTTTCCATTTTCAAAACTTTCCTAGGAAAATTCTCTAGCCGTTGGAGCTTTTCTTTTTGAGCATCTTGACTTCTGTCGATCCAGTGCTCAATAAAAGGGGACTTGAAAATTTGACAGAAATGCAGATCTACACGTGCATACTCTTCCAAGTTTTCTGTGCAAGTTTTCTACATTGCTCAAACTCTAAAAAGTTCATCAAGTTCTTCAACCACTGCAAACTCCAGAGAGATTTTTCTTCAAAGGCTCAATTGATTAACATCACTTCAGAAGACCATTCTCTCTGGGAAAAGTGTCCATGATCCAGCCTAGTTCATTTCAAGCAAAAACATTCAAGAGCTATTCAAAGAAGAAGAAGCCAACACAGTGCTTCTACTAAAGATTCAAGTATTGCCATTTGAGTCAAATTCTTTGTAACTCCTTTGTAACTGTAGGATTCTTGTAGGATCTGAGTTTTCTGTAGGATTCGCTTGAGAATCTGAGTTGTAGGATTTGTGAAAAAGATCTAATTGTAGATCTCTGGTTGTAGAGATTGAGGTGGGGCTGTATTTGGCCTGAGTGTAGGATTTTGTGTTAGAAGATCTGAGTGGTAGAACCTTGTGTTGAAGGTCTGAGATAGTGGACTGCTTTTCTAGAGTTGTAAGATCTTTAGATCTGAGAATAGTTGGAGAAGTTGGCTTAAGCTAGTACTCTGCTAGATAGGTGAAGAGGAAAGTGGATATACCCATAATTGGGAAACCACAATATATCATGATGTCCTGTGTTGTGTTTGTGCTAAATTATTGTTCTGCTGTGTTTAATAAAAAAAACACTAAGAAAGTCTAAAATCAGTAAAACACATATTCACCCCGCCCTCTAGGTGATTAACAACCCTTATCTTTCAAAATCCAAACAATGAAACTCACGAAGGGGGAGCCATAGGAGAAGGCGTGGAGTTCCAGTGGATATAGAGGCGATGACGGCTGTTCGGGAATTAGAGATGGCTATATAGTGTCTGTCGGAGGGGAATATGGGATGGGTGGGCTATATATAGAGGGTGGGGATGTGGGGAGGTTCCGTAGGGGAGAAGGAGGGCTGGGTTGATGTTGGGATGCTTGTGGAGAGCTGTAGGAGTGGTTGACTGGGCCTGGAAGTGCGTGGAAAGGCTTCTCTTGGGAGTTGGAGGTATCCAGGGGCGGCAGGATGGTTTATGGGTTAGGGAGAGGGTTAGTGACCGTAAGGCAGGCTTCTAGGGGTTACAACTGCTGAAGATGAGGGAAGAAAATGGTTGGAAACAGAATGAAAATACCGAGAAGACTAGTTGCTGTTTTCGTGAGGAAGACTGATTGGGGGGCTGCTAGTTGTCTGGTCGGCTGCAGAAAATGAAGAAGGGGAGATGTGGTTAATAAGGAAAATACAACGAAAACAAGAGAAATAATGCCTAGGAATCGGCATCTAGGGGTTTCACCAAGTCGGAACTGCGAAAAGATCGCCATATTTTGGGAAGCTCTCAGAAATCTGCAGTACCCATGTCAGCTGACCCTACCCTCTTATTTATAATACCTAGGAGTTAGCACCCTCTACAAAATTTGCTATGATTGGCCCTACACAATAAGTATCCGATCCCACTAAATAACACATCAAAAATAAAAATCACATAGAGATGTCCAAACGGCAATCCAGGCATAACCGTGGGCTCGAATTATCCATCGGGCGATGCCAAATATGAAAAGTGCCAAATCCGCCTCAAACATGCACAAAATTTGTGCTCGAATATCATGTCGATCCCCATCAGTCTCAATATGGGTGATATCATTTGATCCTATGATGTCATTAGGAAATTGCTCCAGCTTAAACAATTTGATTTTGACATCAACACCTATATTGAAAAAATAGGCTTTTACCATTGAATTATTGGATTTTCTTCCATATTCACTTGATTTTTAATGTTCAACAGAAATAAAATTACTGGAAATTATGTTTCTCAACTATGTCAAGTTTGACTTCATCTCTATTAAGTCTCAATTTCTAGGAGGTGCTTCTGTCCCCGCACTCACTAATGTCCATTCCCAAGTGATCAAAGCATCTTTGTTAATAGTTGGAACGATATATGGAGTTCCTGATTGTTCTTCCTCAGCAACTACCCTCACATATGGAGGTAATCGAGGACACCCGACATGTTTTTTGTAATAGGATGGGTAATTGGTTAGATTTCCTATATACGGCCTTTGTCCCTTCACTCATATTGCCTCCACTACTATTCAATCAAGGCAGGACACTATCCTAAGCAACCCGTGCACTCTCCTTTCTCCTCTCCCTTTGATCATCCAGGTAACTCTAATCCTAAGACCTCATTTTGCATAAAGGATGAGACAGATACAATTTTGACAATGATGTAGATATTAAAGAGCAATCAAAAAGATACTTTTATCAACTCTATAATGAAACAAAAGACAATGAATTGACCTTGGAAGAGTTAAATAAATCAGAGTAGTATAAGGACACAACGTTTTATCATAAAACTCAAGTATCAGAGGTAAATAATGCTCTAAAGAAGATGAAAAATGGAAAGACAGTTGAGCCAGACGAATTACACATCGAAGTATGGAAATGTCTAAGTAATAAAAGAATTTTGTAGCTTATATATTTTTTCAATAAGATACTGAAGTCAAAGAGAATGTCAGACCAATGGAAAGAAAGTATCTTGATACATTTGAATAAGAATAAAGGAGATATACAAAATTGTGTTAATTATAATTGAATTAAATTGATGAGTCATACCATGAAACTATGAGAACGAGTAATAGAAAGAAGAGTAAGACGGGAGACTAACATCTCAGAGAATCAATTTGGATTCATGCTAGGGCGGCCGACCATGGAAGCTATAAATCTCTTAAGGAGACTCATTGATAACTACTGAGAAAGAAAACAAAATTTGCATATGCTGTTTATTGATCTTGAGAAGGATTATGATAGAGTTCCAAGAGAGATCTTATGGAGAGGCTTAGAAAATAAAGGTGTAAATGTATCATATATTGACATAATCAAAGATATGTATATAAATTCAGTGGCAAGGGTGAGGACATCTGTAGGATTAACAAAGGAATTTCCTATCACTGTTGGCTTACATCAAGGTTTAGTTTTAAGCTCTTATCTATTTACCCTTATCTTAGATAAGCTCACCGGACATATCTAACAAGCAATACCTTGGTGTTTATTGTTTGAGGATGATATCGTTTTGGTTGATGAGATGCGTGGGAGTGTAAACACAAAACTTGAATCTTGGCGAGACACTTTAGAAAAGAGGGGTTTTAGGTTGAGCAGGGCAAAGACGGAGAATATGAAGCTTAAATTTAGCAGTACAAGAAGGACGGATGACTTCATTATTAAGTTGGGTGATCAAGATATTTCCCGTAGTGAGTGTTTTAAATATCTTGGATCAACAGATCAAAAAGACTGATGTATTGATAAAGATGTGACACATAGAATCCAAGCGGGTTGGTTGAAGTGGAGAGTCGCGTCAGGGATTTTGTGATCGTAAAGTACCATTAAAACTTAATGGCAGGTTTTACCGTACTGCAATGAGACCAGCGGTGCTCTATGGTTCTGAGTGTTGGGCAGTGAATTGTGTACATGAGCAAAAAATGGGAGTTGCGGAGATGAGAATGCTTAAGTGGATGTGTGGACACACGAGACTGGATAAAATTAGGAATGAATGTATCAGGGATAAGAAAGGAGTAGCACCAATTGTAGAGAAGATGCGAGAAACTCGACTAAGATGGTTTGGACATGTACAAAGGAGACCATTAGAGGCACCCGTTAGGCGTTGTGAGAGTCTAGTCACTAGGCATGTTAAACAAGGGAGGAATAGACCAATAAAAACTTGAAATAAAACTATAAAGAAAGACATGATGTACTTAGACATTAGTAAGATTATGACAAAAGATAGGGCACAATGACGACAAAGGATCCATATAGCCGACCCCACTATAGTGGGATAAAGGCTTGTGTGTTGTTGATTTTCTAACAACTAATAGAGTGTTTTCATCAATTGCATATTTTGGGTTCAACTAAGGTTTGCATCATTCTATTATCCCTTGAGCTGAATATGTTATTACATATTTTTAAGGGTATTCATTTTTACTAAATTGCTGATAAGCTGAGCCATTTTAATGGTTGGACATTGGGGATAGAAAGAAAGGCAGATTCTGTTATCTTGGGTTTAAAATTTCCAATTTCTTCTGCTCTATTCTCGTCTGAGTTTCTGGCTGGTTATTTGGATTTTAATTGATTCTCTAAGCTGGTTAATTATGAATTTTCTACGTTGCAGTAGATCTGTTGATGCTTTAGTGTGAAATTTTATATTAATAATATTACATCTATGGTGATTACCTGATCTGTTGATGCTTTAGTGTGAAATTTTATATTAATAATATTACATCTATGGTGATTACCTGATCTGTTGATGCTTTAGTGTGAAATTTTATATTAATAATATTACATCTATGGTGATTACCTTTCCCTCGGCTTTTATTGAGTTTGGATTTCCTTGATTAATTTTTTAATAGGTTGGGAATTGAGGATCAAAATATAATATTAGGCAACCAAAATTTCTAATTGGTGTCTCGAGGTCTCTTTTGAACTTCATATAAGTTTGATATTCCTCTATTTTATCTTCTTGGTTTACAACTTTTGCGAGGTTTTGTTTTAACATCTTATGCGCTGCAGAATTAACAACAATCCATTTTATCTGATCATGCAAAAACATATAGATCAAGAACTGAGAATATACCTGTGCTGAAATCAAATTTCAAGAAAAATAATTGTCGTATGAGAACCAAAACGTAGAACAAGATCCACGTCTCTACGGGTATCTACACAAACACCGGAACCACTTCGCTGTCCGTCCAACAGGCTCGGAGATGGAAAATGGAAGATGATTGTCATTCTATTCCACGAAATACTAGTTCTGTTTTTTTAGAGAAACTTCTCACTCGCCTTTCTTTCTTCTCTCGAATGTCTTCGGAATGCGGCTACCGGTTCTCAAAGAGTCATATACTTCGAAAAACCTAAAACAAACTGCTTATGAAAGTTTCACAAACCACTCATATATGCGTCGAGAGAGACTGAAGGGAGATATAAGATAAGAGCAATTGTTTCCATTTCGAATTACATTGATTTCCCAAATCAACATAGGTCAAATACTGTTCTATTAATCAGAATTGGAGATGTCGTTACCTAACATTTTACTATTATCTCATTTTAATTGATAAGTTAATATAGCTTCAAAAAATAATTTAGCTCAGTAGAGTTGAAATCAATATTTTACGCCAAGTCCCCGTTATATGTATTTTACCCTCTCAGGGGTATTTTGGTCTTTTATTATCCACCCTTAATATATGTATGAGTAAATGGCACTTAATCATGATTATTTCTCTTTTTCTCTCAACTTGGTATCAGAGGAGAAAATACCCTAATCCGCAGCAATCGCTCCCGCCGCCCGCTTCTCGTGTTCCCTTTCTTGCCGGCCTCATCTCGGAACCACAGCCCCAAAAACTCCCTGTTGTTTTGAGGTTCCCTCGATGCTGAGCCGCGGCCGGTTGCGCACGCTGAAGGGGACTGCCGTCTCTCCTTATGATGCATGTCAACTTGCTGTCGTCGATCTTTGCTTCTGCCGTTTTTTGTCGCGTGTTCCTCATCCTGATCGGAGCTCGATCTTTGCCTGCTTCTTCGTCCTCATCTCCGGAAGCTGTGCCTCCTGATCTAGTGACGACCGTACCCGTCTCCAGCATCTATCTCCCGTGTCTGCCTCCAGATCTTTGCCTTTCTCCTACGTCTGCCTCTTGCATCGGCTTCTCCTGTATTTACTTCTGCTTCTTTGGGCTCTAGTGCTGACTATTGTCCTTGTTTTCTTCCGTTCCTGAGGCTGTCCGTTTCCTTCTAGGAATGGATATTGCCACTGTGTTCTCCGTCGTTTCTTGCTGATTGTTCATCATGCGTGATTCTCCAGCCACAGGGTTGGTTCTTCCACCTCGCGGAGTGTTGTGACGCCCCAAATGAGTGACCCTCAGCGGCCTCATGGCCACGCCGGCTCTTTGAAGATCACCACTGTGCCCCTAGACGGGGCGAATTACCATGAATGGTCTTGTGCGACTCAACATGTAATTCACAGTCATCGGATGTTCGGATATATAGATGGGACAATCGTGGCGCCTCCTCCGGGTGATCCTACTTGGAAGCATTGGGATTCTGAAAATTCCCTTATTGTCTCGTGGCTCCTTCATTCCATGTCTCCTAATGTATACTATAGTTATATGTTGATGGACTCGACCTATGATATCTGAACTCGGGCACGTGAAACTTACTCTCAGATCGGCAATTCCACACAGATCTATGAGCTGAAGCGTCGTATGCTAGAGTTGCGTCAGGGATCTATGACGATGTCTACTTACATCTCTGAATTCGAGCGTAGCTCTCAGGAATTGGATAACTTTGAACAATTTACTACTGCCTGTACTGTCGATGCAGTCCTGTTGCAGAAAAGGGACGAACGATTTCGTGTACATGTTTTTCTGATGGGTTTGAACATGAAAATGTATATGGTTCAAACTGATATTCTTCATCGCTCTCCCCTTCCATCTCTTCGGGAGTCCTTTAGCATGGTTCTTGGCGATGAAGACCGTCGTAGGTCCCTCAACACGACAGCTCCTCCTGATCGCTCCGCTTTTACTAGTGTTTGTTGGGGTAGTTCCAATCATACCAACACAGTCTCTACTTGTGATTACTGTAGCCGCAGGGGCCACACTTGGGATGTCTGCTTCAAGCTCCATCTTCACCTTGCTCCACCTGGACCCAGTCGGGGGCGTGGTTGTGTACTAGGATGGGGGGGGGGGAGAGAGCCCGATAGAGTGGTTTTCGTCCTCATGATGTTGTCCTACTACACAAGAGTCCATGACGACCATCATGGTCAGCCCCCAGGACATTTTACCGCATATGAATTGGATGCACTCCGTCGTCTCTTACACTCCCAATCAGACACTACCTCTGGTACTTCTACCTCCTTTGCTACTGTTGCTATGCCCAGCGCTAATGCTGTTGCGACACCTCGTCTAAGTGGATCATTGACTCGGGAGCCACCGATCACATGACCGACTCCTCAGGTTTTTCTTCCTACACTCCCTTGTCTGGTAAGGAAGAAGGGTATCTCTGCAAACGACACCTTGTCCCCTATTGCGGGCAAGGGCAAAATTTCATGTTCCTCCTCGGTTTCCCTTTCTTCTGTCTTGCATTTTCCCTCTTTTCCTCGCAGTCTACTTTCAATTAACAATATCACTCGGTCTCTTAACTGCTCAGTAACCTTCTTTTCTGATTCTTAAGTTTTTCAGGAACTGGGTATGAAGCGGATCATTAACAGTGGTAGGAATCACGGTGGCCTGTACTATCTGGATTCTACTACATCGTTTCTTGTCCTTTCTTCTTCTGTTGTTACTATTGTTGATGCTCGACACTGGCTTGCATCTTGGACATCCATCTCCAGTCTAACTTCAAAAATTATTTTCTACTTTATTGTCGTTTATTAAAACTTTAGCTTGTGATGTTTGTGAAATGTCTAAACATGTTCGACATTCATCATTGCATTTATGTTCTCCTAGTACTACTCCTATTGTTGTTATACATTCAGATGTTTGGGGGACTTCCCCTACTTTATCTTTATCTGATTATCGTTGGTTTGTCACATTTATCGATTGTTTTTCCCGCACTACTTGAGTTTACCTCTTAAAAAAGAAAAATGAAGTGTATCTAGTTTTTCAAACTTTCCATAAAATGGTGCAAACTCAGTTCAATGGTAATATTTGTGTTCTTCCGAAATCATATTGGGGTGATGTTATCCTAACTGCTACTCATCTTATCAATCGTCTACCTTCACAGGTTCTAGATTATTTTACTCCTCTAGCCCATCTCTCCTCTACTTCTGTGTTCATACTTCACATCTTCAATTTTGTGTTTTTGGTTGTGTATGTTTTGTTCACATACATTAGCCTCATCGTGACAAGCTTTAACCCTCGGGCTAACCGATGTGTCTTTATTGGCTATTCTGCTACTTCAAAAGGGTATCAGTATTATCACCCTCCTTCAAGACGCGTTTTCTGTACCATGGACGTTACTTTCCGCGAGGAGGATTCCTATTACTTGAATTTGACTCACTCCACTCGTTAAGGGGAGAATGATGTCATGGATTCTGGCTCTACGATTCCTCTCCCTCTGATTCCTCCTACTCCTATCATGTCTTCCACCATAGCTACTCTTCCTGTGTCACCTACGCCATCTTCGTCCACTACGATACCTACTTCGTTTTCTCATATATATACCACCGTCCGTCTCCCATCTCTCCGTTTCCTAATGTTTACCGTCGTCGTCAAACAGGTAAACAATCCTCCGTTCTTCCATCGTTGCTGGTGCCGACTTTGGACTCAGATTCTAATGTTGATCTGCATGTTCCCCTTGCTGTGCTAAGAGCTAAAGCTGTGTGTACGGAACACCCTATCTCTAATCATGTTGCATATGATCACCTTACCCAGTTTCATCAGGGTTTTATATCTTCCTCTTCCGTGATTACTATTCCAAAGACGTGGCAGGAGGCGGTAAGCATCCCGACATGGGCTCAAGCGATGACGGAAGAAATGTCTGCCTTAGACAAGAATCACACATGGGATGTCTCTCCCTTTCCTCCTGACAAGAAAGCCATCGATTCAAGGTGGGTTTTCTTTGTTAAGCAAAACCAGGATGATAAAGTTGAGCGCAATAAGACTCGACTCATGGCTCGTGGATACACCCAGACTACGGGAGTTGACTACCAGGAGACCTTTGCTTCTGTAGCAAAGATGGACTCGGTTCGTGTCCTATCTTGTGCTGCGTGCTTGGGTTGAGATCTACACCAACTGGATGTTAAAAATACCTTCCTGCACAGTGATCTTGATGAAGAGGTATACATGATATTCCCTCCTGGATTTGTGAAGAAGTGACAAGAACAGTTTGTTTGTCACTTAAGGAAGTCTTTGTATGATCTGAAACAGTCCCCCAGGGCTTGGTTTGGTAGATTTCTCAAGGCCATGACCAAATTTAGCTAAAAATAGGGACAGTCAGATCATACTTTGTTTATCAGGAAAAATGAGAGAAAAATTGTGGTTTTTATTGTCTACATTGATGACATTGTGATCACCGGGGATGACTTAGACGAAATCGCAAATTTAAAGCCTCTTCTGTCTGCTGAGTTTAAAGTAAAGGACTTAGGGAGATTACGTTACTTCTTGAGAATTGAAGTGACCAGATCAAATCAAGGTATCTTCATATCTCAACGTAAATATGTTTTAGATCTGATAAAAGAGACTGGGATGCTCGGTTGTGTTCCTGATAACACCCTTATGGAGGAGAACCATAGGATCGATGAAGACAGCGACGACGATCGCATTGATGCTTCGAGTTATCAAAGATTTGTTGGGAGGCTTTTATACCTATCTCACACTCGTCCTGACATCACATATGTTGTAGGAATCTTGAATAGATATATGCATGCTCCTAGGATCAGACATCAGGAAGATCTCTACCGCGTACTACGGTACTTAAAGAAGGCTCTTGGTCGTGGGCTTATGTTTTCCAAGAATAACCACTTAAAGATTGAAGTTTTTACGGATGCGGATTGGGCCGGAAGTCGTGATGCCAGGAAATCCACAACGGGGTACTGTATCTTTGTTGGTGAAAAATTGGTTACGTGTCGTAGCAAGAAGCAAAATGTTGTGGCCAGATCCAGTGCTGAAGTTGGTTACGTGGTGTAGCAAGAAGCAAAATGTTGTGGCCAGATCCAGTCAATGTCTCAAGGTCTCTATGAGGCTTATGACTGCGAACCTTATTGCAAGACCTGGGTCTCCAAGAGAAGATTCCCATCTTTTAGTTCTATGACAACAAAGCTGCTATCAGCATAGCTCACAATCCTGTCCAACATGACAGAACTAAGCATGTTGAGGTTGATCACCATTTTATCAAAGACCATCTGAAAAAAAGAAACTTAGTCACTCCTTTCGTTCACTCTAAAGATCAGCTAGCCGAAGTCTTCGCCAAGAGCTTGGGGTGCGATGTTTTTATTGATGATATCCATAAACTCAGAATGACAGATATCTACCGTCTGACTTGAGGGGGAGTGTTGAATTTTACGCCAAGTCCCCGTTATATGTATTTTACCCTCTCAGGGGTATTTTGGTCTTTTGTTATCCACCCTTACTCAATATATGTATGAGTAAAGGGCTCTTAATCATGATTATTTCTCTTTTTCTCTCAACTCGTAGAAGATTTACTCTTAATTTAATGGTTAAGCTTAGTTGAATATCAAGCTTAATGAAGGAAGGGATATGATAGCTTCTTGTCATTGGATGGATCGAGATTCACGAACTTAAGCTTTGAATAATTGCGAGAGAAGACGAAAAGGATAATAAATTTAATATTTCATTATATTCTCTCTCCTTCAATGTACATATATGCCCTAAATATAGGGAGACAAACACCAATCAAACTCCTAATATACAATGTGAGACTAATAAAGAAGAAGACAATATGAGCCTAAACATGGGCCAAGCACAAGATAATAAATTTAATATTTCATTATATTCTCACCACCGTCGGCCCTCCTCCTTGCCGGATTCCTCTCCTGAATCGTATCAATTTGGTCTGACTTGCTAGACCGCCGTCATTCCGCCGTCGGTGCTCGACAATCGTCCACGAACCTACTTCCTGCACCGTCTTCTGCCCTCGCCTGAATTGCGACCCCCAAGACCCTATCCCGACTGTTTGTATCTCGCTTCTGCCTGCATTGCAATCAGCAAAGACCGATCCGCCGACCTCGTCTCTCGTCGATGTTGCATCCTTTGCGTGCATCGATCTGTCGTGTCGATCTGTCGTGTCGATCTGCCGCGTACAGCGAACCCGCCATCCTGCTGCTCACCCCATCACTGCAGCACTTCCACTTCTCTTCTTTCCACACTGAGAACAGATGCGAAGAGTGGTTGGGGCGGATAAGTCACGACCCTATTACGGTACCCAGGCTGGGAATTGTGGGAATAGCCCAGGAGGAACCAGCCTGCCTGGGGCCTAACCTTATTTTGGGAATTATGTTACGACCGTAGCCTCCAGAACCGAGCTGGGCCCCAAGAAGGCTGGTTCCTCCTTGGCTATTCCTACGATTCCCCACCCATAATTCTTGGCCTAAGGCTCCGTAACAGGACCACGACCCATACACCCCAACCCGTCTTGGCATCTATTTAACCTTGACGGCGGGATGTTGAGGTGCGGATTTAAACTCACGGCCCCCTTGATGAGAGAACTTCCATGATCTCTCATCACGAACTGATCTCTCAATTGGTGATGAGAGATCATGGAAGTTCTCTCATCAAGCGGGTCGTGGGTTTAAAACGACACCTCAACATCCCGCCGCCAAGGTTAAATAGTTGTGAAGACGGGTTGGTGTGTATGGGCCGCAACCCTGTTACGGCACCCAGGCAGGGAATTGTGGGTGGGGAATCGTGTAAATGAAGGCTTAGCCCCCCAGCCTGGGCCTCGACCAAAGGCCGTAACATGGATAAGTTATGAGTTATGAGGTATGAGGTATGAGTTATGATGGTGTCTTTATGTGGGAGCCTCGAGCCACGAGTCTAGTATTAGGTGTCATCATTAGTATTTTTGTTTTCTTATATGTTGTAGCCTATATAAAGACATTTGATGTGTTGTAGGAATGAAGCAAGAAAGAATTCTAAATCCCATCTTTGAATGTGAGATCTTGGTGGCTCTCTCCTCTGACGAGCAACCCCGCCTACGCAGCCGCGGTTCTGGCTCCATGGTACCTCCGCCATCATCATCTCCACCTCCGACCGCCAATCTGACAAGTTACCACAGTTACGGAAAAGTAGGCCCGTAACAACTTGGTATCAGAGCCTCGGTCCTCTTCCGCCGCTAACATTTTCCCGTTCTGTCAAAGTTTCCAACAAGCCCCTTCCCCACATCAAGCATCTTCATCCACACAACATGGCCACATCTTCTGCTTCATCAAGCCTAGCCGGCGAGACACTTGCAATACTCTTTAACATCAGCTCCTCCGGCCACATCTTCTACAACATTGACCTCCGATCGACTCCTCCCTCTCCATCCGGAAACCGCAAAAAAAAAATAACCGACCGCAGCAGTTCCGTCGAAATCGGCCCCCGTCGTGTGCATCCTTGTCGCCTGGAGCTTCGTCGAAATCATCTCCAGCTGCCAGCTCCGTCGAAATCATCTCCAGCTGCCAGCTCCGTCGAAATCGATCCCGCACGCATCTCTTCTTCCGCACGAGCTTACCCTTCCCACGGAGAGAGCCACTGGTCCATCCCAAACGACACTCCAGCAGCAACGTCGGCTTCTAGGGGACGCACCTTCACCACTGTTCATCTTCCCGTCGCCGACCATGCTCTCTAGAGTCGTTCGCCCGCCGACTCTTCTCGGCTGCCGACCGAAGCAATCCCGAACAGCACGCGGGACATCTCTATCCCTCGAGCCCACCACCCTCAAATCGCTCCAGCGGCTTTATTTATTCCTCCTTGAGCCCCTCCCCATATAAGTTTCATTTTATTAAACCAATTAGCATTTGGCCCCACCCCTTTCCAAACCAGCAACCACAATCATATTTTAAACCACCTGATTTTTATTTAAATCAGCAGCCCAATTCTTCCCCTCGGCCAGACCTGCCCCAAGTCTCATTTTTATTTTCCAGTGGGCCCATCTCCTCGGCTGTCAATATTGGGTGCCACCGCGGTTCTCGCGGCCACCCTCAGTCATCCAAATCGGTGCACTCCGACCGCCCGTTCACCCGCTCCTCTTCTCTCTCATCCCGAACTATGAGGGACTCGTCAGACCAACTAAATCAGATTATGACCATGCTACAAACCGTCATGACGCAACAGGCTGCGCACACAGCTCTCGGGGACCGTCAGCAGAAGGCCATTATTGCGCTCTCCAAGCGCATCGATGATTTGTTTACCGCCCCGACACACGATCATGTCAGCAACGGTCAGGAACAACCACTTCTCCGTACTGCCCCGCCGCCCCTGACCGTCCACGAGCCGCCACCGCCAGTCCTCGCGCACCCCGACGCGACGATTGTACCACACTATACCAGATTGGAATTTCCAACCTATGATGGGAAAAGCGATCCTTCGAGTTGGTTCACCAAGTGTGAGCAATTCTTCGGCCACCAGCAAACTCTGGCGGCTGATCAGATCCATTTATCATCTTTCCATATGCTCGACGCCGCTGTTTTATGGGCTTCTCGACTTCTCACCGACCGGCCGAATCTGATTTGGGACGACTACAAGCGACTCAGCAACTTGCATTTCGCACCTCCTATTCACAGTAACTCCCTCAGCGCACTCACATCTCTTCGTCAAACCGGTACCGTGGACGAGTACCTGGAACAATTTCAGCTTCTCTTAGTGCATGTCCCTCTTGCCCCGGATATGCAGGTCGACATTTTCACCGCTGGACTTTGCGAGCGACTGCGACTGGATGTTGAGTTTAAGGCCCCTCCGGACTTAGTGACCGCTATGAGTCTGGTCCGGCTCTGCGATCGTCGCCTCCAGCTGGCCTAGGAAGCCTATCTACCTGCCACCAACATTATTCAACAAGGTCGTATCGAGGGTCCACCAGCCCCACCGGTCCGCCGATTATCTCAGGTTGAGATGCTGCACCGTCGCGCTCAGGGATTATGTTTCAATTGCGACGGACAATACACTCGCGACCACAAATGCAACCGGCTTTTCTACCTGCACGTCGAGGATTCTGACGACGAGGGCATCAAATAAAGCTTGGGGACAAGCTTTTTTTGAGGAAGGAATGAAGGATGAGATGTTATGAGTTTGTTATGAGTTAAGAGTTATGAGTTATGAGTTAAGAGTTATGAGTTATGAGCTATGAGTTATTATGATGTTTTTATGTGGGAGCCTCGAGCCCCGAGTCTAGTATTAAGTGTCATCATTAGTATTTTTGTCTTCTTATATGTTGTAGCTTATATAAAGCCATTGGATGTGTTGTAGGAATGAAGCAAAAAAATTCTAGTTCCCATCTTTGAATGTGAGATCTTGGTGGCTCTCTCTTCTAACGAGCAACCCTGTCTGGGCAGTCGCGGTTCCGGCTCCAAGGTATCTCCGCCATCGTCATCTCCACCTCTGACCGTCATTCCGACAAAACAAGTTACCACAGTTACGGAAGTAGGCCCGTAACAGGATAGTAGATCGATTATTGCAAAAAAAGGCAGTTGGAGAAGGAAGTTTCACGCCCAAATCATGAAGAAGACACTCTAACCATGTAAGTTTTGAAATAACAAAAACCATTGAGCGACACTCAGCCTTGGCAGAGGAGTGTGGAATAACAGTTTACTTTTTTACTTCTCCATGTGACCAGATGTCCACCAAAATATGTGCAAAATCCACTCGTAGACCAACAGACATCGAGAGAGTCAGCATAATCAGCGTCATAGTAGGCAACAATAGAAAGAGAAGTGGACGGCTTGTACACAAGCCCTTGTCTAGGGGCATTCTTCAAATACCTGAGAATATGTTCTACGTCCTGAAGGTGAGAGTTCAGAGGGGCATGTATAAACCGGCTGACAACACCGACAACAAAGGATATAACCGGCCTAGTGATAGTGAGATAAATGAGTTTGTCAACCAAACAATGGTAATACTCTGGATTTTGAAGGAGTAAATCATTGTCGAATGCATGCACGCATAATTTGTGATTGGAATCCATAAGTGTGTCAGCAGACATACATCCCGAATATCATGTGTCAGGAAGAAGATTGATGCAAAATTTTTATTGAGGTAATACAAGGTCATCCGGGCATCGAGCAGCCTCGATACCCAAGAAGTACCAGAGAGGACCCAAATTTTTAGTGTGAAACTGTGATGTCAAATGTTTCTTTACTAAAGTGATGTCAGATATTTCATCCCCTGTTAGAAGAATGCCCTTAACATAGATAAGAAAAACCACGATGCTTGTTGGAATGTGACAATTAAACAAGGAGAAGTCAGCATAACTCCAAGTAAAACTAATATCACGAACAACTCGACTAAACTTGACAAACCATGAAGTCAGGAGAAGTCAACGTTGTTAATGCGAGAATGATCATCAATAAAGTTCAGAAAGTACCGATAGCCAGACAGACTGCCAGTTTTAGACGGACCCCGAATGTCTGAGTGAACCAATTCAAAAGGAGCATAGCTCCGAGAACAATTAGGGAGGAAGGTAGATCGGTGTTGCTTGCAGTAAATACAAGTTTCACATTGAAACTCAGCATGCGGAAAATCAGAAAGTGCTTTTCGAAGGATAGGGAGAGGAGCACAACCAAGTCGGCGATGCCACTCAACGGAAGTAACCGAGGATAACACGAAAGTGGGAATGTCCAAAGTGTAGAGCCCATTGGATAGTCGACCAGTACCAATGACACGCCGCATCCGTCAATCTTGCACCACAAAAGAAGATGATGTAAAAGTAATGGAACAGTCGTGCTCTTGAGTAAAGAGACTGACAAAGAAGAGATTAAAGGCAGAGTCAGGGACATAAAGAATAGAGCATAACGAAAGGGAAGGAGTTACAAACAGATCTCTGCATCCATAGACACTTGTGGTTGCGCCATTCGCGACCATGATAAATTTTGGAACATGAGCATTGGTGTAGTGGGAGGGTTTTGTGGAGAGACGTGATTGGTAGCGCCAGAGTCCATAATCCAAAAGGATCAAAGATGGTAAGATGCAAGTTTGGTATAAAAGGAAGAGGCCACAGGACCAGAGGTTCGAGCAATTTGCTTCAACAGGCTCCTGAGTTCATCCTGAAGAATGGTGATTTCAGAGCGGGAATAGGGGCGAGAATGAGCCCCAGGAGTTCACATGACCGGAAGACCACAAGCTAAGAGCTAGACAGAAGCAACAATTAGGTAGAAGGAGAAGGGAGATCAAGAGCTAGCGTGCAACTAACACAGAGAAGTTGTGGTTTGGGCAGAGAAGCTTGGTAGGAACAAGAATGGGCGAGCAACTGTAGTGAAAATTGCGGCAAGAAGGAGAGCTCTCAGCAAACAGGTCGGCAAGCAGTAGAAATGGCAAAAGAGCATGTGGCGAGGAACTTGGTCGAGGAGGGAGCCGCGCGGATAAGTGGACAACGACAAGCTGATGATCACTCGAATGAGGTTGGACGGTCACTGCAACCAGGAGCTGGCCGCGAGCTGGGCAAGGAAGGAGCTAGCCGGTCACTGCGAGCTTGGCAAGGGGCAAACCGTGAGATTGGCGACCGGGAGCTTGACACCAGAAGCTCGACGGACAGATGTTGCGAGCAGGAGTTGCAAATAGACACATCGAGTAGGGGCTGCGATTATAAATTTGGCGAGACACCACCAATGATCGCAGAGGAGCGACAGACAGAAGCTGCGAACAGGGGCTGCGAGCAGATGTTGCGAGCAGGAGCGACGCACAAAAGTTCTACAATCTACGATCAAGAGAAGCTGCGAATAGTTTCCACGAGCAGGAGGAGCTTGGCGAGCAGAGCGGACAACTCAGTAGAGATTGCCAATGGTGGGTCCCAGAGCAGCAAAGAGGGTAAGATATAATAATAACAATAGGGGGGCGAGAGCAGAGTTGCGGGAGACAAACAGAGCTATGGGAGACATGCAGAGCTGCGATCTTCAGATGACAGACTGTACGAACAAAGAAGCGCCGGCAATAGCAGTGCGTGACACCCAAAAGAAAATTATTATTACTATTTATTTTTTTCCGGATCGTTCGACTCTGATAGCATGTGAGAAAAGACGAAAAAGAAAAAAAATTTAATATTTAATTATATTTCCTTTCCTTCAATGTACATATATGCCATATATATAAGGGGGCAAACTACAATCAAACTCCTAATACACAATGTGAGACTAATAAAGAAGAAGACAATATGAGCCTAAACATGGGCCAAGGACAAGAATAAATGTTAATTTGTGGGCTTTGATTCTTTATTCTTCAACAATAATCAAATTAGAAAATCGATTAAATTCCCACTCATCGACTATTTCATAATCTTTGTACTTGGTTACAATGATTGCTGTTTTTTTTATTAATATTGAGTTAAGTTAATTACTATGATCCACTCTTGTTAATTAATATAGGAGTATAATTGTGGATCCTTTTAAACAAATTGAAAGAGGTTCACAAACATGTTAGACATCGAATTGATGGACGATTTTGTAGTTAAATTTATGAAGCCTTCGTCTTTTACATACAAACAAGAGGGTTGCCATTTACAAATTGATTCTACTGATTTGAATAAATTGGATATACGATTGAGCTGACTATGAAAAAAAAGATTTGTGGATGGTCTCGAGTGTTTTCCAGGTAATCCGAGTTGAAATAATACGTGTCTTCAAGAAGCGTACCTTCAAGAAAAGGTGTGCCTTCGATGAATTATTCCAACAGGAAAATTGTTTCTTTGATAAATTCTTCCTACGGGAATATTGTGCTTTTGAGAAAATTATTCATACAAGAATATTGTGCCCTTCAGATTAAATGTGTTTTCGAGAGTACGTGCCTAGGATAATGTGTATTTCAGGAAATATCAGATGATTGTCGAGTTCTACTCCAAGGTAACCCGCATGATGGACGGTTTGAAAAGATAACCCATGCGACACCATATTAGAACTTCGTGGGTCTGAGGCTATATGCAAGTTGGTACAGAGGTATGTAGGCGGCGGTAGAGGGGAAATGGCCTTGATAAAAAAAAAGTCAAGACATCACTCTCAACTTAAATACTTTATTACACTTAACATCGTTGGCTATATCTATTTCATATATAATATTGATTGATTTGTTATGAGCACAAGTGATAAGCAAGATTGAACAACATTGTTGCATCGACATAAAAGCTACTAACAAACTACTAAAGGTATAACTTATAAACTGCAAGCCTTCATTTGTATTATATCACAAAATTTCTTTCACAATTATTTTTCCTCGGGTTTCTAAGTTCCGTGCATTTTTTACTGCACCTTTTTAGTGCACAATGCTCCCCTAACAATCATGTCTTCTTAGGATACTCTCGCAGCCAAAAAAAATATTGATGTTATTCCCCTACACATTGAGGAGTTTTTATTTTAGTAGATATCACTTTCTCTGTCCCTATCTACGGCTAAGTTCAATCATGAAGTCCTTCTAGTTCCGATTCCTATTCAAGCTTCTCATGTACCTGATTCTATTGTCCCGACAGAAACAAATTTGCAACATCCTATTAAGATTTTGGTAGTTGACGAGTTGAGGTAATGTTCTAAAAAATAGGGCGTCTTTTAGGGAATCGGCTGTCATAAAGGATCCCAAAATTGGTTTCAAGCCTACTACCTCTTTAGTGAAGTATTCTCAATATCTTTGTGTGTGTGGTTGCCTGGTCTTTGGGTTGAGTTTCCCTCCGTTCTTCCATTGATTATATACCAACTTACCTACTAAGATCAGTGGATTATCCAGATGAAGCGGATACGACTTTGTATGAAGGTGTACAATGAAGCCTCCAATCAAGATTTTAGCACCTAGAGTTATGAGCTTTGTGCCCAGTTGTTATGTTGTGTCTTTATGTGGTGTGTAGTGGTTTTATTATGCGCCCTTCATTACGTTTTATTGTATCTTAGTCCAAGTATCGGGGATTTATAATTATTCTCATTGTATCTTTAATTTAAGGGACCTCTTGGGTCTTGTAATGTTATCCAATAAGTATTTTATATTTCATTTGTCTTGTATATGAGATTTTGGTAGTTCTATTCTCCCGAGCACGAGCACGTCCTGCCTAGGCAGCCGCAGTTCCGACTTCACAGTACACTACGTCGTCCATCTACCCCTACTCCGACGAACACATAACATCTAGCTAGATCAGACTTATGACACCTTGAAGAAAGCCAACTCGTACGATAGAACAAGACCCTTTCATAAGGCATTGCTTCAGAAAAGATCTGACGATTGGCCTCCTATTTAGGTATTTAGATGAAGTTGATTCCTTCGATCACGACATCAACAAGAACATACAACAGTGCCTATGGACATCATATTTATATCAATAACCTCTCCAGTTGATGATTCCTAGACATCTAAGGTTGTTTCACCACATAGTGATCGATTGATCGTGATACTTTAGACTCGTTGCACTTGCACCACTCCTCATCATATATCACATTTTATTTCCTATGATTACATGTCTCCAGGTTATCGTGGGTTTGATAGATTTATTTCTGTAGTTGTTGTATCTTCAACATTATCCATAGTTCTTTCTAACTAAGGGTGGTGGCGTGCTATGATTGAAGAAATGAAGGCCTTCGAACATGAATGACACTTGAGATCTTGTCCGACTTTTATGTAGGGAAGTCCACAATTATTTTTCACTAGGTTTATGTTGTGAAATTATATCCCAATGACATTATGGATAGGTTGAAGGCTTGATTGATTTTGAAGGGCCGTCCTCAAGTACTTGTTGATGACTATATGAACACTTGTTGATGACTTATATGGACACTTGTTGATGACTATATGGACACATTATCGCCATAGTCAAAATTGTCTCAATTTGTATTTTTTAGTACTTGTTGATGACAATATGGACACATTCTCGCCATAGTCAAAAATGTCTCAATTGTATTTTTTTGAGCCTCAAAGCAATTCATGATTGACGCTCCATGAGCATGATATCAAGAATGCCACCCTACATGATGATTTGGATGAAGAGATATGCATAGAGATAACTACAAAGCTTTGTTGCTCATGGGAAATCTGGGTTGTAAGTGGTCTACAAAAATAAATATATGAATTGAAATGATCACCTTGCTCCTGGTTCAGTGGATCCAATTCAACTCTACTACAATATAAAATGCTGAGAAGAAACTCTAATCATTCTGGGCTTTTTTATCTTACTTATTGCGTTGGTGAAAAAATGATGATGATTGTGTATGTTGATGGCTTTAACAACAGTAGGCATTATCAACAGCAGGGAGAGACATGCGCTATATACATTTGAAGTGGTGGGTATGCTAGGATGGAAGCCACATGATGCTCCGATTGACCAACCTTTAAACTTGCTCCTAATTAGGGGGAGTTATACGGAGACCCAAGATGACATTGAAGATTAGTTCGAAAACTGAACAATCTCACATTCACATAACCAAATATTTCATGTGTTGTTACTGTGGTTAGGCAGTTTCTCCGATTTCATTGTGAAGAACATTTGGAAATCGCAATTTGGATCCTTGGATACTTGAAGAGCGCTCCGAGATGAGTATCCTAGTTCAAAATTGACGTCATCAATATATCTTTTGGAAGGATTTTCAAAAAACATTGAGCTAAACCTCAGTGCTGTTTACGATCGCCAAATTGAATGAATAACTAAAAGAACGTTGCAAATGCTTGAAAATCTCTTGAGGATGTGCATCCTGGATTTTAGGAGAAACTGGGAGTAACATCTACCGATAGTGCAGTTTCCCTATAATAAAAACTCTCACTTGAGTATAC
This sequence comes from Platanthera zijinensis, assembly GCA_039513925.1. NCBI lineage: Eukaryota > Viridiplantae > Streptophyta > Magnoliopsida > Asparagales > Orchidaceae > Platanthera > Platanthera zijinensis. The sequence continues at coordinate 79,162 of CM077081.1, read as the reverse complement.
AATGACAATGTACAAAGCTCTGTATGGGAGAAGATGTTGTGCATCATTATGCTGGTTTGAAGCAGGAGAAAAAATTGTACTTGGATCACAACACGACAGATTTTAACAAGGTAATCCAAGTGATTTGAGCCCAGCTCTTGATTGCTCAGGACAAATAAAAGAAATAGTTCTAGTTAAAGCACAATGATTTGGAGTTTTAGGTTGAGAGATATGTGTTCAGTGTTCTTAAAGGTTAGACCAAAACCTGACATTACAATATTTGGGAACAGCGAAAAATTCAAGCTAAGGTATGATGCGGAGCATAGACGAGGAACTTGCAGTAGAGGACGAGTTTTGGGTCCGTTCGGAGCTGATCAGTGACTTTCCATATATGGAGTGTCTGTATCGACGATCAGACTCCGCAGATGAATCCTGATTCGCGTTGCGAATCGATTTGATATATTACATCATTATTTTGGGTTTATTTTAGTGTATTTTGAGTGACCCCACCTCAGACCAATCGTAGCCGCCGAAGGTGGGATGTCCTAGCCTTTACAAATAGACTTGTAGTGGGCTGGTTTAGATGATCGCAGATTTTGGTGAAAGAATTCCCGGAATCCCGCGATCCAGCCACAGTGTTGACTCCGTGGAACCCTAGGTGACGACTCCTAGGCTTGTATCTCCCTCCCCAAGGTTTGCCCTCACCCTAGGCTTCTTCTTCCCCCTCTGTAACCTCATTCGCAGCCCCTACAACCCACAAAAGCCAGTTATATTGCTGTCCAGAAAACCCTTATTCCTATTCACGGTTATTGTTTATTAATGAAATAAACTATTCAATACATATAGTTTTTCCCCCTTACCTAAAGCCGCCAGCGTACAGTCATATTTGGAATTTTTCAGCCCGAATCCGATCCCATATTGTCGGATCTATCCTTCCCCGTCCAGATCTATCCATACGTGGCCGGATCTATCCATTTCTGGCCCGATTCCAAGCTCCACCGTCGAGACAGACACCTACGTTGTTTTCCACTCTCTGGTTCCACCTCGGATCACCGTCTACGCATTTTCGGCTCCAAAATCTTCAGTGCCTTGGTCAGCCCACTACTTGGCGAATCCTTGTTGTATCGGATTATTATTTTTAGCATATTTATATTGAATTAGATCTTGTACTTGTTTTGAATATCTTGCATGGTAGTTGTTTGTTAGATTATTATTGTGATTTGCAGGGTTTATTCGTCCGTGCGCTCTTGCTTTGACCCTCCACGCGGAGGAAAGCCTAAGCTTGCATAGCCCTAACTAATTATTTGTATCTTGCTATGAATTTATCTGCGTGAGATGTTTTAATTTATTATCTAGTGATCTAACCGACGGAATTTGCATAGCATGTAGGGTTAGATCACAGATTTCCCGCCGCCTATAGATTCGCCCTGTGTCAATTGATATTAGTGGGAGGTTGTGCGCATTTTTCGATACGCAGTTGTAGAGTCTATAGATTTTTTCATTATGTTCAGATGTCACAATGATTTCTCTCCATATTTTGGAGGTCTCGAGTCCACTTGAACCCGCTTTCATAGATCCCCGTCAGGGAGATCCTCATGATACTACGACGATTATTCTCGATCGCAACACGTCACTTTTAGAGATCGTGTTGACTCACCGACACGATCCCACTACGCTAGAAATGATCAGTATAATGATTGTCGCCGTTCATATCCGTACACGCGAGCGGATCGTGTTGATCATTCAACACGACTCGGTTACCTTAGGGATGATTATTATTAGGAATCGTCGTTCCGAGAGAGATCTTGAGAGTTAGTTTCGTACAGTTGCCCCTTCCTATGACGGCTCATCGAGAGCCGAGTCGTTCAGTTATTGGCTTGTGGATATGGAGTATTATCTTGATCATTTTGAGATATTCGGTGAGCGTCGCGTCAAGTTTGCGAAACTTAGACTTCTAGATTAGGCGAGGACATATTGGGCTAGCGTTGAGAGCACCCGCGAGTGAGACCATCTTCGTTGCATTACTAGTTGGGTGGACATGAAGCGTGGATTATGTCATAGGTATCTGCCTTCGTCATATCAGAGTCTCTTGCTCGACAAATTATTTTCTCTTCAGCAAGTATATATGCCTGTCGCTGAGTACATGGACCGTTTTGATGAGTTAGTGGTGATGAGTGATATCCGAGAGGACCCATCCATAACTATTCCCCGATTTCGGTCTGGACTTCGGTCTGACATGCGTACCAAGGTAGCTTATCATAGCTCGAAGTCCCTCAAACAGACATCAACTCTCCCTTCGTTATGAACAATCTTTGAGATCTGCAAGAGTTTGTCGATGGGATTCTGATCTTGACCTCCGCAGTACGAGTCCCTGCCATACTGAGGTCACCATGACGCCTACCAATGTCCTGTCAGCCACGACAGAAGTGATACCTGATGTGTATTGCTCTCACCCAAGTGAGGTGCTTAGCCCAGTGAGTGACTTATCTCTTGTATCTGACCCGTCTCCTGTGACCCCGATTGAGAGTGAGCCTGAGCGACCTATTGAGTCTGCAGTATTATGTCCCTCACCCACACCTCTTCTTCTGCCATGCACCGGGTTAGTTAGCACCCCCACCACATATCCAATTCTTGACACCACACCCACAGACCCATTCTTGAGTGTAGGTCTATCTAGTTCTCCAGTTGCCATTGCCCCGAGTCACTTCACGACCGAGAGCCCAGAGCCTGACGTTGATCTCGTAGTGGCTATGTCACCCATTCACGGGGACACTACCCCTCACGATAGTACTCATCTAGATGACCATGACCCTAACGACGAGTACTATGATGACCCCCTTGTTGAGCCTCCTGATGAGCCACCACATCCTGGTGAAGATGTGATTCAGGTGCGCTGCTTGTTTACGAGTTTCGAGTTAGTGGTGTTTCTTCCAATTGTCTCTGGCCTTGCCCCAGAGGATGGATATTGTGTGGAGCATCAAGTATTTAGGACACCACCTGCTGACACATCGCACCCTCGATGAGTTTTGGTACGCACTACCTGCTGACCCACCAGACGAGCTCTTTCTTTTCGAGAACACACACCACACTCGAGAGTCGCGTCTTTTAGTCGATATACAAGATTTTCATTCAGCTGGTCGTTGCATTCGTGACTACTTTTCTTACACACCTCCTGGTGAACCCCTTGATGTGTTACACTCTATGAGAGACATTTTGCTCTTCATGAGCTCTCCCATTAGTGTAGATGTTTCGCACGGTCACCTGAGCACCTATGAAGCACAAATACTTCCCTGAAGGCAGCGCACCCGTACCAGATACGTATCCGGTACCGGTACGTACCCGATACTCGACGGATACACCTATATGGACACACTTGGACTTAGCACATTATTCTGCATATTGTGTAAGAGTCTGTTTTTCTAGACTAAACAAAAGATAGCTCTTTGTTAGGAAGCGTTGGTACGTCCAATTAATATGTGTATCTGTACCGAGTATGTTTCTGCAACTGACACGTTTTTGTTACAAGTATGTGTATTGAACGTGTTGATACGACACAAATTATTAACAAAATGGCTAACTTGTCTCTAGACTAACCGGAGATTGAAGATGTTGATCTCCAACAATGAAGTTGATCTCCAATAATGAAGAAAAAAAAAACCTGATGAGTAGACTCAAGTATAATTTTATCTCTTTTGGTTTAACATATAAGATGTTAAATTTTGTAATATTTACGAATGTTTAATATTTGAAAATTTCAAGTTATGTTGCATTGATTTGTGGACTTGTACTTCAATTTATGATTTATGTTTGCAGTTTTAATGTTTGGAGAACTATTTATTGCACTTGTGATATATATTATTCATTTCGTGCCCGTATCTTTGTTTTTAAATTCTAGCGTGCCACCGTATCAGGGTACGTATCGTACCCGGTGCCCATACCCGTACCGGTGCTTCCTAATTGAGCACTCAGCATACACGAGATGAGTTTTTCTACACTCCACTGAGAGAGCCTCCTGATAGCCACCTCCTTTGATAAGTTTTCATGTCATTATTAGATTCTCCCATAGAGAGCATGTTGTGTCGGCCATATGTCATTTGCATGAGTCTGTTGAGTCGTTTCATCATCATTTGCGTGAGTCTGTTGTGTTGTATGTTCGTCATTTGCATGTGTGTCACGAGTCGGTCCGACGAATAATCCATATTGGTAATAAATCTTGTAAATCACATGCGAATGTTTTATTGGCAAGTCGAAGTACTTCATGAAGGCGAGCAAGTGACGGTAAGAATCTACGTTGTGAGGCTCCGTGCGAGGCTTGCTAAAAGCTTGAGTGTTAGGAGAATGAAAACCTATATAATCATGAGACTTGATTGAAACAAACATCTACGATCTTGATATCCCTGCAAGTATGGGTATCCACTCCGGTATTTAATGTTGAAAACCTGACGTCATACTACGAGCCTTGTGAGTATGTGGACCCAAGCAGTAGAGACTTCCAGCCGCCCACACCTCCACTCTCGTTATCTTATCCACCCTCATAGCCCACCCACGTCTGATGGCCACCACTACTCACCCATTTCTGACACCCACCCACCCAATGGACTCGTTTTTTTTGGTTCTGCCTACGACGTCGTTGATCGCACCGGGATCCACCACTCGTTAGTTGAGCGTTGAGAGCATCATGAAGACCAGACTCTACCAGTGCATCTCTATTACAGACATTGGTGACACCTGGGTACTTGCAGCAGAGCTCGATTGACGTGCCTCTAGACTTCGGCTTCAGTACGGCCGTCTCCATTCACCAGAGATGACAATTTTTCAGTAAGGGGGAGTTGATTGGCGAAGACATTCTTCCATCGACGACACTTGGACAACCTCTGGTGGACCTCTTCGAGTCTTACTTGACATACATCGAGAGAATTCTGATTTCTATTCTCCCCTCGTGCCGTGGTCTGTGTTCCAGGAAGGGGGCCGTACAAATGTTATCAGCTTGCTACGATCCTGAATTAGAGAAGTCATTCAACAATAGTGCCACCCCCATTCGATTAGTCAGTTTTGGGACAAACTGACTTAGCGGAAACAGTGGTGTGACCATATATAATTCACAATAAGTATGTCCAACTTTGACCTTAAGATTAGCCAACCTGACCTTAGGTTTGTATTCTATGTGTAGATCCTAGTGCATACTGAGCCAGTGGGGGGCACCCCCCCCATCCATACCCACACAGTTCCAGCAATCGGAGCTAGGGCAAATGCTCACAACGATCCTAGATGCCTTCAGATCCCAGCAGGCCCACGTACAACGACAAGCTCCGGGCTCCAATTGGTCTTTCAAGCCGGGGAGAGTGATGCGGAGTAGAGACGAGTACTTGCAGTGGTGGACGAGTTTTGGGCCTGTTCGAGGCTGATTAGTGACTTTCCATATATGGTGTGCCTGGATGGACAATCGGACTCCGCAGATGTGTCTGGATTCGCGTTGCGAATCGATTTGATATATTACTTAATTATTTTTTGTTTAGTTTAGTGTATTTTGAGTGACCCCACCTCCGACCAATCATAGTCGTCGAATGTGGGATGCCGTAGTCTTTGCTTTATTATAAATAGATTTGTAGTTGAATGGTTTAGATGATTGCAGATTTTGGTGAAAGAATTTCTCGGAATCCCGCGATCCAGCCACGGTGTCCAACTCTGTGGAAACCTAGGTGACAACTCTTAGGCTTGTATCTCCCTCCCCAAGATTTGCAATAACCATAGGCTCCTTACCCCTCTGAAACCTCATCCGCAGCCCCTACAACCCACAAAAAGCCGGCTATATTGCTGTCCAGAAAACCCTTATTCCTATTCACGGTTACTGTTCATTAATGAAATAAACTATTTATCACATATAGTTTTTCCCCCTTATCTGAAGCCGTCGGCCTGCAGTCCGTCCCCCCTGGCTGCCTTTCCCACCGCCGCCTATTCCAGGTCATCCTCCTTCCTGGTCAGGCCTCCCCTCCTCCATCCCTTAGCCACCGCCTTCCCCTCTCAGGCCCGCAGCCGCTGCCACCGCTTTAAGCCTCACCAATCCAAGCCGCCAACCCCTTCACGTGGATCCACCAACCCTAACTCATCCCCCTTCCGACTCAGGCCCATATTTGGAATTTTTCAGCCCGGAACCGATCCTACATTATCGGATCTATCCTTCCCCGCCCAGATCTATCCATATGTGGTCCGGATCTATCCATTTCCGGCCCATTCCACCCTCCACCGCCGAGGACAGTCACCTACGTCGTTTTCCACGCTCTGGTTTCACCTCGGATCGTCGTCCACACATTTCCGTCTCCAAAATCTTCAGTGTCTTGGTCAGCCCACTACTTGGTGAGTCCTTGTTGTAATAGATTAGTATTTTTAGCATAATTATATTGGATTAGATCTTGTACTTGTTTTGAATATCTTGCATGATAGTTTATTTGTTAGATTATTATTGTGATTTGCAGGGTTTATTCGTCATGCGCTCTTTCTTTGGCCCTCCACGTAGAGTAAAGCCTAAGTTTGCTCCAGGCCTAATTAATTATTTGTATCTTGCTGTGAATTTATCTGTCTGGGATATTTTAATTTATAATATTGGATTAGATCTTGTACTTGTTTTGAATATCTTGCATGATAGTTATTTGTTAGATTATTATTGTGATTTGCAGGGTTTATTCACCGTGTGCTCTTTCTTTGGCTCTCCACGTAGAGTAAAGCCTAAGTTTGCCCAGCCCTAATTAATTATTTGTATCTTGCTGTGAATTTATCTGTCTGGGATGTTTTAATTTATTATCTAATTTGTGATCTAATCGTCGGATTTGTATAACATGTAGAGTTAGGTTGCAGATTTCCCGCTGCCTAAAGATTTGCCCTGCGTCAAGGCATATCGACCCAATTGAAGTCCTTGAGAAGATTGGTTAAGTCGCACACAAACTTGCATTACCTCTAATCATGGGTGGAATACACAACATATTTTATGTATTGAATTTACGAAGGATCATCGACTCATCCCACATCATTCAATTTGATACATAGATGTTGGAGATACACTCAAATGAATTGTTAGAAGTCATCCCCAGTCAAATAATTAATCGCATGGATATGTAATTGACGAGCAAGACAATGCATATGGTAAAAATATTGTGGAAAGACGTTATGAGGAAGAGGCCACATGAGAGCTTGAGGATGATATGAAGAAGAAATCCCTTGATTTAATATTAAAATTTTGGGGACATTTTAGTAAGGTCTTTGTTAAACAAATATGTTTTAAAAATTAATTATTCAAAATTAATCAAAACGTTGAATAAACCTTAAGTGAGATACCAAAAATGGGTTTTGTATTAATGATCAGAACGTTGAAAAACCTTAAGTGCGCTTAAGCTGCAAAATTGATTTTCGACACGAAAATCAAGGTCAGTCAACAATGCCGAACTTGAGAAAAATAAATCTATGTTTGAACTCGGGACGCAAAAATACATAGCGAACATCTCGTTTGACGAAAACAAAGATCGTGCAAAAATAAGAAATTTTGGGAAAACATCGCAAATTTGGAAAACTACAGCATGAAATCGGAATCAGCGCATCGACCACCCCCAAGAGGGGCACATTGAAATTTTTTCTGACAAGGCTGTGGGGCGATGGTCTGCGCGGCACACCAAGCGTCAAGTAGTGCTACTGCGCAGGACCCCGCGCCATACGGTGGTGCCGCGCGGCTGCAGCGCTGCGCACCATCCTTGTCATGTGGAACACACAGTGTGTGCACTATGTCACGTGGCATGAGGGGGGGTTTGGTTCTTGGGTTTTCTGAGAATTATTGAAATCGTTGGAAAGCTACTATAAAAGCGGATCCAATTCGAAGTTCAAATTACTTCAATTTTTTTTCATTTATCAGAAATCAAGAAAGGGAGCATAGAGGATTGAGAAAATGTCATAATTTTGCCAAACTTTTCGATAAGCTTAAGGGGAGGTCCTAGAGGAAGATTATAGTCTCAGATAATGACGAGCTACTGCAAAAGATCTGATTTAGCAATAAAAAAAATTAAAAATCCTTTCTAAGAGTATGAAGGCTGAAGCAGGCAGAAATATTGCATTTCTAGGAGTAATGCTACTGCGCAGGACCCTACGCCATACTGCGGTGCCGCACGGCTGCAGCGCTGCACACCATCCTTGTCACATGGCATACACAGTGTGTGCACTATCACGTGGCATGAGGGGGCGGTTTGGTTCTTGGGTTTTCTGAGAACTATTGAAATCGTTGGAAAGTTACTATAAAAACGGATCCAATTGGAAGTTCAAATTACTTCAGTTTTTTTTTTCATTTATCAGAAATCAAGAAAGGGAGCAAGAGGATTGAGAAAATGTCATAATTTCGCCAAATTTTTAGATAAGCTTAAGGGGAGGTCCAAGAGGAAGATTATAGTCTCAGATAATGACGAGGTACCGCAAAAGATCTGATTTAGCAATAAAAAAAATTGAAAAGCCTTTCTAGGAGTATGAAGGCTTAAGCAGGCGGAAATATTGCATTTCTAGGAGTAATGCTACTGCGCAGGACCCCACGCCATACGGCGGTGCCGCGCGGCTGCAGCGCTGCACACCATCCTTGTCACGTGGCACACAGTGTGTGCACTGTCACGTGGCATGAGGGGGCGGTTTGGTTCTTGGGTTTTCTGAGAATTATTGAAATCGTTTGAAAGCTTACTATAAAAACAGATCCAATTGGAAGTTCAAATTACTTCAATTTTTTTTTCATTTATCAGAAATCAAGAAAGGGAGCATACAGGATTGAGAAAATGTCATAATTTCGCCAAACTTTTAGATAAGCTTAAGGGGAGGTCCTAGAGGAAGATTATAGTCTCAGATAATGACGAGCTACTGCAAAAGATCTGATTTAGCAATACAAAAAATTTTTTTGAAAAGCCTTTCTAGGAGTATGAAGGCAGAAGCAGGCAGAAGCATTTGTGTGTAATGATACATAGATTGCATGTTAGGCTCATCCATGTTGAAGAAAATTTAATGCTATAATGATCAAATGATAATAAATTCATGAAAGATAAATGCATGAAATTATTAATTGATCCTATTTACGGTAAAAATGATATGTTGTAATGATGTGTATGTTATTAGTAGCGCAGAATGGCTCCTCTTTACCCAAATACCCTATAACTCCAGGGAAAATATCTCTGGAGTAGCGCTCCTATCTGGAAACAGACTAGCCTTCCATGGGAATTCAGTCCATCTGGGACTTTGGTTCATCCAGGATTTTGGTTCATCCAATGTTTCAGTCCATCCTATGAGAAATATCTCAGAAGTAGTGCTCTCATTTGATAATGGACTCATTATCTGTAGGAATTTGCTCCAAATGGATTTAAGTGAGAAGGAACATTCAAGTTTGGTCTATCGACGTAAAATAAGTGCTAACTATTAAATGAATTATTTTCCTATGAATGATAAAAAGAGTTTCGAAAATTAATTTAAATGGAATGATTACGCTGTTGCTTTTCGCCAGCCTATGTCTGTTCCAAATCCGAATGAAAAATGGTGAGGGTTGCGTTAGGTAGACGACCAATGTAAAATTTAGTCACTCTTATGAATATGAATCGTTTGAGAAATTGTGCAAAAGCTAGGTTGTTCCCCGAAAGAAATGCATCGTATGATCCGAATGTGGCGTCTCGACAAAGCCTGTTGTATATCTAAGATTTGGGTGCAATGTTAAATATGCAAGAGTCTTCGTCGTATGCTCTGAATGCGACGTCTTAGCAAGGACCGTTGTACCTCCAAGAGGACTTGGGTGTAATATTAAATATACAAGAACCCTGACATATTAAACGTCCTAGAAAAGTAGATAGTAAGATTTGTGACCGACTTAGGTTTGGAAGTTGGAATATTGGTACGCTAACGACAAAAATGACGGAAGTAGTGGATACGATGGTTGGGAGAAAAATAATATTTAATGTCTGTAAGAGACTAAATGAGTGAGTGAGAAAGCTAAATTTCCAGATAATTTAGGATCAATTATGTTACACACAAAAAAATAAAACAAATAAGGAATTTAGTATTATTGTAGATGCTACTTGGAGTGATGAAGTTGTCTATTAAATTAATGAAAGGAAACTATTAATGTGATTTATGCTCATGCACCACAACAAGGATTAAGTGAAGCTATTAAAGTGTAATTTTGAGAAGACTTGGAGGTAAGAGAAATTTCACAAAGCGGAAAGATTTTCAAAGGAGGCTTAAATGAACATATAAGAAAGGAAAATCAGGATTATACAGACCTTTATGGAAGATTTGAGTACGGAGAAAGAAATGAAGAAGAACCTGATGTAGGGGTAGGCTAGTGGTGCACGGAAACCTACAATGCTAGGTGTGAGTGCAAGGGTGACGCGCTAATCCCAACATATATGCAATGTGATGGTCAATGATTCAACAGATAAATATTAGCAATGAAAAATTCAGCAACCACGCAGATATTAAAATAGAAAAACAAATATTTATTTTGGCAATTTTATAATGACATTCCTCCGCTCAGAGGGCCAAAGCAAAGCGCGCGGCGAATTTTTCCTCCTGCAATTATTAGTATACGAGAACCAATCTCTAGGCAACAATAATTCCAACACAATATAATAAAACACCAAATGTAAATGTCAGGTCACAGAATACCATACCACAAATGCTCACAACATAGAGGGCTGAACCGAGGCACTAATGATTTGGAGGGTCGGATGTGTAGATCGGCGATCGGAGATGGGACACGGTGACACGGCGACGGCGAGGTGGCTGCCCACGGTGGAAAAGAGGGAGTACGGGCCGGAAACGGCGAGATCCGGCCGCTAGGGGATGGATCCGAGTGTAGGTGGATAGATCCGGTATTTTTAAGGCGGATCCGAGCTACGGGAAGAGGAATACGGAGGAAAAGGTAGATCGAAGGGTGATGGCACTAGATCAAAATGGATCTAGGGTTTTTGGAGCGATGGGAAGTAGATCCACGAAGGGGAAGGGGGAGGAGTGGCCGGCTAGGGCAGGCCGGGCCTTAGGGGGGGTCGGTTTTGAGGAGGAGAGGGGCGGTAAGGGGGCTGCAGGGCTGTCAGCAGGCGGGCGATTTCAGGGCAGCAGGAGGTTGGCGGCTGGAATCAGTGGGGAAATAAAAACTATACTATATGAATAGTGAATTTCATAAGTGAACAGTAGCTCAAAAATAATGAAGATGGATTTGCTGTTGGAGTTCAGCCGGCTGTAGGAGTGATTCCGGATGGTGGATAAGGGGAGGGGAGAGTGGAAAATGATGGAGGGGGGTAGAGGTTACCTTGGGGGGAAGTTTGGCGGCCTAGGAGTCGTCACCTAGGGTTCCACGACGTCGGTACCGGGGAGGGATCGCTGGAATCCGGGAAACTCTTTCTCCAAATTCAACAATGGTCTCAAATCAGCCCCCTAGCATCCTATTTATAAGAAAACACAAACTAGGGCATCCCCATCAACAACTATGATTGGCCGGTGGGTTAGCCCTTAAAATACATCAAAATAAACTCAAAAAATATAAAGTAATATAGTTTTTTGACTCGCGGCGACGTTCTGGACGCAATCGTGGTGTCCGATCGTCGATCCGGGCGCGCCAAATATGGAAAGTTGCCAAATCAGCCCCGAACGGGCCCAAAACGCGTCCTCGTTTCTGCTCCGCATCAATCTCCCCGGCTTGAAAGAATTCATCTCCCGATGAATAGGGATTAAAATTCTCTCGCTGCATGCAAGGTAAAACTCGAAGAAGTCCACCAGAGGTCGCGAAAGTGTCCTCGCTGGAGAGTGTCCTCGCCAATAAACTCCCCTTGACTGAAAAGATGTCATCTCCAGTGAATGGAGACGGACGTGCTAAAGTCGAAGTCCAGGGGCGAATCGATCAGGTTCTGGTGCAAGCACCCAAGAGTCACCAACGTCTGTAGTGGGAATGCACTGGTGGAGTCTGGTCTCCATGAAGCTCTCAACGCTCAACTCACGAATGGTGGATCCCGGTGCGATCGGTGGTGCCTGCGGTGAAACCAAAGAAGACGAGTCCCCAGGTGGGTGGAGGTCAACAATGGGCGAGGACGTATGAAGGTGATATGGTAACGACAGTGGGGGTGTGGGTGGCTGGACATCTCCACTGCTCGGGTCCACATACTCATGAGGTTCATAATATGAAGTCAGATCTTCAACATTAAACACATGGTGAATTCCCATACTGGCCGGGATGTCAAGTCGGTAGGCGTTGGTCCCCATACGACTAATAATGGAGTACGGACCCATTCGTCTCGTGCTTAACTTCTTGGCAGGCCCCGAAGGGAACCTCTCAGGGCGGACTCGCACCATTACCTTCTCGCCTACATTAAATATTTGCTCTCTTCTTCGCTTATCTGCATGGGTTTTGTAATTTTCATTGCTTGTTAATATTCGTCGGCGGACCGACTCATGCAAATCATGCAAATGCTGTGCAAATGACTCAGCAGACTCATGCAGGTAATGCAAATGATGTAAAGACAACATGACAGACACGGTACACTCATTATAGGAAAATCTAATAATGCCTGAGATGTCTCTCAAATGTGGTGACCTATCATGAGGTTCTTTCGGTGGAGTGTAGACAAACTCATCCCGTTTGTGACGAGTGCTCAGATAACCGTGAGAGACAACTATAATCAAATACAGGCTCGTAAAGAGCCAAATTTCTCTCGGGGAATGTAGCGCATCAGGTGGCTTCTCAGGAGGTGTGTAAGAAAAGTCATCATGACGGAGACGACCACTTGAGTGAAAATCGTGTACACCGACTAGAAGTCGTGACTCTAAAATATGGTAAGCATCCCAGACAAGAAAGAACTCATTGGGTGGCTCAGCGGGTGGCGTGTCCCAAAACTCATCCAGGGTATGAGGCGTCATAAGGTAGGTCCTCACAATTTGAGTATACTCAAGTGGTCTTAAGTCAGGCCCTACATATGTCATGCTCCACTCAAGATCCCTTCTCAGGGGCAAAGCTAGAGATGATAATGAAAGAGGCGTCATCCCTGAGTAGCTCACCCGAGTCTCAACCTCACCAAGATGTGACGGATCATCAGGAGGCTCAACATGGGGCTCATCATAGGGCTCGTCACTAAGGTCAAGGTCCTCCCGATGAGTACCATCGAAAGGGGTAGTGCCCCGGTGCATGGGTGACATAACCACTACGAGATCAACACCAAGCTCTAAGCTCTCGGTCGTAACGTGACTCAGGGTAATGCCAAGGGTAAAGTGACATAGACCTACGCTCAAGACTAGGTCTGCGGGTGCGGTGTCAAGACATGAGTATAGGGTATGAGTGTTAATCAAAACCGGACATGCCAAAAGTGGAGGTGTGGATGAGGGGCACAACACTACAGATTCAATAGGTCGCTCAGGCTCACTCTCAGTCAGTGCCACTAGAGGAGCGTCAGAAACCAAAGGTAGGTCACTCACTGGGCTAAGCACCTCACTGGGGTGGGGGCAATCCGCACCAGGCATCGCGGTGTCCTCAATAGGGGAGGGACTCGTAGTGCGGAGGTCAAAGAGAGAATCCCATCGACCAGCTCTTGCGGATCTCAAGGACTGTTCATAGCGGAGAGCGAGCTGATATGTCTGCTCGAGGGACTTCGAACTGTGATAAGCCACCTCAGTACGTATATCAGATCGAAGTCCAGACCGAAATCGGGTGGTGGTCATGGCTGGGTCCTCTCGGATATCAATTCTCACAACCAACTCATCAAAACGATCCCTATACTCAGCGACAGACATAGGTCCTTGCTGAAGGGAAAATAATTGGTCGAGCAAGCGACTCCGATATGATGAAGGCAGATACCTCTGGCACAAAATACGCTTCATGGCCACCCAACTCGTGACACGATGAAGACGATCTCGCTCGCGATTCCTCTCTACGCTAGACCAATATGCTCTCGCCTGATCTAAAAGCCTAAGTTTCGCAAACTTGATGCGACGCTCACCGAATAATTCAAAATAATCGAGATAATACTCGATATCCACGAGCCAATAACTGAAAAACTCGGGACTCGATGAGTCGTCAAAGGAAGGGGAAACTGTACGAAACTGACTCTCAAGATCTCTCTCAAAGTGAGGATCCTCAAAATAGTCATCCCTAAGGTAATCGGGTTGAGTCGAAGGATCAACACGATCCGCTCGCGTGCAAGGATAAGAACGACGACAATCATCATACTGATCATCTCTAGCATAGTGAGGTTGTGTCAGTGGGTCGACACGATCTCGGGAAGTGGTGTATCGCAGACGATAATAATCATCATGATAACGTGAGGATTTCTCTAAAGTTGCTCTATGAGATCGGGTATAGGCGGACTTAGAATACTCAGATGGAGGAGACGAACGACGACGATAACTAGACATGAATGAACCTAAAGACTCTATATGACCTACCACTACAAAGCATGCAAATGGCCTAACCTTGACCTCTGATACCAATTTGATGTAGGGGTAGACTAGTGGTGCTCGGAAGTTAGGACTCTACGTGCACGTGCAGGGGAACACGCTAATGCAGCGCTAAATGCAATGTGACTGTCGGATAACTGCAACAATTTTTATAAGCAATGAAATTAAGATTACCACGCAGATAATTAAAATAAGGAGACAAATAATTATTTTTTTAGCAATTTGGCAACGGCTTCCTCCGCTCGGAGGGCCTAAGCAAGCGCGCGACGAATAATTCCTATATGCAATGTGATGTTCAATGATTCGACAGATAAATATTAGCAATGAAAAATTCAGCAACCACGCAGATATTAAAATAGAAAAACAAATATTTATTTTGGCTGGCATTCCTCCGCTCAGAGGGTCAAAGCAAAGCGCGCGACGAATTTTTCCTCCTGCAATTATTAGTATACGAGAACCAATCTCTAGGCAACAATAATTCCAGCACAATATAATAAAACACCAAATGTAAATGTCAGGTCATAGAATACCATACAACAAATGCTCACAACATAGAGGGCTGAACCGATGCACTGATGATTTGGAGGGCCGGATGTGTAGATCGGCGATCGGAGATGGGACACGGTGACACGGTGAAGGCGAGGTGGCTGCCCACGGTGGAAAAGAGGGAGTACGGGCCAGAAACGGCGAGATCCGGCCGCTGGGGGATGGATCCGAGTGTAGGTGGATAGATCCGGTATTTTTAAGGCGTATCCGGGCTACGGGAAGAGGAATACGGAGGAAAAGGTAGATCGAAGGGTGATGGCACTAGATCAAAATGGATCTAGGGTTTTTGGAGCGATGGGAAGTGGATCCACGAAGGGGAAGGGGGAGGAGTGGCCTGCTAGGGCAGGCCGGGCCTTAGGGGGGGTCGGTTTTGAGGAGGAGAGGGGCGGTAAGGGGGCTGCAGGGCTGTCAGCAGGCGGGCGATTTCAGGGTAGCAGGAGGTTGGCAGCTGGAATCAGTGGGGAAATAAAAACTATACTATATGAATAGTAAATTTCATAAGTGAACAGTAGCTCAAAAATAATGAAGATGGATTTGCTGTTGGAGTTCAGCCGGCTGTAGGAGTGATTCCGGATGGTGGATAAGGGGAGGGGAGAGTGGAAAATGATGGAGGGGGGTAGGGGTTACCTTGGGGGGAAGTTTGGCGGCCTAGGAGTCGTCACCTAGGGTTCCACAGCGTCGGCACCGGGGAGGGATCACTGGAATCCGGGAAACTCTTTCTCCAAATTCAACAATGGTCTCAAATCAGCCCCCTAGCATCCTATTTATAAGAAAACACAAACTAGGGCATCCCCATCAACAGCTATGATTGGCTGGTGGGTTAGCCCTTAAAATACATCAAAATAAACTCAAAAAATATAAAGTAATATAGTTTTTTGACTCGCGGCGACGTTCTGGACGCAATCGTGGAGTCCGATCGTCGATCCGGGCGCGCCAAATATGGAAAGTTGCCAAATCAACCCCGAACAGGCCCAAAACGCGTCCTCGTTTCTGCTCCGCATCAGAACCATTTTAAACTTTGTCATAACTCATGAGCTAATTGTGACAAATATAAGGAAGAACATTTAATTACTTTTAAAAGCGAACCAAATATATCACAAATTGACTATTTTTTGACTCGCAAAATAGATAAAAAGATTTTTAAAGATTGCAAAGTCATATCAGGATAAAGTTTGACAACACAACACAGACTAGTGGTATTAGATGTGCATATTAAATATAGTAAATTTAAGAGAAAAAAAATGTTGTCAAAAATTCAGTGGTGGAAGATGAAGATGGAAAAACAAGTTACTTTGAAGGGAGCTGGTATGGAAAACCTAATTAGTGATCTTTATGTTGATTCTTATGTCGCATGAGAAGTTATATTTTCACATTTAAGGATAAGTGAAAAGAACATATTTGAAAAGTCAAAAGATCGTTTGCCCCCCACAAAATGAATCTTGGTGGTGAAAAGAGGTATAAAGCACTTTACGCTTGTAAGAATGACGAAGACTTGATAAAGTATAAAGTCTCCAAAAAGAAATTAAATTTGCAGTAAGTAAAATAAGAAGTCAAGTTTATGAAGAGTTTTACAAGCGACTAGATACTCAAGATGGAGAACGTAATATATATAAAATTGCTTGAGTTAGAGAGAGTACATGAGATTTAAGCCAAGTTAAATGCATAAAAGATGAAATAGATAGGGTTTTGACGAATAATGTAGCTATTAAAGAGCGATGATAAATTTTTTTATCAACTCTATAATGAAGAAAAAGACAATGAACTAAGATTGGAAGAGAAGCAAATTAGAGGAGTACATGAACATAACTTTTTATCGCATAATTCAAACATCAGAGGTAAATAATGCTCTGAAGAAGATGCAAAATGGAAAGACAGTAGGATCAAACGATATCCCAATCAAAGTATAAAATGCCTAGAGAATGAAGAAAATTTTATGGCTTACATGTTTCTTCAATAAGATAATGAAAATAGAGGATATTAGACTAATGGATAAAAAGTATCTTGATATCTTTGTATATGAGCAAATGAGATATACAAAATTATGTTAATTACAGAGCAATTAAATTAATGAGTTATGCCATGAAAGTATGAGAATGAGTAATAGAGAGAAAGTAAGACGAGAAACTAGTATCTCAGAAAATCAATTTGGATTTATGTCCGAGAGGTCGACCATGAAAGCTATACATCTCTTGAGGAGACTCACTACCAACTATCAGGGAAAAACAAGATTTTCATATGATGTTTATCGATCTTGAGAAGACTTATGATAAGGTTCCAAGAAAGTTCTTATGGAGAGTCTTAAAAAAGAAATGTATAAATGTATCGTACATCGACGTAATCAAAGATATGTATACTAATTTAGTGACGAGGATGAGGACATCTGGAGGATTTACAGAAAAATTCCCTGTCACTATCGGCTTACATCAAAGGTAAACTTTAAGCTCTATATCTTTACCCTTGTCTTAGTTGAGCTCATCAGACATATCTAACAAGCAATACCTTGGTGTTTACTGTTTCAAGATGATATTGTTTTTGTCGATGAGACAAGCGAAGGTGTAAACGCGAAACTTGAATCTTGTCGAGACATTTTATAATAGAAGGGTTTTAGGTTGAGCAAAACAAAATGGAGTACATGAAGCTTAAATTTAGTAGTGCAAGAAGGACGGATGACACCATCATTAAGTTTGATGACCAAGATAGTTTCCACAATAAGTGCATTAAATATCTGCGATCGATAGTTCAAAAAGATGGAGGTGTAGATAAAGAAGTCATACATAGAATCCAAGTAGGTTGTTGGAGTGGAGATGCGTGTCCGGGATCTTATGTATCGTAAAGTACCATTAAAATTTAAAGACAAGTTTTACCGCACTGCAATTAGACCAGCGATCTTCTACGGCTCTGTGTGTTGGACAGTAAATTATGTACATGAGCAAAAGATGAGAGTTGTGGAGATGAGAATGCTTAGGTGGATGTGTGAACACGCGAGACTGGATAAAATTAAAAATGAATGTAACAGGGATAAGACATGAGCGATACCAGTTGGAGGGAAGATGCGAGAAGCTCGATTAAGATGGTTCAAACACATACAAAGGGGACAATTAGAGCCACCTGTTAGGTATTGTGAGAGTTTAGCTACTAGACATGTTAAACGGGGGAGGGGTAGAGCAAAAAAGACTTGGAATGAAACTATAAGAAAAGACATGATGTGCTTTGGCATTAATGAGATTATGACTAAAGATAGGGCGCAATGACGAGAAAAGATCCACTTAGCCGACCCTACTATAGTGGGACAAAGGCTTGAGTGTTGTTGTTGATACAATGTCGTTTTTTGCTACATTTTCTATTGTGCAAATATTCATTTTTAATCTACATTGTATTTCCTACATGGAAACCATATTATATTTCAGTACTTACTATTTTTAGGTAAGACTGAAGAACACCGGCAACACGGATGAGTTAGGATGAACTGACATTGGACATCATGTATCACGTAAAGTATAAAAGAGATGCATATCATGTACTTGTAATTTTTTTAAAAATGAAAAAGAGATGAATATAATGTATTTGTACATTTTAAAATTTGTTTTGTTTTTTATTCTTGATTTGTGTTATTAAAGATACTTAATCATATTTACTGTCATTTTTTTGTTAACTCAAGCATATCGGGTCAGTATGTGATAGAAGAAAAATTGTCAAAACAACATGGATAAAAATTGTTCAAAATGGTTTGCATAGATACTAGCAACACTGAGCATTTATAGGAGAACCAAAATTCACAATGCTAAAGTAAATAATTGGTATGACTTGTAATGATAATGATATGACATGAGAAAGAAACTTAAAAGATGAGAGGAATGCTTGGTTCTGTAATTATGTTTCTCACCTTCATTAGAGTGTAGAAGAAATAATAAAATCCTTCGCCAAAAGTTTTCCATTCAACAGACCAAGTAAAACAGGGAGCTTCAAATAGTTGACGCCTGAAGTGTGGCTGCATGACTTCAAGTGTATATTTAATTGCGAAGTAGATAATGAATATGTAAACATAAGTTGCCCCCTTTGTTACCTGTCCGAAAGAAATGGAGATGAAGATTCCATCCGGTTTTAAAACCTTGTGCACACATTGTAGCATTTTCATCACTTTGCTTACCATCTCAGGCCTGGGATTCCATGGATCGCCACTGTCAACGTACAATACATCCTTCAAATTCAAAGCCATGATTTCAATGCTTTTTATAGATAATTTTTAAGGACATGAGGAAGAAACAAGTATATCAAATTACAATTAATATGGAAAAGTATCAAGAAAAAAAAACAATTCATTGATGCACTCGTAGTCTATGAAGCACTGACACTTCAAAATGCCCAACGTGTCGGTGTCAAACTCTCCGACACTCGTCTGACTCACCAACACGCGTGTTGGAAGTTCGACACGCGTGTCGGAAATCCAACACGGTGGCTCATGCGGGACCTGCGTGTCCCGCTCAATCGGACACGAGTGTCCCTAAGCTAGCTACTCATGGTGAGGCGAGAGCCAATTTGTCTTGGAAGTGCAATTTTTGTGAAAAATATTTTATAAGTTCATATACAAGAGTGAAAGCACATTTGTTAATGATTGATGAAAAATGAATTGGAAAGTGTGTAAAAGTCTCAAGAAGTGTTCTATTTGAGATGAAAAAACTAGAAAAAGAGGTGAATGCTAAAATAACGAGTCTTGCTCTTAAGAAAGTATCTTTGCCCCCTTCTGACATTTCAAGTAGTCAAGGTGGATCTATTAGTGGGGTGAGTATTTTCTCTAAAAAGGAAGATTAAAAGTCGGGGAAATATGTCTGAGAATCCATTTTTTTACTGATCATGTATAATGGTAATGTGTTGATGTTCTATCATTTTTTACATTTGAATAACTGATGAGTAATATTTAAATATCATGTAGTTTATTTGAATGTTGGTTAATTGTTAATTTTTTTTGTTAAATGTTTTAGAATTTTCATAATTATAAAAAATAAATATTTAATATACGTGTACCGGCATGTCAAAATATGGTATTTTTTGAGAATTTACGAGTCGCGTGTCGTGTCGTGTCGCGTGTCGGTGTCGCCGTGTCGGTATAACATAGCTCGTAGTCGCACCCAATGGAATGAATGAAATGCGAAAATAAAAATTTTATGCAATTTTAAAATAAGAAAGGGACGATAGGAATAACAAGTACTTTGAAGCACAATCTACATATAATTAGCAATTTAATTTATTTAACGGTGCAAAACATCCGATGAACGGCAACCCTACACTAATCAATATAATCCAAAATAACAAAATATTCGTCGAGAGAGAACCAACGTAGTGAAAACGAGAAAATAAGGAACAAAAAAAAGACTTTCCTCAGAAACTAAGTTAATTACTATAAACATAGGCAGAGACGAACCCAAAGATTAGGATACATCTCACCAAGAATGAAGAGGTATGATGGTGGTGGTCAGTGGAAGGTCCGGTGGAAGACGAGAGACTCTTTACGTAAACGGAGTAAAGTCGGCAACTTGTAAGGAGGATAGAGCGGTGGCAAGGGTAGAAGTATGGTGTCATCAAAATCAGTGAAGAGATGAAGGAGAAAAAAGTCACGTAGAAGACATGAAAGGAGAAATGGAAGGGAGAGGAACTCAGAAGGGAAAGTGAATTTCACGGCAGTTTCTTCTTTTTTCAACAGAGAATAGTTTGCTGTGTTTTTTAAAAAAATCAAATTCAGCCGTCCCTTTTAATCTTCCCACCAGATTCTTATAAGTAGCACCATAACATGGGTCGCATTTAGCGGTTTGCCCACGTGAAAAGATTTCACGGGAGGTTTGCCAATGTGAAAATGAGTTGACGGGAGGTTTGACCACATGGTAGTGATTTCACGGGAGAAAATAGGGAAAGAATTTCACACTTACACTTTTTCCATTTTTTTTCTCTTGTCCTGTTTTTGAACAGGTTTTTTTGTAATTTTTGTTGATAACACTAGACAACTTCTAACGAAGATTAAATATGTGTAGGATAAAAATTAAGGTTAAGTCTCAGAAGAGAAGTGGGAGAGGAAACAAAGTTTGACCTTACCAAATCATACACCTCCGACTAATCCAGAGCAACTAAATGTACGATCTAAGTTAATTACGTCATAGTAAATACAACTCCTCTAATGCATAAAAAAATACAGGAAAATAAAAGCGTGAAACATGTAACATCCGTAGACTGACGCGTAGATAAAATTCATTAGTAGGGTCCAATCTCGAGCAAATCTGATTGAGGCAGCGCCATGTCGAGTTACAAATTTAGTATGATTAAATCTTGTACGCTAATTAATGGAGAAAATTTAGCTGGGGAGTGTGTATACGACGGTTTTTTTAATTTATTTATTAAGCGCAAGGGCGTAGAGAAAATATTTGAAGTGATGAACAGTAGTGACAATTTGGTAATTAAGTGGAAATGTAAAATTCATTTTGGTGTAGCCTTGCCGGTTCAACTTTTTTATTTTATTTTTGTTTCGTGCGGTTTCCGCAACCGTCCAAAATCCACGCCCCTTTCATCTGTTTAAAGCCCGCAATCCCACAAGTATAACCCTATTTCCTGCAATAAGAACAATCGATCTTCCTCTTTTCTCCTGCAGTCGACGTCATCGATAGGCGTATCTTCCGTCGCTAGGGTTCCCGTCGATGCTTCCACTTCACTCAAGAAGGCCGGCGACGCTCCCTGCGACGGATTCAAGCCGCCAGAATCAACCCTTGGCAGAAATCCTTGTTCCTCTTTGCAGGTAATCGTAGAAGCCGACTCTCTCATTTCTCTGTTTCCTTCCAGCAGTCATATTTTGGCTTCTTCCTTGACTCATGTAGGCATTCTTATAATTTATAATGTACCCTCCAAGATTCTTTTTGACACGGACGATTTGCATTCGTTCATAGCAGAATCTCTAGTATGCAGGCTGAGTTTAGAAGTCTTTTTAGAGGCAGTATCGTTAGAGGTTGTGATGCCTAATAGATCCTTCTTGCAGGCCAAAGATAAGTGTAGGGTACCAATGTAGTTTGGAGAAGTGGAAATCATTATAGAAGCTTTGTCACTTTCTATTGCAGGTTTCGATTTGATTGTGGGTATGGTCTGGTTATCGGCGGTAAACGCCAAGATTGACTGCAGAGATAAGATGATACAGTTCGAAGGCCCCAGCCAGATCACCGTTACTTTCCAGGGCATGAAGGAGTCGCTAAGCTAATTATCTCCTCCGTCAAGGTTGTCAGATGCATTAACAAAGGTTGTGAAACCTTTTTAGTGTTGATAAATGCTGAAGTCAAGGCTGATTTGCTGAAGGTACCCGTGGTTCAGGAATTTCCTGATGTCTTCCCAGAGGAACTACCTAGTGCCCCTCCTACCAGAGAAATTGACTTTCAAATCGACCTTTTACCTAGAGCTTCCCCAGTGGCCAAGTCTCCTTACCGCATAGTTCCTAGGGAACTCACGGAGTTGAAGGTCCAGTTGCAGGAGTTACTCTACTTGGGCTTTATTCGCCCCCGCACTTCTCCTTAGAGTGCACCAGTGTTGTTTGTGAAGAAGAAGGATGATAGTCTGAGATTGTGCATTGACTACCGCGAGTTGAACAAGTTGTAAGTTAAGAATAAGTATCATATCCATGGGATTGATGATTTGTTTGACCAGCTTGAGGGATCCTGTACATTCTCCAAGTTAAATTTGAGACTGGGCTACCATCAGTTGAAGATTCAGGATGTAGACATTCAGAAGATGGCTTTCAGTACTAGATATGGACATTATAAGTTCGTGGTCATGCCGTTTGGGCTGACCAATGCCCCTTCCGCTTTTATGGACCTGATGAACATGGTGTTTCGGGAATTCCATGATCATTTTGTTATCGTCTTCATCGACGATATTCTGGTATATTCTAAGAGTGCAGAAGATCATGTCTCTCACCTCAGGACCATTTTGGGTATGCTCAGGAAGAATCAACTATGTGCCAAATTTTCTAAGTGCAAGTTCTGGCTTTCAGAGGTTGCATTTTTGGGACATGGCCGAGATTGAAGATAGTTACGGAGGCTCGCAGCTTTCTGGGTTTAGCAAAATATTACATGAGGTTCATCAAAGACTTCTCGAAGATAGCTTTACCGTTGACTTCGCTCACCAGGAAGGGTAAAGATTTTGGTTGGACAGTTGAGTGTGAACTGACATTAAAGAGTTGAAGAACAAGCTGATGACCGCCACCATCATGGTCAGATGGATTTCAGATTTATAGTGACGCCTCAGGGCAAAGATTTGGGTTGTGTGTTTATGCAACATGGAAATGTCATAGACTTCGCCTCTAGACAACTAAAGATTCATGAGAAGAACTATCTCGTACATGACTTGGAGCTAGCAACAGTCATCCACGCTTTGAAGATTTGGAGACATCATATCTATGGGGTTAGTTGTGAGATTTTCACTGATAATAAAAGCCTCAAGTACATCTTTGACTATCAAGAGCTCAATATGAGGCAGCGCAGATGGTTAGAATTTCTGTCAGATTATAATGTGGACATTCAATACTACCCGGGGAAGACGAATGTGGTAGCAGATGCGCTTAGTCGTAAAGGATCGAGTTATTTTATCCTTACTCAGCAGGAGGAGCTGGTGCGAGATTTGGAAAGACTAGAGATCAGTGTTGTGCCGCGCTCCAGTTTCAGATCTGCAAGGTTGAGTTGGATGGAAATCACTTGTGGCATTAAGGATAAGATCAAAACAACTCTACCCTTAGATCTAAAGATGGGTGAGATTTAGGATTTGACACATGCATGCTAGAAGGAGAAGTTCAGTATACAGGAGAATTTACTGCTGCATGGTGGTAGGGTGTGCGTTCCAGATGTTAGTCACCACTGAGAGGATATACTGTTTGAGGCCCATAACTCCAGATATTTGATACATCCGGGTAACACGAAGATGTATGCAGATCTGAAGAAGATAGTCTGGTGGCCAGGTCTAAAGAGTGACGTTGCAGAGTATGTTGGGAGGTGTGAAACGCACAAGTTAGTTAAAGCCGAATGCCATAGGCCAGGAGGCAAGTTGCAGCCTCTTCCTATCCCAGAGTGAAACTTTGAGGATATATCGATGGATTTTGTCAATGGTCTTCCAGGTCGCAGAGTGAGAATTATTCCATATGGGTCATAGTTGACCATCTCTCTAAGGTTGCCCACTTCATCCCAAATAAGAGGGTAAATCAGAGTCCCAGATTGGCGCAGTTATATGTAGATGAGATTGTCTGACTTCACGGTATTCCCAAGACCATAATTTCAGACAGAGATGACAGATTTACTTCTAAGGAGTGGAGATATGTTCATGAGAGGTTGGATACTAAGCTACATTTCAGTACCACATTTCATCCCCAGACAGATGGACAGACTGAGCATACAAATAGAACCTTTGAAGATATGCTTCGGATGTGCATTCTGCACTTTAGAGTGAAGTAAGAAAAGTATATCACTCTTGTTGAGTTCTCATACAACAACAACAACTTTCAGGAAGGCATTGAGATGACCCTTTTTGATGCTATGTATGACAGACGTTGTTGGACGTCGTTATGTTGGGCTGAGTGTGAAGAAAAATCTTCCATCAGAGAAGCTTGGATTGATAAGACCACAGATCGTATCAAGCTCATCCAGCAATGGATGAAAATAGCTCAGGATCGCCATGCCAAGTACTATGATCAGAGGCACTGGTCAGGGGAATTCAATGTTGGAGAGTATGTTTATCTGAAGGTCAGACCAATTAAAGAAGTCTCTCGAATTAAGTGGATGAAGAAATTGAGTCTTAGGTTTGTTGATCCTTTCGAGGTACTGAAGCGTATTGGTGAAGTTGCTTATAAATTGGCTTTACCTAAGGAAATAAGTGGTTTACATGATGTATTCCACATCTCTTATCTGAGGAGAGCAGTTAGAGATTCTAGTCAGATAATCAGTACCGAGGAATCACCAATCGAATCAGATCTTAGTATCAATGTTAAACCAGTCAGGATAGTGGACTCAAAGATTTGGAAGCTTAGGAGCAGAGAGATCCCGTTTGTAAAAGTTCTTTGGATGAACTGTGGCCGACCAGAGTATACTTGGGAAAGAGAGCATGAGCTTCGGAGAAATGTTGACTATGCTTTCCTCTTTGACTCAGGTATGTTTGTAATTTTCGAGGACGAAAAATTTATTAGGAGGGGAGATTTGTAACATTCATAGAATGACATGAAGATAAAATTCATTTGCAGGGTCCAATCTCGAGCGAATCTGATTGAGGCAGCGTCATGTCGAGTTACAAATTTAGTATGATTAAATCTTGTACGTTAAATAATGGAAAAATATTAGTCAAGGAGTGTGTATATGTTGTTTTTATTTATTTATTAAGCGCAAGGGCAAAGACAGAGTATATGGAGCTTAAATTTAGCAGTACAAAAAGGACGGATGAGTTCGTTATTAAGTTGGGTGATCAAGATATTTTCGATAGTGTGTTTTAAACATCTTGGATCGATAGTTCAAAAAGACGGAGATATTGATAAAGATGTGACATATAAAATCCAAGCGGGTTGGTTGAAGTAGAGAGGCGCGTTAGGGATTCTATGTGATCGTAAAGTACCTGTAAAACTTAAGGGCAAGTTTTACCGTACTGCAATTAGACCCGCGATGCTCTATGGTTCTGAGTGTTGGGCAGTGAATTGTGTACATGAGCAAAAAATGGGAGTTGCAGAGATGAAAATGCTTAGGTGGATGTGTGGACACAAGAGATTGAATAAAATTGGGAATGAATATTCCAGGGATAAGACAGGAGTAGCATCAATTACAGAGAAGATGGGAGAAGCCCGTCTAAGAAGGTTTGGACACGTACAAAGGAGACCATTAGAAGCACTTGTTAGGCATTGTGAGAGTCACTAGGCAAGTTAAACGAGGGAGGGGTAGACCAATAAAGACTAGGAATGAAACTATAAGGAAAGACGTGATGTACATAGGCATTAGTGAGATTATGACAAAAGATATGGCACAATGACGACAAAGGATCCATATAGCTGACCCCACTATAGTGGGATAAAGCCTTGAATGTTGTTGTATTAAGCGCAAGGGCGTAACAAAAATATTCGAAGTGATGAAAAGTAGTGGTAATTTGATAATTAAGTGGAAATGTAAACTTCATTTTGGTGTAGCCCTGACGATTCAACTTTTTACTTTTTTTTTGTTCCGTGCGGTGTCCGTAACCATCCAAAATCCACACCTCTTTCATTTGTTTAAAGCGTGCAACCCCACAGGTATAACCCCATTTCCAGTGATAAGAACTGCCGATCTTCCTCTTTTCTCCTGCAGTCGACGTCTTCGATAGGCGCATCTTTCGTCGCCAAGGTTCCGGTCGACGCTTCCACTTCACTCAAGAAGGCTGGCGACGCTCCCTGCAACAGATTCAAGCCGCCAGAATCAACCCTTAGCAGAAATCCTTGTTCCTCTTTGCAGGTAATCGTAGGAGCCGACTCTCATTTCTCTGTTTCCTTCCAGCAGTCAGTTTTTGGCTTCTTCCTTGTAGTTTTAAGCCAAAAATTTATCTTCTCTCCCCCAGATTTTCGCAAGGATGATTCTCCAACCCCAATCTGCAGTTTGATGCCAGTTTGGGCAAGTTCTTTTGAAGTTTTGGCAATGCAATCGAACCCCCACATCTCTTTTGGCATCTACAAAGTATTTTCGGCATTTTTTTCCGAGCAAATTTCAGTCGTTTTATGTTTCTCTCGTTTTCGATTTCAGGAATCGGAACTCCCGATCCCATCCTTTCAGAAATTGGTTGGTTTGCGGTGCACGGTTCCGTTATTTTGAGAGCAAGATAACAATCCTTCCTAGATATTATGTTTATTTACGGTCCCTTTCCCTTCTATGATGATGGTTTTAGTTAGTATGCTAACAAATTGATTGAGTGTATGGTGAATTTCAGGCTTCAAGAGGATGTCACATCTTGACGCCATAATTGTCAAGGCGCGCACCTGAGGCGCCGGACACACCAAGCGCAGCCCGCCGCGCCTCAGCACAGCTGAGGCAGGCGATATGCCCCAGGCGCGCCCGGGTCTTTCAAGGATTTTTTTAAAAAAAAATTTATATAGGCAAAAACATGATCGTAGACGCACCCGAGGCACTTCCTAGGCGCACTTGGGCATCCAATTCACTGAAATTGAGCGAATTGGGCGCTTAATTCGCTGAAATTGAGCGAATTCGTGGAATTTCAACGAATTGGGAGTCTAATTCGCTGATTTACAGCGAATGGGGCGCCCAATTCGCTCAATTTCAGCGAATGTGGCGCCCAATTCGCTCAATTTCAGCGAATTGGGCGCCCAATTCGCTCAATTTCAGCGAATTGGGCGCCCAATTCGCTCAATTTCAGCGAATTGGGCGCCCAATTCGCTCAATTTCATCGAATTGGGCGCCCAATTCGCTCAATTTCATCGAATTGGGCGCCCAATTCGCTCAATTTCATCGAATTGGGCGCCCAATTCGCTCAATTTCATCGAATTGGGCGCCCAATTCGCTCAATTTCATCGAATTGGGCGCCCAATTCGCTCAATTTCATCGAATTGGGCACCCAATTCGCTTAATTTCTTTTTTCTCCTAATTTTGCGCCTCACGTGCCTCAGACGCGCGCCTGCGCCTTGCGCCTAGGCTCCAGGGGCCCTTTGTGCCTCGGTGCGCCTTGCGCCTTTGATAACTTAGCAGTTGACGCTTGATCGAAAAAGAAATTTTGGTAGTGTCAAACACAACTTAGACAATAATGCAGCCGCGTCTTATGTACGAGCGACGAAACACCACGGTAAGAAACTAATATTCTTTCTGGCTAGACATATAAGATAGTTTGCTTGTAAATGTTTGTCCAACTCAGTAGAATTTATTATAGTTGCATAGAACTATTATTATAGTTAGAGGTTTGTAATTTCGTAATAATCTGATACGATCCAACTGGGCCACGGGCCATACACCCCAACTGGGCCACGGGCCATCTAACCCAGGATCCATAGCCGGCCGCACCAGGCCCGCGGGCCATACACCCCAACCCGTCTCCAATGCGGGACCCAGGCTGCTCACTTGTCGGATCCATAGCTGGGCGCCACGTGGCGGGTTGTTGAGGCGGGAGCATTCTTATGCCTTCTATTGCTAGTTTCATAGTACCTGGTGGTGCTCTGAGTTTTCTCTTTCTTCTCTCGCAGCCCTTATAGAAAGCCTTCTTTATGATGAGTCACCACGCGGCTCAGTTGGTGAGCGGACTCTGCGGAAGCGAGTCTTATCTAGGAGGTGGGGGGATCGAGCCCCCGCCTCAACAACCCGCCACATGGCGCCCAGCTATGGATCCGTCAAGTGAGCAGCCTGGGTCCCGCATTGGAGACGGGTTGGGGTGTATGGCCCGCGGGCCTGGTGCGATCGGCTGGGGCTGGCTATGGATCCTGTGTTAGATGGCCCTGCGAGCAGGCTAGTGGCCCAGTTGGATCGTATCATAATCCTGATAGCATAAGAAGAATATCATCAACTTCAAGATTGCTCAAGACCACCAGAATTAATATAATTTACGGAACTTTGACACTTGTATAGATGTACGAACATGAAATATTAAATTGATGAATATGGTATCTAGTCGATTAAATCGATATGATAAATTGTCACTATCACACACATATGTTCGCAGGCAGAGTAGCGCTGGATAGTAGATGTTTTGTAGGCACCATTGAGATCTCCTCACGTGTTTGATAGAGGCGCACTATCTTTCTCATGGGTTGTAGAGTACCTTATGAGTCCCAATGTTTGGGAGATGTTATCCTGTTTTAGAATATTAGTAGATTCGAGTCTGTGTCCGTGAGACACTAGAACACTTGAGTTCATTAGTAGGACTCGGATCGTTAGACTAGAGTTGCGTGATACAAACTACTCTGCCTAGAGTTTTAAAAAAGGACAAACATAAGTAATTTTAGAACTCAAGTTTAGACCGAACCTTAGAAACTCCTAGTCAACCAAATCTTTCGGAACTTAAGTAACTGCGCTTAATATGATTAATTAGAACAAATATTTATCTTGTTAGTTTTATTTAGAAAAGCATGCATAGTACATTAACATAAAGTTATTTTTGTAGTATAAAATTTGTTTTAAAAAGCATGTATACATTTCTTTTAAAATAATTTTAGTGTCAGTAGGAGGAATAATTTTTTTTACTCTCCCCTTAGGCTGACCCATTTTTGGACATATTTTTACAGGGGACTCAGGTGGGAAGTTGGGTCTAGGATGAGCATGTTTATGGAGTCTCTCCTATAGTTTGTTTTCCCTTCCTGTTGTTTTACTTTTAGTACCGTACTGTTTATTATTGAACACTTGTAATGTTAATGTTTTAGAGTTTCTCTTTATATTAGACATGTTACAGTATTTCAGATATTCAGTTATTTGATTTTTCATCTTTCTAGTGCCTATGTGAATTCAGCTTTTTGAGGTACATCTTTACCCTAGTTGCACTTTCTACTTCCGCTGTAAGTTTAGTTTCAGTTCTTTTCATTTATGTCTATTTTGTACTAGTTTAATATTGTTTTCTTAGTTTACTGCTTATCGCTGGACCCGACCGGACTGCTGAATTGTTGATAAACTAGGATGGGGTGTTACAAAACAAGTGTTCAGCATAAAAGGAAAATGTTTGACGTGACTAAAAAATGAAATGCCCGTGTAAAGTAAACATTGGCACTGCAAGAGTTTATCTGCATCAGTTCCTCCCGGGTGGGAGAATCTCGTCCCCTGATAAGAAGCCTCAATGATCAATAGTATGTCATGGCGATGTCTCGATAACTCATTGATCTCGATCCACGAACAATCCGTCCACAATCGTTCTCGCCAATGTACTAAGAATCATGTACGTCGCCCATATCAAGTCTGAGTGGTACGAATATCCACGACGTCGACGATCTCGACAGTCTCTAGGTACTCCACAAGTATAAATAGTAGTATCTCTCGGTCCAACTCATCTGTCGTGTCTCTTGTGTATGCTGTCAGATCAGTAATGTTGAACATGAGAAAAGTGACCACGGTAGGTGGGAGATCTAACAAGTGTTAGTCCTCAATCTGCAAAGTATACGAAATAGGCCAAACTTTCTCATGCTCAATTTGCAGTAAGCACCAATTGTAAATCTCTTTTAGCGATATCACCCTTTTGAAAATGTTGTTCTCTCCTATGCTCGTCGACAACTACCTTATACCGTGCATTGGGGATACAAAGTCTCTCAAGTACTTCCCTTTTGACCTTTAGGATTTGGTCGCTAAGCTCACTAGCCTCTACATTAATCCTACCATGATAAGGTAAAGTAGTCCTATCTAGTAGGTAGGGAATAGACTGACCATAAAGAATCTCAAAGAGGGGTTTTGCCAGTGGAATGGTTCATTAAGTTTTTGTAGGAAAATTGGGCTTGTGGAAGTATCAAATCCCAATGAGTTAGTTTTTCTCCCGTAAGACATCAAAGTTGCGTAGGCTCCTATTGACTACTTCAGTTTGGCCATCGGTCTAAGGATGATATGCACTGCAAAAATAAAATTTGGTTCCTAATTTTACTCATAATGTTCTCCAAAAATGACTCAAAAACCTAGTGTCACGATCATATGTGAATGTCCTAGGTATGTCATGTAGATGAACAACTTCCCTAAATTATAAATCAGCTACATGTGGTGCATCCGATGTTTTCTTACATGGAATGAAATGTGACATCTTGTTAATTCTATCGACGACGACAAAAACAGAATCGACCTTCCTAACAGTTATAGGAAGTTCTAAAACAAAGTTCATGGCGACTTCTTCCCAAGGTTTGCTCAGGATAGGTAGAGGTGAATACAACCAAGTATTTTGTGCAATGTCTTTGAAGGATTAACATGCAGGGCATCATTTAATAAAGTGACACACATCTCCTCACATACTTGACCAAATATATTTATCCTCAACAGAAGATATAGTCTTGGTCTCACCAAAGTGGCCACCTAATCGTCCACTGTGAATTTCCCGGATAAGGCATTTCGTAAGTGACTCCTTAATGATACATACCTGCGATCCCTTAAATAGAAATTCATCCTAAATAAAAAATTGTGTAGTCGAGTATGTTCTAGTATCTAAGCAGGGCTCTCAAATAGGACTAAAGTATGGATCAGTTGAGTAGTGATCCTTAAGAGAATCAAATGATACCAATGTAGGTCTAAGAGTAACTAATAGGTGTGCCCTCCTACTTAAAGCGCCTGCCACTCGATTCACAGTTCTTGCTTTATGCTTAAGGTGAAAGGTATATTCTTGCAAAAATGATGACCATTTATCATGCATCCTATTTAAATTCTTTTGGGATCCCAAATAACACAATACTTCGTGATCAATGTTCAATATGAATACCCGTTGAATTAAATAATGTCTCCAGAATTTGAGTTTGAAAGATCGCATAAAATTACACATCATAGTTGATTATTGGGTTTGTGTCTTGTTCAATTTCTCACTAAAAAATGCAAGTGGACGCACTTCCTGACTAAGAACTCATATACCAACATGAGATGCGTCATAATCAACTTCAAAGACCTTAACAAAATTAGGTAACGCCAAAATGGGTGCTTGCGTCATTTTGATTTTTATTATCTTAAAGGCTTGTTTATCTTCTGGTGTCCACTTAAATATACCCTTCTTAAGACAATCAATGATGAATGCAATCATGGTGCTAAAATTCTGAATGAATAGGCGATAAAAAATGATGTTAACCCATGAAACCCTCTCGTTTTGCTGATAATATTGGGAGTATGTCAACTTTTGAAGGCTTCTACTTTTATTGGATCAACCCTGATCCGTTAAGCAGATACAATATAACCATGGAATATCAAGTTGCCAATCATGAATGAACACTTCTTAAGATTGACATATAAATGATGATCTCTTAGGGTCTATAGTACTTGTTTTAATTGAGATATGTGGGTGTCAGGACTAGTGCAATAGATCAAGATGTCATTAAATATACCATCACACATTTTCCAATGAAAGGCGGGAGCACTTGATTCATCGCATGCAAAAATATGCAGGGTGTGTTCGATAAACCAAAGCATATGACAAGCCACTCATAGAGTCCCTCTCGAGTCTTGAAGGATGTCATCCACTCGTCCCAAAGTCGAATCATAATTTGATGATATCAACTTCTAAGGTCAATCTTAGAAAAGATAGTGGAACCGTGTAACATGTCATCAAGCCTCGGTATGAAAAATCGATGCTTGATGGTGATCTTATTAATGAACCTACTGTCAATGCACATTCTCCAAGTTCCATCTTTCTTCGGAGTGAGTACAGTAACTGCACATGGACTGATACTCTCTTTAACCAATCCTATCTTTAATAGTTCAGTAACTTATGCATCTCCTCATACTTTGTTGGGCTCATACGATAGTGAGATAAGTGTAGCAGACGGTAGTCCATCGGGTAGCTCATTATGAGTCAAGTTAGAGTACTCCCAAAGTATGGGTCGCACCTCATGTGGAATCTCAATCTCTACTCCCACCTCTTTCCCTATTTGGATATATAACAAAATAGACTTCTTAACATCTATCTCAAGTTCGGTGACAGAGAGAACTAAAGCAGTGGTATCTGTAATACATACTTCTTTATTCTTTAGCTTGGGAGAATCCTTCTGAGAGTGAAGCACAAATCGCTTGACATCTTTAAAAATGTGTATGTATTTAACTCTCTATCATGATATATCCTCCTATCATATTACAAGAAGGATATGATAAACCTCTATCGACAAAACATCACACCAAATATCATCCTGATATTTTTCCCTATAGTGAATTGCAATAAACAGCGCCATGAGAATGGGACCGCGCCTCCTTTAAACCACAATGTCTTATAAGGTTTTATAAGAGGTTCAATCTTCAATTTTAGTTTTGTTACCATCTCCTATTGCAATAAACAGCGCCACGAGAATGGGACCGCGCCTCCTTTAAACTACCATGTCTTATAAGTCTTTATAAGAGGTTTAGTCTTCGATTTTAGTTTTGTTACCATCTCCTGAAACACAATTTTCAGTCATAACTTCCCGCCAGATGTGCACGTTGTGTGAAAAATGTTACGCCTTAGCCACCTATCTTCAGTGTCTACCTTGGTGTGATTAAGACACAAATGATAACTAATATGTTACCATCTGTATCTACCTCAAGCGAGAATCTTTCATCATCCTCTTCTGCTACCTCTTCTCGAAGCTCTTCCTCAACATCTTTTAAATTCTCAACATCATCTCCCTCTTATTCTATTAGATTCACTCTAGGTGGGTTGTTCCTTCTACAAATGGCAGAAAGGTGTCCATATTGATCATATTTGACAAGGGTCCATTGGTCTTGCTACTATTACACCTTTACCCTTACCAAATTGGTTCGCCCATGGATGGGAGTACGACTATTAACTTGTTCAGTAGGATTAGAAGTGTTGTCAAGGTGTGGGGAATTATTTTGAAGTGCATGGTTAAATGTCCCTTTAAGAAGGGCATGGTTAAATGCCCCTCTAGGAGTCTGGGTTCGTCCTATCGTACTCATACAAGACCTAACTGGATCTTTGATTGATAGTTCATTGTAATTGTGTTTCAACTCATTTTGCCATACGATATGCCTGATCAATTTTCCAACATTGTGTAGAGCAATTTGATCCTGAATAGACCACTTCAATCCATTCAAGTATCGATCTACAGTTTTCTCTTTGGACTCCTCCAACCCATTCCTACCTTGCATGGCATAAAACTTCTCGGTATACTCGTCTCAAATTATTAAATTATTGAAATAGTGTACGCTTATAATCAGTGGGTAAGTATTTACCAAAAAGTTTTTTTCCATTTGATCTCATACTACAGTCTTCTATTTTCCTTATTCTATCCTATTCATTTGTAAGGCTATCCACCCAGTAAGGCATGCCCAATAAGTTTTAGACTCAACAAATTTGACTTTCATATTATCAGGAATCTCCTTCAATTAAAAAAATGATTAATTTTTCTAGCAAATTTAAAAACTCCGCAAGATTCAATTCCCCTCCAATCTCATTAAGATCAACTCGAATCTCTTGTTCCCAACTCCGATCATCACGCTCAACTCTATGATTTCTCTTAATTTGAAGGGGGTTTTCAAGAAAATTTTCCTCTACAAGTGCTCTATATTCTCTCGGCCTATTTATGACAGGTCGGGGAATGTTTCCTGTGATAAGTGTGGTAGTGAGGATCTCCATCTGTTGCTTAAGGCCATCTAGGGTAGTTTATTGCCTTTCTAATAATTCTTGTTGGCGAACAAACATGTCATGCCACTATTTTTATATGGTGGGGGTTGTGTTTTGTCCTTGATTTCCAGAGTTAGCCATAAAAGATATGAAAATGCAATTGGGATGCAACTATTATGCTGTATGAATCCAATGATGCACTATAATATGAAATAATGTAATAAGATATGCCGAAATGGCAAATTAGATTTTTTGTACAACAATATGATATTACGGAAACTAAAAAACTGCAACTTTTAGTTTACCCAAAGAAAACTCAAAGATACGCTAAACAAAACCTCTAAGACAACATATCTCTGATACCACTTGATGCACCTGTAGTCGCACTAAATGGGATGAATGCAATGCAAAAATAAATTTTTATGCAATATTAAAATGAGAAAGCGACGATAGGATTAACAAACAATTTGAAACGCAATTTACACAAAATTAGCAATATAATTTGTTTAGTAACGCAAAACATTAGATGAACGACAACCCTGCAATAGTTAATATAAACCAAAATAACAAATATGCGTCTAGAGAAAACCAATTTAGAGGAAATGAAAAAATAAGAAACAAAGACAAATAAAAACTAAAAAAAAGATTTCTCATAAACTAAGTTAATTACAATAAACTAAACAGAGGCGAACAAAAAGATTAGGATAGATCTCACCGAGAGTGAAGAGGTATGATGGCGATGGTTGGTGGAAGGTCCGGTGGAAGATGAGAGACCCCACATGCAAACGAAGTAAAGGCGGCGACGTCTTGTAAGAAGAACGGAGCGATGACCAGGTAGAAGAAGTATGGCAGCATTAAAATCCGTAGAGAGACGTAAGGGGAAGAAGTCATAAATGAAAGGAGAAAGAAAAGGAAGAGGAACTTGTAGACAGGAGAAAGGGAAAGTGGATTTCACAGTAGTTTATTTTTTTTCTACAGAGAATAGCTTGCAGTGTTTTTTTATTCAAATTCAGCCGCCCCTTTTAATCTTCCAAGCAACCTATCACGGACTTGACTGCTTGACAATGTTGTGTGCGGCCTTAGCTTCTTCCCGCACCCCTTCACAGCTAGATAAGTTAACTTTCTTCAATACTATTTGTGGCAAGAAAAGTAAGAGAACACTTGAATGAGAAAGTAACAAAACACTTGAATGTGAAAGTAAGAGAGTTGTAAAGAGCTTTGAATTGCATGATTGGTTGGATTCTTCGATGGTTACAAATGAGGGGTCCTCCTTATATAAGCCCTAAATGAATTTCCCTCCAAAGGATGGAAGAATCTAAACTACACCACCCTCTTGTATGTACATTTTTCATAAATTCTTTAGGCACTTCTCTAAAATGTTCTCATGGGACCATTCTAGAGTGCTTCTACATTTCTCTTACATTCTATGTACAAATACTCTCCAAGCTCCTAGAGTTATCGAGAAACTTGTCATGAATGAGGTGGGTCCTGACATCCTCCCCACCTAACCTAGCAACGCTCTCGTCGTTTGAATTGCCAGAGGTCATCTAAAGTTTCCCACGTAGCTTCGGACTCTGGTGTTCCTTTTCACTTAATCGGGCCTTGCGTGCTCGGTAGCACACCTCTTTTTAAGACAATCTTCTTTGTACTTCCACCTTTTTATCGAAAGACTCGGTCATCAGTCAAAGTTGGGGGTGCTCTTTGGTATGTTCCTCTTGAAGGTCTTCATTATCCTCATGGTATAGCATGCTAACATGAAACACAGGATGAATCTTCAAAGAGTTTGGCAGGTCAAGGCGATAGGAAACCTTAACCACCAAGGCAATCACTAGCTTCATATCTTCTAACCAAGTCTTGTTGCAGGCTATAAGACCCGAACCCGATCTTGTATATTACATAATTTGATATATTTTAAGAAATTCGAAAAGAATAAATTAATTTCCCTATGATGAAAAAGAAAATTCAGTGCCGATTCGACGTTGCGTGTTTAATTTTGAAGTGCAAAATTTCCGATGTTTTGTGACACTCGTTTTGCTTGTAGGTTAAAAATTAATATTTAAATATATATTTATACTTATATATAAAGTTATTTACCCTATGTACAGTATGCCCGTCTGTTGCAACGTGATATATATAAATATGCATATAATTAAGAAAGAGGATGGGCTCCTGTAGCAAATTCGGCGGCGGAAACCATCGTTTCCATCTCCGCCCCCGGTTGGTTGCTGGATTCCCACGCCGCTGCCTCCGTCCGGCTTGACGGAGTCAGGCATCCCATCTGGTGATGATTCGGCGGCTCGTCGCCGCCGTGGCCACCTGGAAGCATAATACAAAGAGCACGTTTCCTGGACTTCGCCGGAACAGCCATTTTTTCGGTGACACCTTTGTCTGAGGCTTCCCAGAGAGGGTCGTCAACCCCTCTCCGGCGGGTTGAGGCTCTCTAACGGCCTCAGAAGGATGGGGGAAGTGATCCTCACGCATGGTGGAGGAAAGGTGGCGGAGCTCCCTTATCCTCTTCTCCGGCGCCGGCCAAAGCTCGGGGCGGCTGGGTTAGGTTCGCTTAGGGCCTTTCTCTTCCTTCCCGATCAGTGGACACCACCCAGATCTGTGTTTCTAGATTTGGGGCTAAACGTGGATAGAGAAAGCGAAAGAGAGAGAGTGAAGATCACCCTTGACTTGATTTACTGTGAACTTGCTGCATGTGTGTGTGTGTGTGTGTGTGTGTGTGTGTGTGTGTGTGTGTGTATATACGAGCTTCTTCGCACGTGCTATGCCCGTGCTCGAAGCTCTTGGGCGGCCTTCGACCGCATCCAAGTGGGCTTCGCCCGCCTCCGCACGGGCTTCACCCGTGCTTGATGCTCTGGGCGGCCTTCGACCGCATAGAAGCGGACGCCGCTTCCACATAATTCACCGGCTCGGCGCTGCAACCCCCACTCGCGGCCCCCCAGAGCCCTATGATTGTTTGATTTAGCATACGCGGTCCGGGGGACCGCGAGTGGGGGTTGCGACGTCGAGCCGGTGAATTGCGTGGAAGCGGGCTCGCTTCTATGCGGCTGAAGGCCGCCCGGAGCATCAAGCACGGGCGAAGCCCGTGCGTAGGCGGGCGAAGCCCGCCTGAATGTGGCCGAAGACTGCCCGAGAGCTTCGAGCACGAGCGTAGCCCGTGTGCCCGTGTGTGTGTACACACACACACACACAAAAATATATATATATATATATATATATATATATATATATATATATATATATATATATATATATATATATATATATATATATATATATGATGGCTGAATTGGGTTCATTTTGATGGTTGTTGTGAGTTAATGACTTCAGTTGGCCAGTTATTACTTCCCAATTAGCTTGGAAATATATAAATGGCTTAAAGCTTCTGATTATGAAGCTGAACATAAGATTATGACTTAGGCGGTGGGTTAAAGAGCCGATGGATGCCGCGTCAGTTATATTGAGACACGCGATTTATCCTTATCTCATTTTTTCCATCTGTTGGAGAGCTCGACGAACTAGGGCAATGCTGCACTCCTTCCTGCTCAACGATTCCCTCTTCCTCCTCGTGTCGACGGTGTTGGAAGACTTGCCACTGCCTTCTCATTGGGTTCCTACCTCCTTTCCTACGATTATGTTGAACTTGGCCGACAGTTTTGGGTTGAGACATCTCCACTGTGAGCTCCGCTTTCCTCTTTCTCTCTTCTTTTTCTTAATTTCAAAATTCTAGTGGCTGGTTGTGGCTTTATTGGTTCCTACTTTGGGGGAGTCTGATGATTTGTGTGTTCCTAATTTGGGCACTGATATTAGTCGGCCACTGTGATGTTTATGTGGCTAGAGGGTGAATTTATGATGTGGGTTTTCTCTCTTGCACTATCCCTCTATTTCCCTCCCCCACCTTTGAACTAGAACTGCTTATATGCCTGGCTGCTTGGTGTCTGAGAAGGGACTTTAGTTAAGATTTGCAATTGGGAATTTTATAATCTGCTTCTCCTTCCCCCACCTTCTCTTATAAGTTCTGTTTATATGTGGGCTGGTTTTGCACATATCCATGTGAGCTGATTTTGTTGCTTTGAATTCGATGGGGAAGGTTGATAGATGTTGATTGTGGCCAACTACTGTGTTGTTTTTGTGGGCTGGTTGGTTGTCTACTATTTCTTGATGGGGAAACAATTGATAGTTGCTCCTTTGCTGGCTGTTTTTGCTTGAGTTGGTCAGTTATTGAAGTCATTATTGACTGAATTCTAATTTGAGTTTACTTTCTTTTGAGTCACCGAAGCTAGTCCTTCTCTAGGCAACTCCTATAGGTCGTAGTTGTGGCTGTCTTAGAAGTCTGCTCATAATTATTTCACGCGCAACCCTAAAGTAAATGATTTACTTGATACTGCAGACGATGACGTTCAACAATAAACGCAACGAGAATCCTATGAAGGACGGGGGCAAAGGAAAAGTTGTGATGAGTCATTACCATTTTGATTGCGTATACATTTGAATTATTTTGAATTATAAACATGTAAAACTATTTTACTTTGAGCTACTTCCTTGTATGTACAATGAATATAAATTGAATTGAATAAATTCAAAAAATTGAAATCACTGGAAATATGAAATCGCTAAAAATCTAAACATGGATTAGCAAGCGATGGAAATTGAGGGGAAATTTATATAATTATTTTCTATATTTTAAAATAAATATGAATTGATTATGAAAAGAATAAGAAGCTGACAGTGTGTTGACGCATCAAAAAGCTAAGGGTCCGTTCGTTTCGCGGGAATTGAGCTGCAGGAATTGGAATTGAATTCAATTCCCATTCCCGCAGGAATTGGAATTGAATTCAATTCCAATTCTGCTGTTCGGCTAAATGCAGGAATTCTGTCACAGGAATTGGAAATAGCAATTCCGATGTTCGGTTGTATCCTGGAATTCAAAGTAGGGAATTCAAATTTGTAATTTTTATTACAAAATGATTTGAAATAGCTAAATAAAAATCATACTTCAACAGAATAAAAATTCATAGTTCATACACCGAACATTAACAAAAGTTCAAAATAGTTCAAAATAGTCTACAACATTATAATAGTCCGCACATTCAACCAAAAGTCCTAAACATAAACTTCGAACGAGCTTCTATTCATCCGAAGCTGGTTAAAACAATTTATATCTGTTCCGCCATACAACCGCCTAAACAAACTTTCCCTTACAACATTCTTTGCATCAGTATGCACGATATTTCTTCTAGCCCCACATCTCATCAACACTATGACAGAAGCAGCAAGAGCAGCAGCTACAGCTGCTCTCCTACGTCTACGACGTTTCACTGTTTCATCCATCTAAACATTAAAAAATGCACATTATTTAAAAAAGACAGAAAACTAGTAACAGTATTATGTTTGATAGAACCAAAACCAAACTAGTTGGCTATAATAACTAGAAGATATGGCTAATGTGATACCAGCATGTAATTAAGTGTTGGGGGTATGAATAACTTGGCCACTACAGTAGTTTATTAACACATATATGATTTGGCACCTATATACACCATGTTAACCAAGTGTATATGATTTGGGACCAATTATCAATATCACTGTAATCCTAAGATAACGTTACCCTTGCTATCATTGTAATCGTAAGATAAAATTACCCTTGCTATTGTAATCCTAGGATTATACCAATGTAATTTTCTGGATCCAGAATTTCCGGATCCTGAATTTTCAAAGTCGAGCAAATAGTGTTGATTAGGAACTGTAACACATTATTTACAAGTATCTGGTAATAATTCCACACAAAGACAAGTGCTAATATATTCCAGCTTGGCTAGAGCATCTAGAAGCATAGCCTAAAATCAACTCCAGAGATATTCAAGTATAAGTTTAATCAAGATAAATAAACAGCATAGATCCTTTCTTACCCCATTGCAATTGTAATTAATTGATAGGATACAAAAATAACATCTATGGTGATTTTTCTTGCACTTAGATCAAACTGATTCTCGAGATTTTTGTGTTCCATTGGATAGCATATCTGACCACTTCATTGTATGGCACAGAATATCAATTATCACATAATTTATTGAAACTGAAGCATGTGAAAATGGAGTTGGTAAGACCAGATTTGGGTTCAATAAGTAAAAAATTTGAGAGCGCAATTATGGTTTATCCAAGAAATCTTGGGCACTGCAATTTGGGCCTCAAGTTAACAAACAGCTATTACAGGAAGAAGAAGAAGAAGGAGGAGGAGGAGGAGGAGGAGGAGGAGGAGGAGAAGTCTTCTGACCTAGCGGAGAATCGGACCTAGCGGATAATCGGGAGCCGGGAGCCGGGAGGAGCAGCGAGCAACGGAGAATCGGGAGCCGGGAGAGGAAATCGGGAGAGGAAATATGACCTAGCGGGATCGGGAGCGGGATTGGCGGCGACGGGAGAAGGAAGCGGAGCGGAGCAGCGAAGCGGAGCGAAGAATCGCGAAATCTGACCTATCGAGGTCGGAAATGCATGAGCCGCGTTTACATAATGCCCATTTCCGACGGAATTCGGAATTGAATGCCGATTTCCGTGTTTTTTTGGCTACCGAACGCTTAGAATTGGAATTGGTAAATGAATTCCAATTCCAATGACCCAATTCCCGCGAAACGAACGGACCCTAAGGGTCAACCTTGTGTGTGGGGGTGGGGGGGGGGGGGTTGAACTCCTACAGAAGTTGATACTGAAATGTTTAATCTAGGAGGCGTGGAAGCCTACTGCAATGTTAAGCGCCCTAGAGAGGACATTGATATGATGAGCCCAGATGCTAGAGGAAATTGAAATTGACCATCAGCATTTCGGAAGAACGAATTATGATATGTATCCTGAACTAAATACAGAAATGCATAAGAACAAATTATGATATGCATTCTGAACTGAATACAAAAATGAATAAGAACGAATTATATGAATCCTAAACTGAATACAGAAATGAATAAGAACGAATTATGATATGCATTCTGAATTGAATACAAAAATGAATAAAATGAATTATAATATGAATCCTGAACTAAATACAGAAATGAATATGAACGAATCATGATATGCATTCTGAACTAAATACAAAAATGAATAAAAAATAATTTATTTTTATTGTACTAGCTCATTGTACAGTACCTTACCTGTTTACGTTCTGTATTATTCTACTATGCATGTTCATGTAGAAATATATAACTGCGTATTGATGCTGACTTTTCGTGTTTGCCTGTAATGTGATTGAAGAGGTAAAAAAACTTAATTTTCTAAACTAACTGGTTGATGATTTCTCTTTTTAGGCTCAGACCGTCAGTATACCAAGCCACACGAGGAGGTACCTGCGGAGGCATAAAGGAAGCAAAAAGAGGATGCACTTTGAACCCGAATTAGAATTATTGTGATATGATGTATATGACGTATCTAATGGTGTAATGAATGGAAAAGTTATTTTATGTTGTCGTTTGATACATCTCTTGTATTATATTTTAGAATTGCTGCGTTATTTATTTGCGAAAAACCGCTTTGAATAAAGATTTACATTGTGGTGGACTTCAGGTTGTTATACAGGCTATGCAAAGCTTTGAATTGCCGGGATACGATTTTTACCATAATCTTATCCCCTACAGTGTACTACACCATTTGTCTCTTTAAATTAGCCCACTTCTTCATCGGCTCGAGTGATTTTTCTAGACAACACCTGGCTAAGTTCGCTTGCACTTCCTATGGCTTGGCCATGTTCAATACTCTTGGGGTTCTTCTATTATTTGTTTTCGTTGCCAAAGTGTGTTGAGTAAGTGGTTGCCTTCCCGTGACAAACTCAAATTGACTCCTCCTGGTTGTCTTACTGCATTGTAAATTGTAAGAAAATTGTCACATTGATCAGCTTGGCCCAGTTTTGTTGATTAGCACCCACAAAGTGTTGCAGATAGCACTCAAGCAAAGAATTCACCTTCTTCGTCTGCCCATCAATTTGAGGGCGGAAGTTGATGGAGAAGTTTCATTCAAAAAACCCAACAACTTGAACAACTCCATCCACAGTTTTCTTGTAAATCCGAGGTCACGATCACTAATAATTGTCCTAGGCAACACTCAATACTTTTCCACATTTTTGAAGAATAGTGGAATGGTCTCCTCTGCTATAGTATATGTTGTGTTAAGGATGAATGCGACATACTTATAGAATCGATCCACTACACCAAGACTGATCCATGCCCTTCAGATTTTGGTAAAGCATTAATAAAGTTGAATTTTGCTGTCTCCCAAGAATGCTCTGCTATGGGCAACGGTTCCAAGAGTCCCGCATGCTGCTTGTGGCCAACTTTGTTTTGTTGACAAATAAGACAAGTCTTTGCATATAGTTCGATGGTGTCTCTCATCCACGACCAGAAATAAGAATCCTCCATCAAAGATAAGGTGTGTTTCTTCCCCAAATGTCCAATCTATTTTGTATCATGACATTCTTTGATTAAATCCCTCTGTAGGCTTCATCACTTTGGGATTCGCGTTCCTTTGGTGTAGAGTAGATCTCTGCCCAAAAATCCCCTAGCATGGCCCTCCTTGGCCAATTGTATGAGTTGTGTGGCAAGGGGATCCTCCTTCAACCCTTGCCTTATATGGTCAAGCAACGCCCTTTAGCCATGGATACAACGACTAACTCATTTTGCGACTTAGTGCATCAATCACAAAATG
This sequence comes from Platanthera zijinensis, assembly GCA_039513925.1. NCBI lineage: Eukaryota > Viridiplantae > Streptophyta > Magnoliopsida > Asparagales > Orchidaceae > Platanthera > Platanthera zijinensis. The sequence continues at coordinate 36,277 of CM077081.1, read as the reverse complement.
TGTCCTTCCCTCCTAATGCTCCAGAATGAAATCGAACATTGCTAAGAAGTCTCGCCATCTTTCTTTCTTGGCCATTAACTTCTTTTGCATCCGGAGGTAAGTTATTGCAACATTATCCATTGTAATTCTAAATTTTTCCCCAAGTAGATAATGCTTCCAAACCTGTAAGCAATGTAAAATGATAGTAATCTCCTTCTCCTAGACAGTGTATCGCCGTTCCGCTTCATTAAGTTTGCGGCTTTCAAATATTAAGGGTGGTATTCTTGCATTAGCACCCCGCCGATAGCAAATTCAAATGCATTTGTATGCATCTCAAATCATTTGTTGAAGTTGGGTAATGCAAAGCATCAATTTAGTGCTAACTATCTTCAAATCTTCAAAGGCTTTTTGATATTCATCCGTCCAAAGCCAAAGCTTATTCTTCTTCAACATGCCCGTCAACGGTACAACCCTCCATGAATAACCCTTCCTGAAATAGCCCTTCCTTAAATAGTCCTTCCATAGTCCTTGATGAATCTATGATAGTAGTTCACAAAGCCAAGAAATGATCGTAAGTCTATTATCTTCATTAGTAACTCCTATCCTTCGATCGCTTGCACTTTGGACTATTCCATCCGTAGCTGGCCATGCACAATGGCATGCCCAAGAAAATGTATCTCCCCTTGGACAAAGGAGCACTTTGACTTCTTCATATATAGCTCATTCTCCCGCAATGCTTGGAATACCAAGCTGAGATGTCGGGCATACTCCTCGATGGTGTCAATGAATACCACAATGTCATCTACATACACCACCACAATTTTGCCCAAGTATGGTGAAATATTTGATTCATTAAAGTGCAGAAGGTTGTTGGTGCGTTGGTTAAACCGAAAGACATCACCAACCATTCGAAAGATCCATACCTAGTGAAATAAGTTGTCTTCGATTCATCTCCTATGGTAATCTGCACCAAATGGTCCCTTAGATGGTATGAACATTCCTGGCTTCATAAGTACTATATAGTTTCTTTCTCAACTTCTCCAATTCAGGGGGCGCCATTCGATTTGGTGCTTTGACGTGGGATTTTGCCCCGGGCTCCAACTCGATCTTATGATCCACCTCCCTCCGAGGTGGTAGCTATAATGGTAAATTCACGGACATGATGTCTTCATTTTTCATGAGAATGTCGATAATGATGTGAGGCACCTCCGCCATCATGTCACTGTCTTCTTCCTCCTTTAGGATGGTCAAATATGTTATTTCATCCCTCTTGAATCCTCTCGCTGGCTTCATGGCTTATAACTGCTTCAGCTCTTCCTTGTCATGTTTTGATGGTCCTTGCACTGTTAGAACCATGCATGTGGTTTCTTCTTCCAAAATGCAAACTGAATGATGGGCTAGCATGACTATGGCTAGCATCGCTTCTAAAAAATCCATCTCAAGCAAAACATTGAATTCATCCATGTGTGCTATAGAAAAGTCCACCCAACCCTTCCAGGTGCCCATGCGCAACTCCATCGAGTGGCCTTACCTGGCCATTCACCATCTTCATCCAATCTCCTCCCTTCATAACTTGCAATCCCAACCTTTTTGCTTCTCTCTTGTCATGAAGTTGTGGGAAGCTCCAATGTCTACTAATGCCTTTGTGGCCTACCCATTGGCGATAGCTTCCATATACATCAACATCTTTCTTGATGTACTTATGTTGGCTGCACGTTCAAAGTATTTAGTAGTTGCAATGAACTAATTTGAGATGTATCTTCCTCTGATGGAGTGACATTGTGGCTCTCCACTATTGCTAGGGGTGCGCAAAAATAAAATAAAAAATTGCACCAAACCGACAAACCGCACTGCACTGCACCCCTTTTTGAATTGAACCGCTCGGGTGTGGTGCGGTTAGGTGTTACATGCAAGAAAAACGATCCTATATCGGTGTGGTGCGGTTTTGAACTCCTTAGAACCGAGGAAACCGCACCGCACTGCACGGCAACGCACTGCACCGCTCCGCACCTATACGTTTATATAAATATCATTCGGGAATTGGGGATTCAAAGAAGGCAAAATCAAACTACCACTAAATATATTATAAATTTAATATATTACAAATTCATAACTCAAAGCAGGAAAAACGGTGGCTCGGGCTTGGGTCGCTGGGCCACCATCAAAACCGCAACACCGATTAAACCTGTCGAGAAAACCGCAAAACCGATCAAACCTACTGATAAAAATAATCAATATTTTCTTAACACTTATGAAATAATAACACTAATTTCACTTTTTCATTTTAAATCTTTTTCACTCCTTACAATTTCACTCCAAACTGATAAAACTGAGACACCCAATATCCAACATGTAAAACTTTTGAAGGGGTACATTGATTTCTAATTTTCATCCACGGTGCAAATTTTGAATCCATGGTTTCTGACTCTAGCCCTAGTTCTGATTTTCATCGTTCTAAAGTTTTAAATGGATGGAAATAATAACTTTTTGTTGCGGGATTGCTTGATTTGATTCGATCACAATATTTTTTAGCCGGAGGATGAGAAAAAAGAGAGTATTTCTTGAAATAAACACTATTAACATTGCATGATGTGGTGTTTGATCGGGAGATTAAGAAATATGAAATGGAGGAGAAGCTTCTATATAAATTCTATCAATTTTGTCAATACTGCATGATGTGGTATTTAATTATTCCGTGAAATTTATTTGTATTATGTAATTTGATGAAGATTAGAAAAAAAACTGTCAAAAACCAAAATTGCATTGCAAAAACCGATCTCAAACCACACCGATTTCAAACTGTACCGTACGGTTTCGGTGCGGTGCAATTTTGATTGGTCCAAAATCGAACCCCTACGATGCGGTTTCGGTTTGGGCCCAAACCACACCAAACTGCAGCGCTCGCAGGCCTAACTATTGTTGACAATGAACCCATCTTTGGGCAACTGCTCATCAAATGCACACATAACATCCACCTCTTGGTGCAAAGTTCTTCCTTCTTTCTTCAAACTCCATCCGTGGTTCGGGTAAATTCTTGACTCCTGCCTTGTAGTAAGTAGCCTTGTTGTTTCGTCGGTCTCCCCCACCTTTTCCATAGCTCATCTTGTCCTTCCTCTCCTTGGTTAGACTGGGTTGGCACTGGAATTCAATAAAAGGCTCGGCGAATGGCAATGACGTCTCTTGTGGTCCTTGGGTCCTTCCTCTTTAACTCTCGTTTGACCCAATTTTGAAACCCATCGATGAAGTTGGAAAGGAAAATGTGTTTGGGGACATCAAAGCTTGTAGCGATAATGCTGTGAAGGATCATTCTCAATTCCCCAAGTTTCTTAAGTTCTCAACTTTCACCTTCTCAGGGAAGAAGATCATTCTCAATTCTTGTTTGAAATCTTCCTAAGAGTAGATTCGGTCGAGTCCTTTGTCTACATCTGCATGTATCTTACGCCACCATAATGAAGCAATATCTTCTAAATAGAACCTAGCATTTCGTACTTTCAATGCTTCATTCGTGATGTCATAGCCTTCCAAGTATTTCTCCATATGTCATAGGATGCACTCTACCTCCAAAGCATCTCATTTTCCCGCAAACTTCTTTGATTTTGGAACATCAAACTTTGAGTTTGCCATGACTCCACCATTCCTACCCTTTATAGGGCTTCACTTATGCAAATCTTCAACTTCTATTTCAAGATTTGTCAAAGGATCTTCAAAGTCACTAAATCTAAAGTCAAAAGCATTTTGGGTGGATTCTGACTTGCTCATCACTCGTCCTTTAAAAAAGTCATATTTCATCTTCATCTATTCTTGTTCAAGATGTAAAGTGTTAAAATACTTACAAATATACTCTATTTTCAAATACAATAGAGTTTTATCATGATCTAAGAAATGAAAGGGTGTTACATTAAACAATAAAAGATACAATCGAGAAACATGTTCTCGCCAAGCATCCAGAGGTTGGGTCCTCCTTGACACAACACTCTCCAAGAGAGTCAAAACCCTAGACTTTAAAAGTGTCAATCTAAAGAAACTACCACTAATATATATAGATGACTAGGGGAAATAAAAAGTACAATAATGCCCAAATGCTACATAAATTAATCATAGCATGTGACGGCCGCATCATATCAACAAGTTACAGCCCGAAAAACGACCTTGTCCTCAAGGTCGAGGGCCAAAGGGGTCGCCAGACAGCGTCAGCGGATTCAATTCCCTGGAGTCAGGATCAGTATCATTAGCTCTCAGCAATACACATAGGTTCCTGAGAGGGCAGACATGGGTGGGCGAGAACGGTTGCTGGCAGCGAAAGAAAAGGCCCTTGCGGTGAAGCTCTTCTTGTTGTTGGTAAGACAGATGATGAGGCCGTCGGGGGGGGGGGGGGGGGGTGGGGGCCATGGAGCTGATGAATGCGGAGGCGGAGTCAGAAACTGGGGCCCAGGTGGGGGCGAGGGTCCACAGGCAGAATAGGTGGCAGTAGTGGCCGCGGCGGAAGAGGTGGCGGTAGTGGCCACGACAGTGGGGGCGACCATGTCGAGGAGGATGGTGGGGCTGGGTAGAGTTCCTCGTAGAGATACTTAGCATATTTCATTGCGCGGGAAAGAGTAGTCGGGTTGCGAGCCCAAAGGCGCGCACCGAGGTGGGGGTGCAGATCCGTCAAAAAATAGCCCAAGTAGTAGTTGGGGGCCGGGTCAGGAACATACGTAGCGACATCGATGAATTCGTCGATGTAGGTTGCCACAAAGTCAGACTGACAAACAGAGTTGAGGCGCTCAAAGGCATTACCCGCTTGGCAGCTGTTGTAGTGGCGAAGGAGGTCCTCCTTCAATGTGGGCCAAGAAATGTCAGGTACCTGCTGGCGCATCCAACGCACCCAATGGAGCACCGAGCCCTTCATATAGATAGTGGCGAGTGGGATCTTTTGGTCGGCGGGGTGGCCTGCAGGTCGAAGAACTGCTCGGTGCGGACGATCCACCCGAGAGGGTCAGTGATGTCGAACACCGGAATCTCAATCCGCTGGAAGTGGGTCAGAGCACTGTCTGATGTGGGGTGCAAAAATCCTATATGGTCGGGAACGGTTTGAATTGGTGGCAGTGGAGGATAGGTCGAAGGGCGATTAACTGCCGAGGTAAGTACTTGAAGGAGGATCGTGAGGTCCTCCAGCTGGGCTTCAATGTGATCCATGCGTTGAGAGTCTGAGATTGTTGTTGTGGAGGTATTCTCGTCGGCGTGGAGGGCCATGGACAAAGTCTTGGGCATGAATCGCGGCTAGGAGGAGCGGCAAGGACCGCCGGAAGGCAGCAAAAGTTGTAGGAGGGTGGCCGGACACGGTGAAAGGCAGCGAGAAGGATACGCGGCCGCTGGAAGGCCGCCGAAGGCGTAGGAGGGCTTCTGTAAAGCGGGTGAATAAGCAGGAGGCCGTTGAAAGTTGGTGTAAATGTTCGGAGTGACTGGACGGAGCAGGACAGTGGCATAGCAGGGTGGAGAAGGTGCCAATGAAGGTTGACCACAGTGGGCACGACGGAAATTTGGTTGAACGCAGTTGGCGACGTTGGAAAGGCTGGTGCAGTCGGCAGGGAAGAGGATCGGGCCGCAGAGTCACGTGCGCAGCGCGCGGAATAGTGAGACGGGGTCGACTGCGGAGGCGGAATTAGGGCGATGCGAGCGACAGAAGGAGCTGGTGGATCGAGCAGGAGCGTCTGGATCTAGATCGACAGCGGGCGGCGCGTCTTGTTCTTGATCGCGGGATCGACAGCGGCGATACCTCACTCGTGGAACACTAATCGATGACGGAATCGGTAGAGGGCGAAGCGTCTGGATCGGGATCGACAGGTGGTGGAATTAGGGCTCGTTAGAACCCTAATAGATGACAAGTCGGACCAGTTGATACAATAGAGTTGTATCAAGATCGAAGAAATGAAAGGGCGTTACATTAAATAATAAAAGATACAATTGAGAAACAAGTTCTCGTCAAGCATCCGGAGGCTGGGTCCTCCTTGACACTCCACTTTTCAAGAGAGTCAAAACCCTAGACTTCAAAAGTGTCCATCTAAAGAAACTACCACGTGTATATATAGATGAGTAGGGAAAATACAAAGTACAATAATACACATTGGCTACATAAACTAATAATAACATGTGGCGGCCGCATCGTATCATTTTCCTTTATAAACTAAGGTAAGCATCCTTCAATGCATCATAGTCTGCTCAGTTGGTGAGCAGACTCTGCAGAAGCGAGTCTTATCTAGGAGGTTGGGGGATCAAGTCCCCGCCTCAACAACCCACCACGTGGCGCCCAACTATGGATCCATCAAGTGAGCAGCCTGGGTCCCGCATTGGAGACGGGTTGGGGTGTATGGCCCGCGGGCCTGGTGCGACCGACTATGGATCCTGGATGAGATAGCCCTGCGAGCAGCTCGGGTCGTATCATAAAAGTGCACTTTTATGATACGACCCGAGCTGCTCGCAGGGCTATCTCACCAAGGATCCATAGTCGGTCGCACCAGAACTTTTAATTGCTTGATTGCTTGCTTCTTCGATGGTTACAAACAAGAGGTCCTCCTTATATAGGCCCCCGAAAAATTTCCCTCTGAAAGATGGAAGGATCTAGATTATCTTCTTTTCTTTACTATTCTGCCACTCTCTTGTATGCATATCTTTCATGAATTCTCTAGTCTCTTCTCTAGAATGTTCTCATGAGATCATTCTAGAGTGCTTCTACATTTCTCTTATATTCTATGTACAAATACTGTCGAAGCTCCTAGAGTTCTTTAGAAATTTGTCATGCATGAAGTGGTTGTGACAAGCCACTTAAAAGCAACACCAAAACATGGACTGCATTTAGCGGTTTGCCCGCAATTATGCGGGCTGTTTCGCCATGTGAAAATGATTTCCCGGGAGAAGGATTGCATGTATGAGAATGATTTCACGAGAGAAGGCAGGCTCGTGTGCGAATGAATTCACGGGAGAAAACAGGGAAAGTTTCATGCAAAGTCTTTTTTCATTTCTTCTTCTTTTTTGTCCTGTTTTAAAGAGGTTTTTGATTTTTTTTCAATCTTCTGTTCATAGCACCAAACAACTTCTAATGAAGGTTAAATATGCGTATGATTAAAATTAAGGTTGAGGCTTGAAAGAGAAGTGAGAGAGGAAACAAGATTTGACCTTACCAAATCAACAAATTACGCCTCCGACTAATCTAGAGCAACTAAATATACAACCTAGTTAATTAAGTCATAGGGAATACACCACTATAACTTCTTCAGTACATAAAAAATAGAGGATAATAAAAACGTGAAACAAGTGCGTTATATAAAAGGAAAATGTTCGGCATGATGAAAAAAAATGAAATGCACGCATAAAATAAACTTTGGCACTGCAAACGTCAGTTATAGAGCAAAAGAAATTATAATATTTCTAATGAATGAAAGTTGAAGTGAAAAAAGTCATGCAGGAAACTTCTGTGATGCTTAATACAGCTAGCGTTTTCACTTAATTTTTAGCTTCAGCACATGATTAGGAGATCAAGTTTGCATCTAAGATAGGAATTTTCGTTCAACTAGGAGAAGCCATGTGAAATGGATTCTGGATATCTAAATACAAGGAGGAATAAATTCGGTAACAATGATATCAACAAGGTGATTGAAGAAATTCATGACAAAGAAGTCCAGAACAAAATAGTGAATTTATGGACCGAACTAAGAGAAATCAGTCCGGGGTAACTTTACAAAGTAGGCAAGGAAACCCAAGAATAACTACATTGAAGAGAAGCTTCCAAAGAGAATTGTCCCCAAGGATGGATGGACAAGAAGAGCACGTCAACCCCCCTACCCAGAAGGATGGATGGTGTGTATCTATCAGGGAATGGCTGTAGTATAGGCTCATAACTTAATTTGGCAAACAACAAAAGAAGAAAATGGAAGAACGATTTAAAATAGCTGGAAGGGGTATCAAATTGATCTAAAAGGACTCTACTATTTGGAGAATGCGTAACCAGATGGAACCCTAGAAAATTCACTTAACAGAGGCTGCTAGCAATGGAATATATAATCATTATTAAAGTTTTTTTAAAAAAAATTTGTGCGACAATAGTAATCTTAGAAGTAACATAGTGGACGAGAATGAAACTGTTGTTTCTTTCAATGCATTCAGGAGTTCTAAATTGTCTTCATTATAGACCAAAGGTACACACTGGCAGTCGGACGTACTGTCAAGTAAAAGGGCACTGCTGGGGCCAAACACTAACATAGCATGAACGAAAGAACATTACAATCACAAAGACGCGGGTTATCTGAGGACGCCGACGGAACAAACGATACTGGACTCAAATTAATCATCTAGATATCAAAATTTTCCCAATTTCATACTGTTACATTTTAATAAACAGACAAATACGATTGCAGCAGCTCATCAAAAAGAATTTAATAGTACACGCGTTAGACGGTGGGGACAACAAATGACACAAGGTCAAAGAGATGCTCATAATGCAAGAAGATGTCATCTCAGAAACTTCAGCAACTTTCCTTGACCACTATTCCTAACATCTCAGGCAACGCTTCCCCTTCGAACGGTCATCTTCTCTGTTATCTCCAAAATGTGCCAAAATAAATTAATCACACAAACATCCAAATCGACATACATTTATATGCAGGTCAATTGGTTAATCACATATCCAATCTGCATCATCCCTTTGCAATGATGTAGCCAACCAGTAAAACTTTCCCAATTTCCCCACTAACCAACATGAGGCATCCACCTTAACAGACATGCATATATCATCCTTAGTTTCCTTTAATTTGACCTTATTTATTTTATAGCAAATCACAAACGGGTAGGAATATATGTAGGAAAAAAGGACGTGTGCTCATACACAAAAACACATTAACACCAGATTTAATTGACCTCTACACTGCAGTAACAACAAAATGACGCATGTTCAGACAGCACAAACACTCATATAATCATGCATTCCCATTCACTTCTATTGGAGTAACTTTAGATGATAAACCTCCTTCCTTCTATCAAAGACTCTACTTGTCGTGAACGTGGTTTAATATATCATCGAATTGGATCACTTCTGTCCACACTAGGGACATGACTAAGATAATTACAAATGTTTGAATATGACACGGGAAATGAAATTGAAAATCATATGCAAGAAATTTCGGGATTGACTTCTTATTTGGTTAATAAGATAATGCATATACTCAGTGTAAGCAACCCTTTCATTAAAATATGTACGCAACTGGCAAGCCGTTCAGATATAGGGGACTACAGACCACTTACTAAAGAAAGATCTACGACAAATCTATGGCACACGTTGCCAACAGCATCAAAAGTAGTAGCAATCCTGATGGGTGGAGATGATTTCATGGATGTACATGAAAGAGATACTGATTCAGTCTAACACAGAGGAGAAGGAGGCACTAGCGGAGGACCACTGGGGCCGGGGACTCGTCATGCAAGGTAGGGGAAGACCGATGGAGAATGTGGGAACGTGGAATCAAGGTTGGGGACCACCTCCAGATTTTCTGGAGGTGCGGGCACCGCAGCAACACCGCCCGCCAGTGTAGCCCCGACTAACGAGGATGCAGTTTCCCAAGTACAAAAACGGAGATCCACTGGAATGGATCGAGAGGGTCGAATGTTTTTTGAGTACCAGAAGCTTCCCAAGCACCAGTGGGTGCGCATAGCTTCTTTTCACATTGAAGGGGATTCCTATCAGTGACTGAGCTGGTGGAGGAAGAAGGGACCCTACCCCACATGGGAGGAATTCTGCGATGGGCTCCTTGCGAGGTTTGGACCAACCGAATATAAGGACTTCGACATGATGCTGAATAAGTTGAGACAGACAGGGACCGTCAATGAGTATAGAAAAGAGTTTGAGAGATTAGCTAACCGGGTGCAGTCGACAGAGAAGGCGCTCCTAGGATGCTTTATGGACGGACTCAAGGAGGAAATCAGCGATGAGGTGCAGACATTTTAGCCCAAGAGCATAGCACAGACCATCGGGATGACACAGTTACAGGAGGAGAAACTGGGAAGACGCAAGACGACCGCAATCTACGGTTGGGGCAGCAAGGAAGGAGAACAGGGAACGACCAAAGGAACCAGCAGCTCATCCTTCTGGAAGGAGGTAACGGTGAAGCGATTGTCATGGTAGGAGATGCAGGATCGGCGGACCAAGGGGTTGTGCTACACTTGCGACGAGCAATTTGTTTCCAGACACAAGTATAAGGTGGTTCAAGTTTACATGCTGCTAGAGGAGGAGGAACCCGAGGAATGTTCGGCCAAGGAGAGGGAGGTTCTCGATTTGGAAGAGATTGAAATATCTGTTCATGCTTTAGAGGGGGGGGGGGAGAGAGCAACCCTCCACAATGAAGATGACAGGGAAGGTGGCAGATCAAAAGGTTTCCATATTAGTGGATAGTGAGAGCACCCACAACTTCAACACTGAGGTCGCCAAGAAATTAGTCATCGCACTGACGGAGGACAAGGTGTTCAAGATGCTCGTAACAGACGGAAATCTCCTATAGTGCACTGGGCAGTGAGAAAGGTGCCACTCACAATACAGGGATTCAGGTGTTATGTGGACTTGTATATACTGTCGGTCCGGGGATCAGATCTCGTGTTGGGAGTGCAGTGGTTGAAGCAGCTGAAATTAGTTACGAACGATTGGGAGAACATGACCATGGAGTTCACACATCAGGGGAAGAAGCACAAGCTGCAAAGCAATACGGGCCCTTGGGTGAATGAAGTCATTTTCTTATCTCTGGGAAATGGGTTGAGCGGGACTACCCCATGGCCTGGGTCCTGACCGGCGGAGACTCGGGGGAGCAGAAGGAAGGGATTCCAAAAAAGTTGCACGAAGTCTTAGGAAGATTCGAGGAAGTCTTTGAGACACCATAGGGGTTGCCACCACCGCGCGCATGCGATCATCAGATCATAATCAAGGAGGGTGTAGAGCCCATCAGTGTTCGGACATACAAGTATCCCCACATACAGAAGGAGGAAATTGAGAGATGCATCCGAGAAATGTTGCAGGAAGGGACCATTTGACACAGCACGAGTCTTTTTTCTTCCCCGGTCCTATTAGTGGAAAAAAGGAAGGAACATGGAGATTCTGCATAGATTACAGAGCTCTAAACAGGGTCACAGTTAAAGACATTCCCGATTCCGGTCATCAACGAGCTTTTGGATGAATTGCATTGAGCCCAGTATTTCACAAAACTGGACTTGCGGTCAGGGTGCCATCAAATCCGCATGCAAGAGGGGGACGTAGAAAAAACAGCTTTTCGAACACATGAGGGGCACTACGAATTCCTTGTGATGCCTTTCGGGTTAACAAATGCGTCAGATACCTTTCAAGCGGTCATGAACGAAACATTGAGGCCGTGGTTGCGGAAGTTTGTGCTTCTCTTCTTCGATGACATCCTCATCTACAGTCCGAGTTTGGAGGCACATATGAAGCACCTGCTGATGGTACTGCGAGTTCTCAAGAGCAGAGATGGTACGTGAAGAGGTCGAAGTGCTCTTTCGGACAACAAGAGGTGGAGTATTTGGGTCACCTGGTGAATAGAGAAAGGGTTTGACTGGGCCCAAGGAAGATTCAGAGCATGACGGAGTGGCCCACGCCGACCAACATCAAGATGTTGCGAGGATTTTTGGGACTAACGGGCTACTACAGGAAGTTTGTGATGGACTACGGGAAGATCATTAAGCCGCTGACGGCATTACTCCAGAAGGGGATGTTTGATTGGGGAGGGGATACAGAGTTAACATTCCAAGCACTGAATGTGGCAATGGTGACGACTCCGGTGCTAGCATTACCAAATTTTGCCAAGTAGTTTGTAGTGGAAACTGATGCGTCGGGGGCCGGTCTGGGGGCGATGCTGATGCAGGAAGGAAGATCGCTAGCGTACTCTTGCAAGGCGATTCAGGGAAAGACGTTAGGGCTTTCGGTTTATTAAAAAAAATGTTGGCAATCTTGCATGCGGGGGGGAAATGACGGCCATATCTCATCGGAAGTCACTTCAAAATACGAACCGACCAACAAAGTTTAAAGTACTTCCTGGAGTAGCGGGTCTCGTCATTAGAGCAGTAAAAATGGGTGACAAAGATGCTGGGGTATGACTATGAGATCGAATACCGCAAGGGAAGGGAGAATAAGGTCGTCGATTCCCTTTCGCGTTTGCCTCTGACAAGTTCTATTTTCGTTATTTCAGCGCCTGTCATGGGCATAGTGGAGGAGGCCCACCGGGATGTGTTAGCCAATGAGGAGCTAAGCCAAATCTTGGCAAATATTACCGAAGGTAGAGGGATGGAGGCGGGCTACCATGCCATTAATGACCATTTATATTACAAAGGATGCTTGATGGTGGCACCTGGATCCCCATTAAGGCAGCAGTTACTTCATGAGTTTCACGGCACCCCCCAGCGGCGGGCACTCCGGGATGCTGTGAACCTATCAACGGATCAAGCAGAATGTGTATTGGAGGGTATTAAAGGAGTACGTCATCAAGGTTGTCAAGATCGAGATCCTAGATGTGATTGTTTTGAGGTTGGATCGGATCGGATCGTAGGATCGGATCGAGGATCGCAAGATCCTACAACATTCATAAGTTAAGACAAAAAAATACAATTGAATTTTGTATCATTAAATTACATGTTCAATTAATAAAAAAATCAATAAATTGAGTACAGACCTCCATCATTTCTGATCGTAACACCGTGTTCACTAGCAGGTTTTGGAAGGAACTCTTCTGTCTCACCGGGAAAACCTTACGCATGAGTACAACCTTCCATCCCCAGACGGACGGAAAGACAGAGGCTCTAAATAGAAGCGTGGAGACATATTTGAGGTGCTTCATTGCGGGTAAGCCACTCCAGTGGAGTAAATGACTTCAATGGGCGAAGTACTGGTACAATATGGCGTACAAATTCAAACGGCGGCAAAGATGACACCGTTCGAGAGCTTGTATGGGAGAGCACCACCGACACTTCGGAATTATGAGAAAGGATGCAAACAAACACCGGCGAGAACAAAGTTTCGAGGTAGGGAGTGGGTGTACCTTAAGTTACAACCATACCGACAGCTGTCCATGGCAGGAGTGAAGAACCAGAAGTTTACACCCCGCTACCACGGGCCCTTCCAACTCCTCAGTAAGGTGAGGACCGTGGCGTACACCCTGGAACTCCTAGCGGGCTCCCGGATTCACCCAACCTTTCATGTGTCGCTACTCAAAAGGGCTGCGCAAGGGGGTGTTCCAAATGCTAGTCCATTGTCAGATTTGACAGAACTGGGAAAAGTTCGGCCAATACTGGAAAAGGTTCTTGAAGCGAGGATTAAGACTGCAGGGGAAGTCCATCGTACGACTGTTTATCCACAAAAAGGGTGTGGGGGAGTCCGAACGAACTTGGATGGACTACGACGAGCTTAAGGAGAAATATCCCGAGTTTCAGCTTGAGGACAAACAATTTTTTGAAGACGGCGGGAATGTTATGACTCGGAGCCGGTTCGGAGCAGCTTATCATCGGAAAGGGCCGAAGATTTTGGAGACTGAACCCACTGGTTCAATCTCTCCATCCTCCTAAGTGAATCAAGCGGGCCCGGCCGGTCTACGGCTGGGTATATGGGGGTGCGGCAGCACTCCTAGGGCATCGAAGAAGATTAATCACAGCTATTTTTCCTGTTTTTTTTCGTAGGAGTAGCATAATCTATCACAGAGATACTTCAGAGCCATGACCTCGGTTGTCTAAGCGGGGCGTGCTCAAGAGAGAGCTTCCAAGATCTCTTTTAGGGTTAGGTAAAATAGACTTTCTTCATTCATACCAATATAAGACTCATTGAGTCCTTTAAATAGGACTTACAATCAACACAAAAAGGAAAGAGCGACAAAAGAAATAACGATAGACTTGAACATGCGACTAAAAAGAATATCTCATAAATACACGACATAAATAACGACGACATATAAAGACATGAATCTACGACAGAATAAATGCATATTAAGAAATAATTAATACTAAATAACGCCATAAAAGGACCCGTAACATCTTCATCCTTCAAATCGAGCTTGTTCTCAAGCTCGAACAAGGCTTGTACTCCATGATCGCCTAGCTCTTTGATTTCGCGCCAAAACAATTATCGGTATCGTGCTGCTACAGCGGAGACTGAGGTAGAAACGATAGTTATGAACAAGCAGAACAACGGTAGCTCGGTTGAAGAGCAAGCATTGTTAGGCAGAAATGGCGGCGCCGACCTGGGACCGGCCAGCTGAAGGAAGGGATCCAGGGGGGCCGGTAAAGCAGGGGCCAGCATGAGCGGGGCAAGAGGAAGCGAAGAGATAGCCGGAGGAACCGGCAGAGCAAGGGTCGGTGGAGCAGGTGTCTGTGGGAGAAGCGGTGGCAAGTCGTCGGCTAGCGAAGAAGGCAGTTGCACAAGGAGAAGTGGCGGCGGTGCAGGTGGAAACTGTGGAAGAATAACGGCTATCAAATCATCAAATTTGTGTAGGAGTGCGGTCATGTCATCCCGATGACGAGCTTCGGCGTTCTGAAGACAAATTTCCAGGGAGGTCATAAATTCTTGTAACATCGAACTGATGGCTGTCATATCTGTGGAACTAAATTTTCCGCACGTGATAATTAATTGATGTGATGGGCTCGAGAAATCAATTCGCTTGACTATGAATGGATAATAATGGTAATTTCCAGGCCCCCATGATTTACGACCCAATTTAGAAATAAAATAACTCTCCTGAATGACACGCATGAGAATCACCCAAATCAAGGAGTTACAGCGTGGATTACACGCACAGGTGCGGGGCTCGACGCATGCGTCGATACTGAATGCGACAGGGATGTTGTCGACGGCGACGGGAGTGGAAAATGAGCCCGGCTTGGCCAAAGCTTGCGTCTAGATCGCCGCTGAGATGTCGCGTCCACTTCGACGAGGAACGTCGATCGCAGAGGTTGTCGGCTAGAGGCGTGCGTCGATAGGGATGGACGCCGTCGCTAGAAGGAGCGCAATCAGCGGGGAGACAGTAGGATTGATTGTAGTCGTGCGCCGCTAGAGTGCGGAGAACTCAGCGGACATGTGCGTCAAGGAAGACTGTGGGCGCAGGAGATTCGCGGGTGACTACGGGTTGCAGCAGAAGATATCGCACGGGAGACGTCGTTGGCGAGCATCATGCGAAAGATAACACGGGAGGCTCTGCGTCTGTGCTGTTGGAGCAGTGGCTAAATGAACCGGGCCGCAATATCGCGCTAAAGGTTGCAGCGGCGAGGAGGGCCCAGGCGGATAGTCAACTCATTGCGGAGGTTTCCGAAAGGCCCGACGAGGGTTTACGATCTTTGTCGATGGTTACGGTGCGAACACAGGAAATGGAGAAATGATGGGCTATGATACCAAGTTGTTATGAGTCTACTTGGATGTTGTCGGAGGAGTGGCCAGAGGTGGAGATGACGGTGGCGGATATACTACGGAGCCTTGACTGTGGCTGTCTAAGCGGGGTGTGCTCGAGAGAGAGCTTCCAAAATCTCTTTTAGGGTTGGGAAAATAGACTTTCTTCATTCATACCAATATAAGACTCATTGGGTCCTTTAAATAGGACTAACAATCAACAAAAAAAGAAAAGAGCGACGAAAGAAATAACGACAGACTTGGACATGCGACTAAAAAAGATACCTCATAAAGACACGACATAAATAACGATGACATATAAGGACTCAAAGACATAATAAATGCATATTATGAAATAATTAATACTAAATAACGTCATAAAAGGACCCGTAACACGCTCCTTGCATGAAGAAAATGTCCTGAAAAAGGCTTACCCAAAAGCATTTTCAAAAAGTAGGCTGCAGGGAAATGATTGTATCCGATCTAAAGAAGACGAAATGATGGCAGGTCAATAGCTTTAGATCGTTAGATGGATGTAGTAGTTGATAATGGTTGGGTTGTTCCATACAAATCATTGTGTTACGTTCCCGGGATTGCGAACGTGTAAACGGTCGGTGGAGAGGGAAGTCCCGGAGGAGGGAGGAAGAGCCTTTCTTCAATCCCTTGGGCGCAATGGTGGAGATGCGGAGGAGGAGCTCCTCACGGCGGGATACGGTGCGATGTGACGGGAAGGAGCGGCGGGGATAGGGCAGCGCGGGTTCGGACCGAGCGGGCGAGAGGGGAATATCGGCGAGAGAGAGAATTAAGAGAGAGAGAGGAGATTTTGATTTAATTTCTTCTTCCATTCCAAACCACAAACCCCCACCTGTAAAGTGGATAAAATCTGGTTCACCCAAAATACTAAAATGCCCTCCTCATAAGGCTTAAAACATGAGGATCATAATACTTAAATGGAAATAAAATAACGATGATAAGGCGCGGTGGTCTAGGCACGAGGCTCGCGGCGCTTGTACGTCATGCCCAAACGAGGATCGATAACATCTCCCTGCTCGACATCGAGCTTGTCCTCAAGCTTGTGTGGTGGTGGCGGTGGTAATGGGACCAAGGGTGCTGCGGGAGGGTCTCCCACGAACGGCTTCAGTTGCGATACGTGAAAGACATCGTGGATCTGCACGTCGTTGTCGAGTCGGAGACAGTAAGCCACGTCCTCTATGCGGTGGAGAATCTCGAAGGGTCCAAATAATTTAGGCCTCAGCTTCTGGCATGCTCCCTTAGAGACGGTGGCCTGATGGTAGGGCCAGCGTTTGAGCCAAACCAAATCCCCGAGAGCAAAGAATAATTCGCGGTGGCTGCAATTGTAGTTGGTCTCCATCCGTGTTTGGGCCTGAAGTAGACGAGCCCGGGCGAGGCACAAGACCTCATCACGCGTGCGAAGCTCGGTGTCGACAGCGGTGGAGCGAGCCGCGCCAGCAACATAAGAGAGAAGGGGTGGATCCCGACCGTATATAAGGTGGAAAGGAGTGGTCTGGAGGGCGGTGTAGTAGGACGTGTTGTAACAGTACTCCACCCATGGTAACCAGTGGGCCCAGTCCTTCAGCCGGTCCCCCGTGAGGCAACGCAAGTACATCTCGAATGTCTTGTTCACCACCTCAGTCTGACCGTCTGACTGCGGGTGTTAGGCTGAAGAAAGTGTCAGCTTTGTGCCACATAGGTCAAACAACTCCTGTCAAAATTGAGATGTGAAAACCTTGTCGCGGTCAGAAACGATGCTCTCTGGAACCCCGTGATGACGAAACACACAATCGAAGAAAACACAGGCCACTGTGGGACCTGTGATGGGGAGGCTCATGGAAATGAAATGGGCCCCTATGGAGAAGGGGTCGACCACCACAAAAATGACAGAATATCCTTGGGAAGAAGGCAGACCCTCGATGAAATCCATGGAGATATCGGCCCTTATCTGTGTCGGCACTGGAATAGGCTGTAGTAGACCGAATGGAGAGAGAGACTCGGTCTTGCTGCGCTGACAGATGACGCATGCTGCAAGGTGAGACTGAATACTGCGCTTGAGTCCCGGCCAGAAGAACTCGGTGCGTAGGCGCTGAAGGGTCTTGTGGACGCCTTCGTGAGTATGGTCGTGGACGACTGCTAAGATGTCGACGACCAATGGAGAAGTGGCCGGTAAGTAAAAGCTACCCAAGTAGAGAATGAGGTCGTTGCTAACTGTCTAACATGGTGGAAGGCACCCCTCCTGGATGCGGCGTCAAAGCTCGTTGAGGGCGGGTGTGTCGTTGATCTCCTGAAGGAGGCGAGGAAGAACCAAGGAGGACGGCTCAGACACAGCATAGAGAGAGGCCTCCGGCGAGTCGCGGCGAGAAAAAGACAGCCGCACGATTCAAGTGGCCGACCTTGTATTCCACTCTGAAATCGTAGCCCAAGAGGCGGCTCACCCAGCGTTGTTGTGGCACCGTCGTCAATCGCTGCTCCAACAAGTACTTTAGGCTGAAGTGTTCAGCACGGATCAAGAAGGTACGGCCCCATAAATAGGGACGCCAGTGATGGACGGCCTTCGCCAGGCCGATAAGCTCCTGCTCATAAGCGGGAGGCTTCCGGTGGTGGAGAGCCGTCTTGCGGCTGAAATAAGCTATCGGGTGGCATCCATGCTGAAGTACCGCGTCACAACCATGCTCCGACGCATCGCATTCCACCTGGAACTCCGTCCTAAAATCTGGTAGTTGGAGGACCGGGGCTGAGACCAAGGCCTGCTGTAGTGCTCGAAATGCCTCCAAGGCGGTGGCGTCCCATGTAAAACACTGACATCGTAGAAGAGATAACAAGGGGGCGGCAATGACGGAGTAGCCCTGAATGAAACGCAGGTAATAGCCAGTTAACCCCAGGAAGCCGCGCAGCTCACGCTGCGACTGAGGAGCGGGCCAGTCGAGGACCCCCTGAATCTTAGCCGGATCGGCTGAGAAGCCCCAGTGATCGACGATATGCCACAAGTAGGTGACTTTGTCGGTGCCGAAAGAACACTTGGACTCCTTCAGGTAAGGCTGATGAGCTCGTACGAGCTGGAGAACCTGCTTGAGGTGTTCGAGGTGCGTCTCCCATGTTTTGTTGTAGACCAAGATATCATCGAAGAAAACAAGCACACAACGACGAAGAAGAGTGTGAAATACCTCATTCATGAGGGCCTGAAAGGTAGACGGGGCGTTGGTGAGCCCAAAAGGAATCACAAGAAACTCAAAGTGGCCATGATGTGTGCGGAAAGCGGTCTTCTCCACGTCCGTCGAAAACATGCAGACCTGGTGGTACCCCGAGCGAAGATCCAACTTGGAGAAATAGTGTGCCCCATGCAACTCATCCAACAACTCTTCAATCACTGGAATAGGAAACTTGTCTTTCACTGTTTGCGCATTCAAGGCCCGGTAATCCACGCAGAAGCGCCAAGAGCCGTCCTTCTTATGGACCAACAGGACCGATGAGGAGAAGGGGAGACACTATGGCAAATGATCCCTTGCCGAAGCATCTCGGTACACTGGCGCTCAATCTCATCCTTTTGGAGGAAGGGATAGCGGTAAGGGCGGACGACCACCGGGGCCGTGTTCGTAAGAAGGCATACGGTGATCCTGGCGGCGCGAGGGAGGGAGCCCATTCGGCGCGGCCATGGTGTCGTTGTACTCTCGAAGAAGAGTAGAGAGGCCCGGCTGCTCGGAATAATCAGGCTGGAAGGAGAAGGCGTGACCAACATCCCCCGTCGGATGGCCGTGCTACACTGTCCACGAAGGCCCCTGTCCCCAGGTCATCGTCAGGGCGTCCAAATCCCACAGAATCGGTCCAAGAGTGCGCAACCATCGCGTTCCCAAAACTGCCTCAAACCCCCGCAGGGCTATAACAAAGAAGTCCACCCGAGAGTGAAAGTCACCCACAATGATCGGAACATCCCGGCAAACCCCGGTGTAGACCATCGCCGAACCATTCGGCACGACAACACGCAAGCGACTGCGAGTAGTAACTGGTAGCTGAAGTCGCTGAGCCGTGAGGTCACTGACGAAGTTTTGTGTACTGCCGGTATCCATGAGGGCAAGGAGTTGGTGTCCCGCCACGGAAATGGCCATCTGAACTGTGTCCCCGGAATGTGGCCCCGACATGGCATTGACAGAGATGGCGGGGTGTCCTGGCTCGTCATCCCTGGCATCGTCGTCGGAGGGGTCGTCGACCTCTAGCCAAAAGAGGCGTTTACATCTATGCCCCTTGGTGTAGGGCTCATCACAATTGAAACAGAGCCCCTTTGCACGACATTCGCCCATCTGCTGAGTGGACAAGCGTCGAATGTGTGTAGGTCGCTCCCCTTCTTTGGTTCGCGTCGCGCCTCCCCCTGGTGGCGGCTGAGCATGATTGGGGTGTCGGAAAGAGGTGTTGCTATTCCGACGACCCATGTGAGGACGGTCCAGCAATATGCGCTGCTCGCAGATACGCGCGAGACTCATGGCGTTAGTGAGGTTCGGCGGGCTCTGGAACTCCACGTCCATGCGGAGGCGCTCATGTAGCCCTGCAATAAAGAAAGCCACCTGGTGCGCCGCTGGTACTGGCAAGGAGCGAGCAAGGAGCACCTGAAACTACTCCAAGTAATCGTCAATAGAACCCAACTGCTTCAGAAAAATCAAGTCACTGATGGGGTTGGAGCGGAGTGGGGGCCGAAGCGAAGGCTGCACTGAGTCTTGAAGTCATCCCAAGTAAGGAGGGGCTTCTCCCGGTGGAGCTAGGAGAACCACAATTGTGCGGAGCCCATCAATTGGAAAGAGGGGACGCCCAACCAATCTTCCCACGGGGTACACCGTGCCGCAAATAACTGCTCACAACGAGTCAACCAAGTAAAGAGATTCCCGTGGCCCTCGAAGATAGAAGAGTCCACCTTAACAAACTGTGGCATTATAGAATAGTCAGAGTGACATTGAAGCTTGGTCTGTAGAGGGTGGTGTTATTGCTCGGGAACCGATGGAGAGGAGGCGGAGGCCGTCCCACTAGGTGGAGGCATGTCGGTTGGTCGGATCGCGGTGAGGAGAGCTTGGTGGTTGTACGCCATCATGGACTTGAACGATTCCAAAATTTGGGCCAACGTTGGGCAGGTGTTGGTGTCATCCGCCATGGAGAGAGATAATCGAGGTGGAGAAAAAACTGGGAGGGGAAGTAGACCGGTGGATGAGGTGAGTACAGAACCTCCGCCAAGCGAGATACATGGAGAATGGGGGCGGACCGCAAAAAACTGGCGGGATTCGGCGGCACGGGGCGGCTGTCGTCCGAATCTGGTGCAGGAAGCTCGGGAAGGCGCGGCTCAGGTCGGTACTACCCGGATCGGGGCGACGCTCGGCGTTTGAATGGAGCGGTGGCGGAGAGAATGTCGTCGGTCGGTGGAAGGACCTGTGGCTCTGATACCAAGATGTTATGTTCCCGGGATTGCGAACGTGTAATCGGCCGGTGGAGAGGGAAGTCACGGAGGAGGGAGGAAGAGTCTTTCTTTGATCCCTTGGGCGCAATGGTGGAGATGCGGAGGAGCTCCTCACGGCGGGATTTGGCGGCATGGTGCGATGCGACGGGAAGGAGCGGCGGAGCTAGGGCAGCGCAGGTTCGAACCGAGCGGGTGAGAGGGGAATATCGCGGAGAGAGAGAGAATTAAGAGAGAAAGAGAGAGGAGATTTTGATTTAATTTCTTCTTCAATTCCAAACCATAAACCCCCACCTATAAAGTGGATAAAATCCGGTTCACCCAAAATACTAAAATGCCCTCCTCATAAGGCTTAAAACATGAGGATCAAAATACTTAAATGGAAATAAAATAACGATGATAAGGTGCGGTGGTCTAGGCACGAGGCTCGCGGCGCTTGTACGTCCTGCCCCAACGAGGATCCGTAACACATTGTTTTGCTTAAGTATGACTATCACATTAACATTAAAATATGTAGTAGCATAAAAAACATATTATATAAGTATGTTTACAAAGAACCAAATCATACTTCAATTGAGGTTCGACCTACCCAAAACTATGATAAAATTAATCAATATATAGATGGCAAATGGATTTGTTCCCTAGAAGCATCATGGATATTTTTTCAATACTATATGGGTAGAATATATCCTTCAGTTGCAAGATTAAAAATACATCTACCTAACAAACATCAAGTCCAATTTCATTGCAATCGATCTGTTGAAGCAGTTTTAGCAAATGAATGAAACTCCCGCATTATGTTGACAGTGTTTTTCAAAACATACGTTGAGCAAAGAAAGTAATAGGTATTTGTATAAAGATTTTTCCAGATACTACAGATGGTTAATTTCACGAAAAAAAATGAAAACCAAGAAGCAAACATACAAAGATCATTAGTAAAATCTACTATGTACACCAAATGAAGGTAGAACTTTCAGCATGCCTTTTACACTCAGTTATTTACCATGATATTACTATATTGTGAATCATGCAGTGTGACTGGTTTATGGGATGAAAAGTATTCAAGTATGTTAGAAGATTATCCAAGCTCAAGTAATATTGCAAGATTTGGACCATAACATGAAATTCTCTATTATAGGAGATAATTAATTGTTTCTCTCAATTTAATATTTCACTAAAGAATATAACATGATGCCTTTCTTGATTAAGTACACCGTCTATCCTAACCCTTGAAGCATCACAAAAGCCTTAAATTTTATTGGAGAAATTAAGGAGTCTGAATATGAGAGATTCAACCTTTTTTTATTTCCCTAGTAGCTTTAACAACAACTTAGACCATACAATTCCAAATCCCCGTCAATGGGCTTAGGAAAAATAAGACTAATGAAAAATAGGTGATGCAGGTCCAGGAGTCCACCTGTCTGCCATCCCAGAGTCCACCTTGGAGTCCACCAAGGGGCCTTATCAGGGTCACAGCCCGTACACTCAAACTCATCCCCGATCCCACCACATGGTCGGTAGGTTATTGAGGCAGGGGTTCGATCCCCCGACCTCCTTGATAAATGTCCTTCGGCGGAAGGATTATCACCAACTGGTCACAGGTGGTCTTCTGGCGCTGCATCAATAGGCTTTACAAAAATGAACGTTCGTGACATAAAATTTTTAGTGGAGTCGTGGAGGTAAAATTGGAATGTTCCTGTAATATTATGTAATGTGGAGGTAAAATTGGAATGTTCCTGTAATATTATGTAATATTATAGAAGATCAATTGATATGTAAGTTGTAGATTTATGACAAAAGAACAATGAAGTAGATGAAAATTAGACAAATATAGTTAAATAAGGTACAACACCACAAGGACATCAGCACACATATGGAGGCATTGTCAGTAGAAAAAGTTAGACCAATAGTAACATACTAAAAGTTTATAGAAAATATTTGAGCAAAATAAAAAATCATTAGCGCATGTAGCCGTTGGCATGAATGAACAAAGGAAGGGGATGCATAAAGAAAACATCTAAAAATGTAATTAGAAAAAAAAAACAAGGATAACATTTAGTATGAGGATAAATAATTAAATCATAGGTAGCGAACTCAAGACATGGAATTAACACATTCGACAATAGGAAAAAAGAAACTAATACCCACTAAAGATTATTTACTACCATGGTTCCTTTCTCTATGACAATATCAAAACTCTCACTCTTGAATGGAAGATCAAGCATGTCAGCCTCAATCACTTGAATTCCTGAAGAGAGATGGCACAAGTTTGTTAAAATAAAGAAAACCTTGATATTCAGCACTCTCTACTTTCTTTTAGCTGCAAAACTTCTAGGTGTGGAGGCCGCGCACAGTAATACATGCGCTCTGATATTCTTCCCTCAAACTAGAGGTCTGCAGTACCTCTCACCACTGCCTAACCTAGTAGCGAAAATGAATATCTAATGGAATAATGCAGGTAGACCACACATAAATGTTTCTCTTTTTAAAAATGGCCGCAAGCTATAAAGTTGTGTTTTTTTGCAGGAATTTGAAGAAAGGAATTGGAATTGGGTTTCTCAATTCCAATTCTTTTGTTCGTTGGGCACTTTCTTAGAATAGAATTGGCCAAACCCCATAGGTTTTGGGTTTTTTAAAATCATTAAAGTAGCGGAGACATCTCCCAAAACCGATAAGGAGGCCGTTGCGCTAACGATAGAAGTCAGCAAACACGAATTGGATGATTGTTATGAACCGACACCGGACTCTGGGTTGCCCGCTCCCACGCATGGGACTCCTGGTTATCCCGCTCCGCGAAACCGGTCCACTTGGACTCTGGGACCCACCTGGGTTTTTCACCCGCTCCCGTTCTTAACAAGGCCGCGGCCCGTACACTCCAACCCGTCTCGGCAACCAGTTTAATTATCGCGGGAGGTTGAGGAGGGGATTTGATCCCCCGACCTCCTTGATAAGGAGCCTTCAACACGGCTATACCGTGGCAATTAAACTGGTTGCCGAGACGGGTTGGAGTATACGGGCCGCGGCCCTGTTAAGAACAGGAGCGGGTGAAAAACCCAGGTGGGTCCCAGAGTTCCAGTGGGCCGGTTTCGCGGAGCGGGATAACCCAAAGCCCCATGCGTGGGAACGGACAACCCAGAGTCCGGTGTTGATTCATAACAATGATCGAGGAAAGGTTTTCTCCTAGATAGGCTAGGGAGATAGAGGATAGGAGGAGTTTGCAATTCGGAGAACGATGCTAGGGGGATAGAGGCTTCCCTAAAGAATTAGAAAACTGAAGAAGAGAACCATCAATTGCAGAATTGGCGGTGGTGACCATGGAAGAAGGGCGGGCAGAAGCAAATGAATGAAACAAAGAAAAGTTGAAATTAGTCATGTATAATTTGTCAAATCGTTTCACTTTATCCCATTGTAGGAGTACTTTGGTGCTTGTGCTTTGTGCCCTGCTCATATATATGTAAAAGTAATGGACTTTGTTTAATCTAATGCATTATACTCTTCATTTCCACTAGGTAGCAAAATTGAAAACCCTAACCGTGCGTCTGCAGTAGCTCCTGTCTCGCTCCCCCGTCAATCGGCTTGTCACGCTCTCCCGTCGATCGGCTGGTCTCGTCGTCCGCTGTTTTGAGCGGTCCGTAGGTGCTTGCCTCCGCTCATCGATCGTTGAGGAGGGCGTCGCCACCGTCCTCTCGTGATGCTGCCGATGTTTATGTCGTTTGTACTACGATTCAGTCGATCCAGCTACTTCGTCGATCCTTATCTAAGCTCCGTTGTATGCATTGATCCAACCTGCTTTCGTCGATCCAGCCTGCTTATGCCAATCCAACCTGCACATGTTGACATCGATCGTGCTTCAGCCTGCTCCTGTTGACTTCGATCAAGCTTCATCCTGCTCCTGTTGACATTGATTCAGCTCCATTCCGCTCCTGTTGACGTCTTTGATCCATTAATGTTGCTATAGCGACAATGGAATCCATGTGCTTGGATTCGGTAGTGTGATTTATTTGTTTCTTCTTTGATTGTGTTTGGACCTTTCTTTGGTTGAGAACAAAGGGGATTCTTTTGCCTCCTTGCCGAGTGTGATTCACAGAAGAGTGACCCGTCGCGGACTCATGGCCACTCTGGCTCCATGAAGATCACCACTGTGTCTCTCGATAGTACAAACTATCTTGAATGGTCTCGTGTTGCTCTGCATGTGATACGTAACCACCAGATGTATGGTTACATAGATAGGACTGTCAAGGAACCTCCCAAAAACGATTCCTCTTGGAGACGATGAGACTAAGAAAATTTCATCGTTGTCTCATGGCTACTTCATACTATGTCATCCAAGGTTTATTGCAGCTACATGTTGATGGATTCTGCTTCTGAGATATGAACTCGAGTAAGGGAAACATACTCACAGATCGATAGTTCTACTCAAATTTATGAGCTTACATTTTGCATTTTGAAGTTGAGATAGGGATCTATGATTGTTGCTTCCTATTTTTCAGTATTTGAGCGGCTCTATCAGGAATTGGATTATTTCGAGCAGTTTACTCTTGTTTGTACTACTGATGCGGTAAAGTTACGGTACAAGGAAGAACATTTTTGCCTATATGTTTTCTTGACGGGTCTGAATATGCAGTCAGATATTGTTCGAACTCACATCCTCCACCGATCCCCTCTCCCTTCTCTTAGGGAAGCTTTTAAAATGGTCCATGGAGATGATGACCGTCAAAAGTCTCTTAGCTCGAATGTTCCTCTGGATCGCTCGGCTTTAGCTAGCATTGGTCATAACAACTCCAACACTATTGTCCCTACCTGTGATTTTTGTGGGCGAAGAGGACACACTAGGGAGGTGTGCTTCAAACTTCATCCTCATCTTGCTCCTGCTAGTTGATGTTGGTGTTTCTAAGGTGATCACAAAGCAATCAAGCAGTTAGTCTCACTGCCAACGCAATATGAGCTTATAGGGTCGCACATAACAATGTTTGGAGAAATTAGAGGAAAATTTGTGTTGACCCACACTCATGTGGGATATGATAAAGGGACCAAATCTATGATATAAAGAATACTAACAGGTTGCGTCGAGTGCGTACTGACGCACGTCGACTAGATGTCGACGCAACCAAGCTCAACGTCGAAGCAGTTCCTTTATCAACACAACATCGAGTTCTACTCGACGCAGGTACGTAGAATGTCGTCGAGTGTATCTCGACGTTGCGTCGAGTTCTTATCGATGCACGCCGAGTGCAAGTCGACGCATGTCGATGCATGTTGAGTTTTGGCGAATTTCTAAGGAGTCTTTTGTCTATTTAATATCTTGGGGTATAAATAGGCTTGGAAAAGAGTTTTCCATGTAACTGTCAGTGTGTACTTTTGAAACCGTCACTAACCCTAGATCTTGTCGTGACTTCATCTTGTCGCTGCCTCTCCTGAAGAAAACCTAGCAGTTTGTGGAAACGCAGAGGACATTCTTTTCTCCATCCCAAATCTTGTTGGACAAGGTTTTGGTGTTCTCCTCTGCTCGTGTGGATACATGTAGAACCGTAGATCTATTTTTGCGTAGACTCAGCCTTCTGGAGCATCTTGATTGAGTATTAACCCGATCCCTCTAAGGTATATTGCAATCCCTTTTTCAGTTTTACTTCTTGATCAACGTTTCATCGCAAGATCCAATTTCTATTTAGGGTTTTCTTGTACTCTATTCCGCTGCGCACATATGATGTGTTGTTCCACTCCTGTATAGAAAACCCAACAGTTGCAGTCGTGGTCGTGGTCGGGGACTCAGCCGTAGAGGACTTGGTAGAGAGGTGCTAGGTTGGCTAATGTTGTGTATGCTACTGAGGTTTATGATGATCCCACATATCCTTCTTCGGGATAATTTACAGCACGGGAATTGGATGTTCTCCATCACCTTCATTCTCAGCCTGACTTTGCTTTCAGTGCCTCCACCTCATTTGCTATTGCGATCCCTCCCAATGCGCACACTGCCACCACCGCTCATTTTGAACGGATCATTGATTCGGACGCCACTAATCATATGACTAGATCGTCCTCAGGTTTTGTCTCTTACACACCTTTGTCTGGCAAGGATAAGGTTATCTTTATTAATGACACATTATCCTCCATTGCGGACAAAGGACATATCTCATGCTTTCCTTCTATTTTTCTTGCCTCTATTCTTCATTTTCCCTCTTTTCCCCAAAATTTACTTTCTATAAGCAACATTACTAGATTGTACTACCTAGATACCCAGTTACGAAGTGGACAATTGGCAGTGGTAGGAACTATGGTAGCTTACTAACTTGTACTACCTAGATACCGAGTTACCATCTTATGCCCTCACGTCGACTATTGTCACTAATACAGATGTTCGACGATGACATCTTCTCCTCGGACATCCATCTTTTGTTTATCTTTACAAATTGTTTCCGGCTTTCTTGTCATTTATTAAAATAATATTTTGTGATGTTTGTGTTATGTCTAAGCATGTTCGGCATAGCTCTGTGCATTTATCTTCTCATAGTTACACACCTTTTTTTGTTATATATTCTGATGTTTGGGGTTCTTCCCATGTGGCTTCATTATTTGGTTTTCATTGGTTTATTATCTTTATTGTCTGTTTTTCAAGAACCACGTGAGCTTATTTGTTAAAGAAAAAGAGTGATGTGTTTTCTTGTTTTCAAAGTTTTCATAAGATGGTGCAGACCCAATTTGATGACAAAATTTATGTTCTTCGTAGTGACAATAGGGGGAATACGATAATCGTGGTGTGTTTGGCTCGTACCTCACCAATCATGGTATCTTGTATCAAATCAAATGTGTTCACACTTCCACACAAAACGGGATTATTGGACGACAGAATTAACGTCTCCCTCAGGTGGCACGTTGTCTTCTTCATACTATGCATCTTCCCAAATCCTATTGAGGTGATGTTGTCCTCACTACTTCTGATCTTATGAATCATCTTCCTTCACGTGTTTTAGATTATACTACTCTCATCGCTCGCCTCTCTTCTATGTTTGTTGTTCAGACCTCTCATCTGCCACCCTGTGTATTAGGGTGTTTGTTTTGTGCATGTTCATCAATCTCATAGGGACCAACTTGACCTTCGGGCACAACGTTGTATCTTTATTGGTTATTCTCTACCGCGAAAGGATACTGGTGTTACCACCCACCTTCCAGACACTTTTTTGTACCATGAATGTTACCTTTCGAGAGAAAGAACCTTATTATCCAGATTCGACTCATTCTCTTAGTCAGGGGAAGATGGGTGACACTGGTGATGATTCTCCTCTTCCTTTTATTTCATTCATCCACGCTCAGTATCCTATCCTTGTTCCTTCCATTCAGGTACCTTTGTCTCCCCTTATCCAAGTTCCTCTGCCTTCATCTTCGATTCTTCCTCCTTTGCATATATATCGCCGTCGCCAACTGGGGAAACAGGCTGCTAGCATTCCACCTCTACCAATGCCCGCTTCAGACTCGAATTCTGGTGATGATCCACTTGCTTTGCTGAAAGGTAAAGTTGTAAGTACTCAACATCCTATTTTCAATCATATTGTTTATCATCATCTTGCCCCAGGGCATCAGGCCTTTGTTTCTTCATTATCTTTGGTCTCCATTCCCAAGACGTGGCAGGAAGCATTGGGTAGACCGATTTGAACACGGGATATAAAGGAAGAAATGTCTGCTTTGGACAAGAGTCATACATGGGATGTCACTTCCCTTCCCCTAGGAAGAAAGACATTGGATCATGATAGGTGTTTTCGATTAAGCAAAATGAAGATGGTAGGGTTGAATGATACAAAGCTCGGCTGGTTTCCTGGGGATACATCGAGACTTAAGGAGTGAACTATCAGAAGACCTTTTCCCTCGTGGCAAAGATGGACTCCATACAGGTTCTTATATCATGTGCAACTTGCTTAGGATGAGATCTTCATCAACGGAATGTTAAGAATGTCTTCCTCCATGGTGAGCTTGATGAGGAAGTATACATGAAATTTCCTCCTGGGTTCATAAAACATGAGACTGAAGGTATTGTTTGTTGCTTGAGAAAATCTTTATATGGATAGAAACAGTCTCCAAGGACATGGTTTGGTAGATTTCTCAAGGCAATAATCAAGTTTGGATAAAAGAAGGGACAATTTGATCACATTATGTTTGTCCGCGGAAATAACTGGAAGACTGTGATTCTTATTGTCTATGTGGGTGACATCGTGATCATAGGAAATGACGTTGAGGAGATTAGTAACCTTAAGGCTCTCTTATATCTTGAGTTTGAGGTGAAAGACTTAAGAAGATTATGATACTTCCTGGGTATTTAAGTGACTCGGTCGAACCAAGGTATCTTTATATCTCAACGGAAGTGCGTCGTAGATCTATTAAAAGAAACTGGAATGCTCGGTTGTGTCCCTGCGAATACTCCTATGAAGGAGAATCATATGATTGATGAGGACGGTGATGGTGATCACACGAATATTTCAAGCTACCAGAAATTGGTTAGGAGGCTCATATATTTATCTCACACTCGCTCTGACATCATGTATATTGTTGGTATCTTGAGTAGATATATGCACACCACTAGAATTACACATCAAGAGGCAATATATCGTGTATTGTGATATCTGAAGAGGGATCCTAATCATGGCCTCTTATTCTCTCGGAACAATCATTTGAAGATTAAAGTCTTCACTGATGTTGATTGGGCTGGATGTCGTGATGATGGGAAACCTACTACTAGTTATTGTACCTTCGTTAGAGGAAACTTAGTGACATGGAGGAGTAAGAAGCAGAATGTGATTGCTAAAACTAGTGTTGAGGCTGAGTATCATGCAATGTCTCACGGCCTCTGTGAAGGTCTTTGGGTATACATTATGTTTCGTGATCATGGGCCTCCAGGAGAATAGCCCTATCTCCTTATACTGTGACAATAAGGCATCGATCAACATAGATCATAACCTCGTTCAACATGATAAGACTAAACATGTGGAGGTAAATCGACACTTAATCAAAGATCATCTAGATAAAGAAAATGTGGTCATTCCATTCGTTCAGTCCAAAGACAAACTTTTTTTTGCTGATGATATCCAGAAGTTTAGAATAAGATATTTTTTCGTTCTTGAGGGGGAGAGTTGTAATTAGTCAAATCTAATTTGTCAAGACATTT
The DNA here is from genome assembly GCA_039513925.1 of Platanthera zijinensis. Lineage (NCBI taxonomy): Eukaryota > Viridiplantae > Streptophyta > Magnoliopsida > Asparagales > Orchidaceae > Platanthera > Platanthera zijinensis. Next base: position 6,313 of record CM077081.1, on the reverse strand, counting down.
TACTTTATACCGTTGTAGGGTTATTTTGGTACTTGTGATTTATGTCCTACTCATATATATATGTAAGAGTAATGAGCTCTGTTTAATCTAATGCATTATTCTCTTCATTTCCACTGAGAAAACTGTGGGTAAGTAGGGCGATCACATGTTATTTGTTAGGGTTCAAAAAAGAAAGAGGAAGGGGGAAGTAATCAGGGGAGAGAAGAGGGAGGGAAAACCGGAAATTTCAAATTCACTCAAGCATCCCCAAAATACTAAAGTCTCCAGCTTATATAGTCGTCGCTCATAACATAACGATACAAGAAATTAAGACAATAATAATATAAAGGATAAAATAACGCCCCTCAACCATGTCGGCTAATCCGGCAAGTTACGCGCACTGCGCTCGTGTCGTTGATACACCTTTTATACTGGCGATCTCCCTTCGCCCTCGCACGCTCCATCGAGATCCGTAACAATACCATCCTCTATGAAATTTTCCTTGTCCTCAAGGAAAAAGTCTGGAAATTGGTGACGCATATCTGTTCGATTCACCCATGTCACCTCCGAGAGTGGGCGGTCCTGTCAAGCCACTAAGACCTGCTCCAATGGTTGCTCCGCATGGAGAATCGTGCACGCGTCCATAATGCTCTGGGGAAGGAACATCACTGGGGTGGTGTCGGGGTTCGTCTAATGAAGTGCCTCATTGACTGGCACTGATCACAAGCTTGAATTGCGAGATATGGAACACCGGATGAATGTTGCTCTCCGGAGGTACGCGATATGTCTGAGTGCCCACCCGGGCTAGGATCTCAAAGGGGTCGTAGAACTTGGCTGCCAGCTTGGAGTGTGTCTGCGGGGTCACCGTGACCTGTCGGTGTGGTCGGAGCTTGAGAAACACTGAATCACCCTCGGCGAACTGGACGTCGCGTCGGTGGCAGTTGGCTAAGGACACCATCCTATCCTGGGTACGCTGGAGGTGATGGCGCAGCTGATGAAGCATGACATCGCGGTTACGGAGGAGGCCGTCCACGGCAGAGAACGCACATTCACCCGACACGACCTATGTGAGGATGGGCAGAGACCTTCCATAAACTGCCTCGAACGGTGTGGTGTCGGTGCTGGAGTGGAAGGACGTGTTGAAGGATTACTCTGCCCAGGAGAGCAACTCGGCCCAAGCCCACGGGTGATCACACACAAAACAACGCAGATAAGTCTCCAAGCATTGATTCATGACCTCGGACTGTCCGCCCGTCTGCGGGTGGTAGGTTGTGCTCATCTAAAGTTGCGTACCCTGCATCTTGAACAACGCCTGCCAAAAAGAACTCAGGAAGAGGGAGTGGCGGTCACTCACAATGGAATGAGGAAAACCATGTAGACGGACTACCCGTCAACGAAAGCAACAACCACTCCGGGAGCTGTGATCGGGTGTCGAAGCGGGATGAAATGAGCATACTTGGAGAAGCGGTCCACGATCACCAATATGTAGTCCCATATCTTGGAGCAGGAAAGCCGGGAGATGAAGACCATAGATATGTCTTCCCAGACCAGTACCGGAATGGGGAGCGGATGGAGGAGGCCCTCAGGAAAGGTAGCCTTATACTTGGTCCGCTGGCATGGTAGGCAGGTTGCAATGAAGGTCTTTACTCGCTGAAACATTCCCAACTAATACAGGGAGGCGGCGAGGCGGCGATATGTCCTGAAGGCGCCTGCGTGACACTCTTTCGGGATCGCATGGAACTCGATGAGTAGGCGGGGAATAAGCTGAAAGGAAGCGGAAAGGACCAGATGATCCGCATAATAGAAGCAGTCGCCCACAAGGCGGTAAGGTGGGCGGGCGGTGGCGTCCCGCCGCAAGGTCTCCACAATCGACTGGAGCTCGGGGCCGGCTGCAACATCACCCTGAAGAATGTAGGCATACTCCCAGATTGTTCGGGAAATGGCAGCCAGATTCGCCATCTTCGACTGGCAGGAGAGGGCGTCGACCGCCTGGTTGGACGATCCAGGGCAAAATTCGATGTCAAAGTCGTACCCCAGGAGTTTGGCCACCCAAACCTGCTGCGTTGGGCTCACAATCTTCTAGTGGAGGAGGTAGCGCATGATGTGATGATCTATCTGAACCGTGAAGTGGCAGCCAAGCGGGTAGGGCCGCCAATACTGTACTGCTAGAACCAATGCCATCAACTAGGACTCATGTAAGGAGCGAGGATGCACGGTAGACGCAAATGAACGATTGAAATAGGCGACGGGTTGGCCCGTCTGCAACAAAATTGCCCCGGTGCCCAAGCAGGAGGCGTCACACTCTACCACAAAGGGTTGCGAAAAATCTGGCATAGCTAACACGGGGGCGGTGTTGCGGGCCTGTTGAAGGGTCTGGAATGCTACGACCGTCTCCGGTGGCCACTGAAAAATGTCGGTCCATGACTTCTTCAATAGACTGGAGAGCGGTTTGGCAATCTTGTTATAATTTCGGATGAACCGACGATAGCATTCGGTGAGATCCAAGAATCCCCGGACGTCGCGGAGTGATCGGGGTGTGGGCCACTGAAGGATGACCTGAACCTTGTCAGGATCCATAACAACGTCGTTTGCGGATATGTGTGTCCCAAGTAACTGATTTATGTCTGGCCGAAGACGCATTTTTTGGAGTTCACAGAGAAAGAGTGCTCCAGGAGAGTGGTGAGAGTGGCCCGAACATGGTCCAAATGTTCCTGCCAAGATGAACAGTAAGCTAGATGTCATCGAAGAAAATCAATAAATACCTACGCATGACTGGATGAAATAAGATCATTCATGGTAGCCAGAAATGTGGCTGGAGCATTGGTCAGGCCAAAAGGCATGACAAGGAACTCGAAATGACCATTATGCGTATGAAACGGCGTCTTTGGAACATACTCCTCTCGGACCCGTATCTGATGGTAGTCGGCGCGTAGGTCCAACTTAGAGAAATAGACTGCTACCTGTAACTCGTCCAGGAGCTCCTGAATGACCACAATAAGGTACTTATCCGGGATAGTGACTTTGTTGAGTTCCCGGTAGTCCACGCAAAAGTGTCAGCTACTGCCCTTCTTGCGGACCAAGAGGACCGGGCTCGAGAAGGGGCTAGCTCTGGGGTGAATGATGTCTGGCGCGATCATGTCGACCACCAGCATCTCGATCTCGCATTTCTGAGCGTGACCGTAGCGGTATGGTCGAACCGAGATGGACGACACACCCCCTTGCAAGGGGATGCGATGATCCGTCAGCCTGGCCGGGGGAAAGCGGGTCTTGTTGGCGAAGATGTCCGGAAACAGGTCCAAGATATCATGCAGCGCCGGAGCGGTCGAAGTGCATTGAGCGGACTGCCCCTCCACATGCCACAAGGAGGCTTACCAATCCACGTCGGTGGATTTCTGGAGCGACCGTAAGGAGACAGGCTGACGCTGAATCGCTCTCCAGCAAGCAGGGCGTGCCCCCGTGGAGAAAGCGCATAGTCATGTGGTCCCAGTTGATGTTGACGTCCCCAAGGGTATGAAGTCAAGCCACTCCGAGCATAACATCCACCCCTCCCAAAGAGAAAGCGTAGAAGTCTGTCTGAAATGGGTTGTTGCCGATGGTGAGAGTGAGGGTCGTATACAGGCTACCAGCCGCCTCCCATCTCCTAAGAAGACCAAGAAACGCTTGGCGGCCTGCACTAGCAGTGCTAGACGATCTACCAGGTGTTGAGAGATGAAATTGTGGCTCGCCTCGCTATCGATCATCACCACCACAGATGTCATGTGAAGTGTCCCCCGAAGCTTTATCGTATGTGGGCCCGAGAATCCATCAGCAGTAAATAGTGAAAGATCCAAGCGGCGAAAGGTGGCCGCTGGGGGGTCCTCGGTCACCGTATCCAACTCGAGTGCCTCAAAATCCACGAGTGTCACCTCGAGTTCCTCCTCGCAAATGAGAATCTGGAGGTCTTTCAGCGAGCACTAGTGCATAGGAGAGTAGGGTTGCTTGCAGTGGAAGCACAACCCCTTGGCGCGCAGATCATAGTAGTCCTGATTGGGGAGTCGGGGGTGGGCCATAGGCATAGGAGGGCAGGGCGGTGGTGTGGCCCGGTCGGGGGCCGGGGGTATCTCCAGTTGAGCTGGACGGTAGGACGCTTCTGGCCAGTTGGCCGGGCGTGTCGGAGGGCCGGGGGGCGGTTTGCCCGTGTCCAGAGGCCGAATCTGAAATTCTTTTTCAACCAAGCGAGCGAGATCCATGGCTTCTGCAATCGACGCCAGATGGTGGGTGCGGATCCGGGCATGGATATGGGGGAGGATCCCATGCATAAAGAAGCTGAGGTAGTGTTCTGGCGGAAGTCCTGGCACATGAGTCGACAGGGCGATAGACTCATCGATGTACTCGTCAAGGAAGCCCGCCTAGCGGACGCCGCAGATTCAATTCTTGTGCCTCAAAATCTTCCTGCAAACGAGCAAAGGAATTAATTTTGGCCTAATTCTAAAACCTACGAGTTTTTGGTAATCGACCAAAACCAATTCATTTCTCTGAATTCCTGCGAAACGAACGGGGCCTAATATTTCAATGATATTCGAGGATTAAAATATAACCACGCCAGTCACATATAAGCCAAGAGATGGATGAGAGTTTGAGATTAGATGCAAACCTTGGAAACCTTGTTCTTTCAAGCGTTTTTTCATTCTCCGCACAGCGACCGTGGAGAGATCGATGCAGGTTATATCGGGCACGCCCTCAGCGCACAACTCTTCGCTGAGCCTCGAATTCCCACAACCCAACTCCAATATCTAAGCAGAAACCTAGCCCGTTGAAGCAATTTATATGCAAAAAAAGTACTGGAAATTACAAAATAGGGGGGCTGAGCAGAAATAGATAAACGAGAACATACAGAATGTGTTTGGCAGATATAGGGGCGGATGAGGTGCTGGAAGTGCGAGTAATCTTTAAGCCACTCATAGTGCTCCTCCGCCGAGAATCGCTCGTCCCTTACAAATATGTAAACGAAAGAGCAAAGAAAGTTAAAGAATCGCTCGAATGAGTGAAAAAACAGGCGCTCGCCAGGAAATGAGGGATATTGTGCGCCCTAAACAATGGACGGCGTAAACGGAAACGGAAGAGGCGACGGAAACGGAAGAGACGACGGAGAAGGACTGCGCGCAGGGAGGAGGCTCGCCGACGCTGAACGACGCAGGTAGGAGGCTCGCCGGAGGTTTCACGCTTCAAAAAAAATTTGGAGCCTCGCCGACACTGGACGACGCAGGTTCAGAGGCTCGCCGGAGGTTTCACGATTCTAGGGTACTCGCGGTTAACGGGAGAGCAGTTCGAGTGATACGGAGGAAGAGTGGTTTGCCCCTATAAAATTTCCGGCAAAATAAATATCGATTATTAAATACTTTGTTTTTAAAATTTTGGTTTGCACCTATCCAAAATAGGTTTGCCCATAACAATCACATACTTTTATTTATAGTGTTGAGTTTACTGTCAATAAAATCCACACACAGTTATTATTTCTTCCTAGTGTTTATTGTAAATAAAACCAACAATTTCAGTTGGTAGCAAGAGCTCTTTGGTCATCCTGTTAGTTGACAACAACACTTTCAGTCCACCACATAAATTATAGAGCACTGATATTTGCAGTCTTTTGATATTTGCAGGCCCTTGATCGATATTTACAGTCTTTTGATATTTGCAATCCCATATAAATATTTGCAGTTCTGACGGATATTTAGGATTCGTTTGGTAGTTTTGATATTCACATGTAACTCCGCTGACTGTTCGTGGAATATGGCGTGAGGGCTCGGCCGGACCTTCTGTTATATTCTACGTTGACGGATGAAGTGTTACAAATTGTGTGCGATATTCATAATCATGAGATGATCCATTTAGAAGTGCATTCTTATGACGAAAGATTAAGAAGCAACGAGTAGAAAATAGTTGAGGATATGTGTAATGCCAGTGTTAAACCCCGAAAAATACTAACGACGATAAAGAAAAGAAATTCAACAAATACTACGAGCTTGGGAACAGTTTACAATCAAAAACAAAGATACTCAGAGTCAAAAAGGAGGGCGGGACCTCAATTCAATTTTTATACAAGTGTATTGTTGATTATGAATATATCAGTTTTAATGTAGTCAATGTTGTTACTAATCAGTTGGAATCTTTGCTCATCCAACTTTGGTTATTTTGATCAATATGTTTTTAAATACTTTCATGAATGATTGTACTTACAAGGCCAACTGATACCGATTACCTTTGCTTTGCTTTGTGGGTGTAACATCGATAAATCTGTCTTTTTTCTTTGCTTTTGCTTTCTTGTCAAATAAAATAGATGCTAGCTAATCAATGG